>JAUTXW010000017.1:507500-1107500 GCA_030620095.1 Kuschelorhynchus macadamiae | reverse complement strand
GTGGTCACAAATGGTTTTCGCTGAAATGTGACTAAAAAAACTTAATTTTTTTAAATGGAACACTCTGTATTTAGCACTTTTATTATGTTTAGGATTTAATTCTGCATCATTTCTTATATATAGTTTATATTCCAAAAATTAGTAGTTTAGAAGCTATGACCAATTTGTCTATAATAATTCAGGTTTTGTTAAAAATCTTACTAAACCTAAATAATATCTTATTCTAAGTTTTTTTTTAACATTATAATTAAATTTAACATTAAATCAACAAGTAATGCAAGAAAGAAAGTAACTAATTACTTATTACAAAACATTTTTGACACAACCCCCGTTTTTGGCAATACAAGTAGTATAATATTACGGTTACAGTTTTAATTTTCGCAATAATAGCATTTCTAAACACGTCTTAATTTTACAAGATATCCATGGAAAAACAAAACTAGTAAAATTGTTGCCTGATATAAAGTTTTCTTTAGTGCTTTTTTTATATTTTTATGTTTGTTAAATTACTCTTAAGATCACTAAGAAAAACTATTATAAAATCGTAAGTTCGACTCGGCTAGCTGATGTTTTAGAGCAACTTAATAAGATTATAATTTTAATGTAAAATACTCCTTTTGCTAATTGAACTTAGCAAATGTTGGAAAAGTTTTTTAAATAATTTGGCTATGGGCGCCAGAGCTATAGGAGCTTCGAATACAAGAAAGATATACAGATATAAAATAAAGGAAGAGAGCAACTTAAATAATTAGATTTAGATATTTAATAAAAAATAAAGATAAAATATATGCTAATGTGACCTAAATTAAATAAATGAAAAACAAAATCACGTAACTACCAATTTATTTTTCCTTGGATATGTGTTTTTTTTCGCTAACGAATATTGTTTTCAATTTTTACAATATAAGTAAAACAAAAGACATATTTTTAAATAGTCGACGTTTCCACATATATAGATTAATAACAATTTAGAAGTGGATGAAATTAAATTTCTCTCCTACAATTGAAATGATTATATTTTATATTTTTGGAAAAGATTTGGTTATTTATTTTTTAATATATGCAAAAAATCAATTAATTATTAAATTAACACATATGGTTAGAAAGTACATTTTCTCATAAAATTAAGTTAAAATATTTAAACGATTCAATTTAACAAAGATAATAAATTACGATTATTAATTAGATTTTTTTTATATTTTTTAAGCAGCTGATCGTTTATCAGTATGATTGAATTTTATTTATGTGAAGTTCTTTGTGAACAAACAAACAACGAAACTCAATTATGTGTTCGGTTGTTGATTATCAATTAGTTAAGCAGCTGATCTTTTATCAGTTTGATTTAATTTAATTAGTAGATAATATGAAGTTCTTTTCGAACAAACAAACAATGAAACTCAATTATGTGTTCGGTTGTTGAATATTAATTAGTAAAGCATGAAATCTGATCTTAAATCAGTTTGATTTGATTTAATTAGTTGATATTATGAAGTTCTTTTTGAACAAACAAACAATGAAACTCCATTTTATGATCGGCTGATATTTGAACTTATGCAAAATTTCTAAAATGACAACATGACTCTAGATAATTCTAGACACTTTTAAGTAAATTTCTTAAGTAGAAAAAATTTAATCATAAATAGTCAAGTTATAAATTCAAATTAAGATAGAATAAGAGAAATTTTTAATTCAAAAAGTCCAATTTGACATTAGAGGAAAATTACAATAGAAAAGAAAATCAAAATTTCAGTTCCATAATCCCAATAAATTTACCATGAAATAAAATGCCACAATTTTAAATTTAAATTAGTGAAATATCAATGGTATTACTCACTAGTATGATACCTTGATTTAATATACATCTTCACATGATTTATAAGAAAATCCAAAAATTTTATACCTAATTAGGATAAATGTAAATGTCCAAAAATCTTTAAGAAATTAATATTTTAGTACAGATAATAATTTTTACAAGTAAATATACCAATGCACATAGACAATATTTATACACAGTGTAAGTATTAATTTATACTTACATTAAATTTGATATATTTAAATCAAGAAGATATGTTTAAATTTTATGTAAATCGAGAAAAAACGAAAATTTTTATATATATATTTTTTTACAATAATTTATAATTTATACCATTTATATATTTTTTGAAGATAATTAATAATTAATAAAAAGAAGGAATTGAAGACTGAAGAGAGGTTTCGGTATGTAGTTTTCAAATAAGCATTAAGTTATTCCTAATGAATTAATGCATGGCCACTACATCAATCCAAAGAAGCGAAAATAAGAAAATTATAAATCACTTACCTTTTCAACATATGTTCAGGGAAATATATCCTATGCTAATTATAGCGTCATTCCTTGTAAACTACCCAAGTCCAAAACAGGAACAATGACACCCTGGAACAAAATGGCCACACAGCACTTAGAGTCCAGAAAAATATATACGGTACTAAAAAAACTTGGACTTCTTCCTCCAGGAATTGAGAAGATTTACCACAAAACAGTTACCATTAAATTTTCCTCGCCCAAGAATCACTTTTAATTTGAATTATGCAATAAATTCTTGATTTTATTGATTATTTACTTTTAATATCCATTTTCCAATTAATAATTAAAACAATTGAAAGTGGTAGGGAAAAAAAATTGTAGAGAAGAGGAAAAATGTTAAAAGAAAAAAAAATCTGAAACAAAATGGCGAAATGAGTCAACATGTTCACAATGAACAAAAATGTAATTTTTCTTGCCAGGAAACACTCAAAATTAACTTACCAGATGTTATGGCTTAAGAAAGCAGTAATCCATTACTGAATTGAGATTTTATTGGATTTAATCCAGCATCTAGGCTAACTAAGTTAAAATATTAACTAAATTCCAACTAACTTATCTCATGTTTGCTTTCAACAATAGAAATTTTTCAAAAGAGGCTCGAAAAAAAAAGTTAAATACAAAAAGTTTTATGGAATTTTTTATTTAAAAACAGTACATCCGTATGTCTCACCAAAACATGGTATGAATATTCAGAATCTATTTTTGGCAGTTAAGATTTTTAATAATGAAAAACCCAATTAATAGTTAATATTTTTTCAATCTAAAACTCAGCGAAATTTTCTCAATACAACTATCTATGTGATACACCTAATAAAGAATCAATTAGGGACCATTTTATAATAATATTCATGAAATTGAAAAGCATATGTATAAATTTTATTTTAATATATAGCGGATATTCGAAATCTGAATCTAGAAATTTCCTTCGAACGTGTTTTACAAAGCGAGAATTTGCGATCTGTTGATTCGGGACGATATAATAACTTCGGTGCCACGCGTGCAAAAAAGAAAGTAACTTAATAGTCCAAGCAATTGTCAATCCAGTAAAATTGTGATTTGGTGCTATTAATTAGAAAATTATTAATATTATTTAGTTTAAATTGAATTTTGAACCAAACATTGTAACGAACGGAAAAGTTTGTTACACTGGACACCAATAAATACACAGTTTTTATTTGACATTTAGTTGCTTCTAACTCTTTTTAAAGGAAAAATGGCTTTATACAGTGTCCAACGTTTAAATCTTCATGAATGTTACATAAGAGATAATAAGAGTCCAGCATTAGCCCTGCGGGAGTATCGGTTGTTGTATCCTGCAAGACGGGTACTCACGAAACATATTTTTTCTTGAATTGTTCGTGGTCTTGAACGTGGAGTGGTAATTAATAAACAAAAACGGCTCCCAAAAATTGTCCTAACAGAAGAAAAGCAATTAGAAATTCTCCTGTATTTTTAAGAAAACAACGAAAATTCGCAAAGAGATGCATCCCGAGATCTACCGGGAATTAGTAAGACTAGTGTTCAAAGGACTTTAACTGATAATAACTACCATCCGTTCAAATTTTTACCAATTCAGGAATTATCCCAACAGGACTTTCAAACAAGGCTTTTTATTGTTCTCTCATGATGGACCACTGACTGACACTTAAAACTGACATTTTTAAAATATTTTATTTACCGATGAGGCAATTTTCAATACGACCGGCATGTTCAACCGAAAAAATACCCATTACTGGTGTAACTCAAATGAACATCGTATAAAAGAAATGAAAAAACTGGGTCGGAGAAGTGTTTATGTGTGGTGTGGTATTATCCGCAATCGAATAATAGGTCCAGTATTTTATGACTTTGTTCTGAATGGTGAGAGGTATTTAAATTTGTTGGAGAAGATTTCCGTTAATTGACAATCTGCCGAACGATATTAAGGAAGGGCTTGTTTATCAACAAGATAGTGCTCCGTATCACATTGTAGTGCCTGTTAGAAATTGCTTGAATCAACGGTTTCCATTTTGGATTGGTCGGTACGGTACCATAGATTGGCCAGCGAGGAGCCCCGACTTAACACCCCTGGATTTTTTTTATGGGGCAACCTAAAAATCGAGGTGTATAAAAATAGGTGTAATACTGTTCAAGATTTAAAAAGGTGAATTAGGCAAGAGGTAGCAAGACTTAATGCAACAGACGCGGTTAGAAATGCTATTGCGAGAATTGAAACCATACTTGTATTGCCAAAGATGGGGGTTATGTCGAAAATGTTTTGTAATAAATAATTAGTTACTTTCTTTCTTGCATTACTTGTTGATTTAATGTTAAATTTAATTATAATGTTAAAAAAAACTTAGAATAGGATATTATTTAGGTTTAGTTAGATTTTTAACAAAAATACCCGAATTATTATAGAAAATTGGTCATAACTTCTAAAATACTAATTTTTGGAATATAAAATATATATATATATATATATATATATATATATATATATATATATGGAATGATGCAGAATTAAATCCTAAACACAATAAAAGTGCTAAATACAGGGTGTTGCATTTAAAAAAATTAAGTTTTTTTAGTTACAAAAACATTTTTTTTGATGGTCACTTGTGACCACTCTGTATAATGGATTTTCGCTCTTGATAGGTCAGAGTATTAAATATTAACCACTCCCGTGGATCCATAACCAAAATTCACAATTTTAGCCTTCAGGTGTGAAAAAAATCACATTTTTCCAAAAAACTGTTTTTCCGAAAAAAATTAGAAAAGTTAATTTTTCTCAAACGCTACTCAAAATTTCGTATGCTATGATGACAAAAAATATTCAAAATCAAGCGTAGAATTAGAATTTCTAAAAATATTCATGCCATTTCATTAAAAAAAAAAAAAGTTGGTTACTGTCCTGGCACAATGGAACATCCTGTATACATAAAAATATTATAAATAAAAAATATACTTAGGGTCAAATACTTTTTGTATTTAACTTTTTTTTCTCAGTGTCTTATTTGTTGAGATAAAGTATAGGAGCATCTTAAGTGGACCACCCTGTACATAATGGATGCAGTTATGTTTATATATGATAATAGAGATTTGTTCCTTGATTGTGACATTAAGCACGATTATGACACCAGGCATAAGGGTAGGTTAATTAGTGATAAATGTAATTTTACATATGTACAAAAAAATGTACAATTTAGTATTATAAAAATCTTTAATTGTTTCCCGGAAAATATCATAACTCTTACAAGGTCTCAGTTAAGAAATAAAATTAAAAATTATTTAATTAGTAGAGCACATTATTCTATTCACGAATTTTATAATGACTTTGTAGATAATATCTAGTTTTTGTTATTGCTTTTTGGATGTTGGCAGATATGCTGTCTTTTCTTTCTTTAATTTAAGTGTTTAAATATAAAATAGAATAGGGTTTATATTTTTACATAACTATAAAATTGGGCAAAATTAAGTGTACTTTTAGAAAAATGATCGCTGGTGCTGTATATAGGCTTCCATTATATAATATAATTTGTTTGTTGTTGACAATGTTCCACTCCCCTTATGGGTTTTTATGTAACTCTGTTATATGGAATAAATTATATAAGAGCAAAGTAAAGTAAAAAGAAGAATAATTTCGAGCTCGGGAAAAAAACTCAATTTCTTCGCGGTTGCTGTGGCATGAAGTAATGTAATCATGCCAACCAACCTTCTTGAAGTGATACCAATTAGACTAAAGGAATTTTTGACTTCCAGCCTTTGATTATTCATGATATTTCTAAAATCTATATATTTAAAACACTAAGCCAGATTTTTCGGCAAGTTCGTCAGAGAGTTGTACTGCACGAATTTACATCTTTTTTTTTTTTTTGAAAAGATCGTCTGGTTACCCAGACCTTTCAACACTATTTTTTGTATTGTTTTACTGCATATATTTTTTTAAACCAATACGTTTTTCTTGAATAACATTTCTGGACGATGTGGTGAATGCGATCCATATTCTTATAGTTCCACTGGAAACTCATCGCCCCATCTAACAGAAATGTCAGAACATGGTCTGCCGGGCCAGCTATTAAAAATATTATACCTACTGAAATATTACAAAGACCTTTGATCATTTTTAGTTCAAGGTAAAATTTATAAAAATAGGTGGTAGATATAGAAATAAGTTATAATAATACATTTTTAGAAACAATTATGTGATAAAAAATAATTAATATCAGAAATAATAATAACAACTATAATACATTCTTGAGAAGGGAAATGAGCCTAATACAAACAAAAAATATATTCAGGGTCTTCACTTTTAAAAAATCGGCAAATTTTCTTTAGGTACCTGTAATCTCCCTCGTCATGAATCTCTTTTTAGGGTCTTTAATTATTTTTAATTCATGGTAATATTTGTAAAAATAGATGGTAAATATAGAAATAAGTTATAATAAATTTTTAAAAAGAAATATAATGATCCTAATGCAAAACAACATCGCAATCGTAATTCACGAATACTTATACATATACATAGTTCCATTGAGCGTCATTTTAATACACCATATTGGATTTCGTAATATTTTAGCAGTTTCTATCTATTCCACAATTGACTTTTGAACGTAATTTGAAATAAATTGAGTAATTCATTTTTACACTAATTTTTTTAAGACCGCTATTTTGTCCCGTCATATTGAATTCCTACCAGTTTATTTCCATATCATGTTCCCATTTGTGTTAAAAATGTAAAGAAACAGGTAAATACAAATAAAAAAAAGGATATACAATGATATAGCGATTTCAGGTCGAAAAGTAACATAATACATAAATACAACAAAATTACACAGAATCGACGTGACCAAGGACAAACAGAAAACATCACAAAACCAGTTCGATAACTGCCTTTTTAGCTGGAACGTGCTGAGCTTAAAAATGTCATACTTCGGGAAGTGACGAATGTAGTTGCATACTAACCGGTCCACAAATGCGCAAAACCAAGAATGAGACCGACCCCAACAATATTTCAGAGTCAATCCCTGCATTGAGCAATTTTTGTAAAAAAATAAGAAGTGCCTTCTTTCTTCGAAACTCTAGGGTTTGCAGGCCACAAAGAGCTCTTGTATTGTATGTTAAACCTTGATATGGAAAATTAAATTTGTATATGAGGTATTTTGCAAATCTCTTTTGTACTTTTTCGATTCTGTCAATGTGACACTGATATGAAGGACTCCATATTCAGTATAACAGTATTCCAAAACGCTCCTAACCAATGAGTTATAAAGACACCCAATTGCTTTGGTATCAGTCACATGCTTAGAATTTCATTTTATAAAGCCCAGCAATCTAAAACCCTTAAGTACAATGCTATCAACATGCAGATTAAAAATTAAAAGTTAAATTTTCATCAAAAATAACACCCAGATCGGTGAAAGAAGTAACAACTTCAAGATGTATATCATCTATAAGGTAAGTGAAGTGCATGGGATTAATACGTTTATGGAAGTGAAGCACTTTACATTTAGAAATGTTAAGATGCAGATAATTAGTGTGGCACCATTTGACGAGTCTTTCAGTGTGAGACTGCAGTGGATTAGAGTCAGAGGAAACCGGTGAAAAGAATTTTAAGTCATCTGCATATAATAGACATTTAGACATTTTAAAACAAGACACTATATCGTTTATAAAGAGTAAAAATAAAATTGGTCCAATATGTGAACCCTGCGGAGCACCCGACGTTACAACAACCTCCCTGGAAGCTGAGCCAGACAAGTTGACCTGCTGACGACGATTAAACAAATATGATCTGATCCACTCCAGATAGTTTCCACAAAAACCAATTTGCTGCAATTTCCATAATAGTTAATTAATAATAGTAAGTTGATGGCGAACACTGTCAAAAGCCTTAGATATGGCAGTGTAAATGACATCAATCTATTGGCCAACCTCAACTGATGTCATTAAGTAATTCTGAAATATTGCAAGATTTGTTGTCGTTGAGCGACCCCGATAAAAACCATGTTGCATACTTTAATGATTCAAAGATATCATCGGTGATAATTGCCTCGAATAGCTTTGGTATGTGTGAAAGTAAAGAAGTACCTCTATAATTCTTTATATCGCCTCTATCACCAGATTTAAAGATTGGCAAGAGAGTAGAAGACTTCCAAATTTCAGGAACCTAGGTTGAAGGATCTCTGAAAAATTATACACAGAGGCTGAGACAATGACTGACAATATCTTACCAATAGAATAGTGGGGATTCCATCTGGTCCAGCCTTTTTGGAGATAGTAATTTTCCCGAACAACTTATGGGACAAATCGTACTAAAATCCAATACTTAACACTTACCCAAATATGAAATTATTCTAATAAACAGTTTTTTTAGACTGATTTTTTATCTATTTTATTAGGCCGCCATTTTCGATTCATACCAAAATGTAACCAGTTTACTTTTATTTATCACTTTATTTTTGTGCCAGTGAATAATTAGATTCTTAGTGATATGTATTTTTAACACACCAGACTGGCATTTTGTTCCGCCATATTGGATATTTACCAAAATGTTACCAGGACATCCCCACAAGACCTTTAATTTTTGACAAAAATTTGAAGTCAATCAGGTAAGTAGTTTTTTAGCTATGCCCCAATTTAATAGACAGGCAGACCGACAAACAGACGCACGGAATTGGGAAAACATAGTTTTGGGCGAAAAATTTGGGATTTTTTCGCGATAACAAACAATTTTTTTGGTCGACATTTTGTTCCGCCGCAACGTGGAACGAGCCCATGTAAACTGTTGGAGGGTTGAGAAAAAAATAAAAGTGTGAATATGGCAAATGTTTTGGTTGTTTCTTATTGTACGATAGTTACACTTTAACAGTTTGCACCATTCTTTAAAAATGATTGGTTACCCACTTAATAACAGTCGCGCAAACAAGTGTATAGAAATTTCGTGTTTCCAGGGTACATTTGCTTTTAGGTGTACTTAGTCAAAGGAATATTTTAAGTAATCTTTTAAATTTCTGGGATATATTTGAAGTTTTTCCTATAACATAGGGCTTGTTTTTTAATTTTATTATTTTACCACAGGTGTCGCTCGCTGTACTGAAAAATTTTTGCGATATTCTAAAGCGGTCAAGATAAATTTAGACTTTAAATTTTGAAAAATATTATAAAATATATTTAAAAATGAATTTCAAATTAAATTACACTTTTGCATTCTCAGTTTTTCGCTCTATCGAATGGTGGTACCCAGTTTAGAATCTGATGTTTCGTTGAGCCTCAACTTTTTTTTAATTAAATATTTAAATACTCGGTTTCTCAAAAAAATTATTCTTCATAAAAATTAGTGCATAGAAGACAAAAGATTCTGAAAGTGTTAGATTTTATTTTAAATTCACAATAAAATTAAAAACAAATCAAGCATCCATATATTTATTGTTCTTTAACCAGAAATGTTTAAATGCTTCTCAGGATATTGTTTTAAATATTCTGCTTTCCGTTTCTTTTTACCTATCGCATTTCTTATTTTCACTCTTCTGAATTAAGCCAATTGTCGTATGTAATGTCCAATTATTATAAAACTTGAATAACCAGAAAACAGCAATTAAAATCGAATACATGTTAGAAATCATCTCGAAATTTATCTACCTATATGACTTTCTTAAAAGTTTAAATAACGTTATTTTCCGAAAGCTTTACATTTTCAAACATTTCAGTTTTGAAAATACCCTGTATACAGTATGGTCCAAGAAGTATACAACATATAAGAATCTTTTTCTAAATGTTCAGACAATACACCTAAGGAGTGTTACTTATTTAGACTTGTATATTGTTAATAATAAAAAAGAATTTTGTTGCTAGTGATTTTATTAATCTAAATTTTTGCACAAAGTTTCCTATATATTTCTTGGGCCATACTCTATATTATCGCTTTTAGGTTTTTGGTATTATGTTGTATTTACTATTAATAATGCGCAATAATTAACATTGACTAAAATAACTGAATACAATTTAATTCGTCCTTATCTAATGTACCTAATATTTATTTTAAAAAAATTACTTTCCAAAAATGATAGTGCCTTTCTTTTCCTTAGTTATCTAAATAACAACTGGTTAAGGATTATTTTAATTACACATATAAACCAAAGTTATAAAAAGAAGTAAAAGTAAAAAGTAAACGTCCAGCGGCTGCCATAAGCTCGTTCCACTGTGCGTCAATGTCAAAAAGTTATAGGATATCCTAGTCTTAAAATCGTACAACAATTTTACCACTTTACCTCTATATCACACTTAATTCTAGTACACAATTGGAAATCAATCCTATAAGTAGTTTTTTCGTACTGATTTTTTGAACATATTATCCAGCCGCCATTTTGTTTCGCCATCTTGGAATCGCACCAAAATTTTACTAGTAGATTTCTACGTAATACCTCATTTTTGTGCAAAATTTCGGATAAATTAGGTAAACAGTTTTTAGTAATAATTTTTTAACATTACCTCCAGGCCGCCATTGTGTTTCGCCATCTTGGATTCGTATCAAAATTTTACCAGATGATTTCTTCGTTATTCCTATACAACATTTCAGGTAAATTGGATAAGTAGTTTATTAGTAATAATAATCTTTTTAACATTTCACCGGCCCGATATTTTGGGTTTCTTACCAAAATTTAACCATTCCTCTTATGACCCTTTATTTTTGACCAAAGTTTAAAGTCAATTAGATAAGTAGTTTTTAAACTATTATACCGCGTACAGACAAACCGATGGAATTGAAAAAAACATGTTTTTTAGCATGTTTTTACCGGGTAGGGTTATTTTTTCATGATTACATTACTTCCCTGTTACGAGGGAAGTAAAACATACCTTTTGGTGATATATAAGACAGATCTTATTTAAAAAAAAACTTCTACGTAAAAAATTGTTTAAGTGCCAGTTTTTATCATCTCGATAAATAAAATGATAACCGATATACGAGGGGGAGTCCCAAAATACAGTAATTTCAATTTCGCCCTGTGTCTCAAAACCGAGGTAGGCTATGAAAATTTTGTTAAAACCACCGTAAGTCTCACGAAAAGTAGCACAATCTAGCGAAAACCGCAACCTTGTGTATTTTCAAATAATATTGATACGCCTGATTATCAACAAAGTTGAACACCCTGTAGATTGAACAGAAATCTAAACTAGCGTTTTTATTTTCATATTTAGAATAAATCTAAAAAATGTATAAATGTCGGGTTGACAACCATAATCCCATCGTTTCCGTTTTAAGTCAATAAAAGTTAAGTTAAATGCCACAATTTAATTAATTTATGCCTAAAAAATATTTTTCCTTCTTGATTCTAAGTCTATCGTTAATAATTTAGCATGCATTCTTAAGTTAATAATTTAGCATATTTTAAATAATGTATATTTAAATATTTTTCTTAATTAATATAATAATAATAAAATTTAAAAAATATTTTTTTTTCAAAATCAAGTTCTCAAAAAAGGCAAAAATTATAATTCAATACTTTTCGAGTCACTATTTTAATAAAAAACTTTGATTCTTCCTTGAAAATTGACAGATACGTTACTATTAAAAGTTTATTTATTGTCCACATATAATTTTCAATTACGAGTAAAAAAATTCAGAAGTACCATTAAAAACATATTTCTAAAAGATAAAAATAATTTTTTTTTTTAGGAGAGTAGTAACCAATATATATTTCTATCAGGTCGAGATCTATAACATACCAAAAATTTGTTTAAATCTAAAATTACAAAAATATACTATTTCTATAGACACCTCGTCAAGTCGGTCCCATAGCTTTCATTATATAATGTTCAAATACCGATATTAAGTACCATCCATTTCAAAGAAAATCCATTAAGCTTTCAAAGACGGCCCAACGATGTGTAAAATATTGACACATAAATTAAAACCTAGTCCAGCACGCAGAAAATTTCCTAAAATTTCAGAGCCAAGAAACTGCATATTCCACAACAATTTGGACATAACAAAAGATGTTAGAATTTAGAGAATAATGCGTCTTCCTAGAGCACACGCTGTGTTTGACCAGAAGTCCAAAGAATTTCTCGAACTCTTGACAAAAGCTAGTGGTGGATTGCTCTACTGGTCAATTGCATCTTTAAGGGTGAGTTCAGCCTACCAATGCCGCGCAGAATGGCTTTTACACCCCCCGCTGAAAGACGAAGCTAATCAGATGAGCTTAAGGAGATGGTTTTCGAATTTTGCTGATTTTGTATTTTTTTGTATAAGTTTAGTCATTTTATTTGGCAGGCTGTAATTATTGGCTAGTAATTTTATCATTATTGATTATACCAATGTGTCTAGATAACAAAAATGCAAAATAAATAGCGAACGAAATTAGAAGTATTATATTTAAAAAAATGACTGCTTAGAAGCAACTGGCTGATTTAAAAGAAGAAATCATTAACATTTTAAGCATAACAATATCTTTTCAGCTATCATTATTTATCCATGTTTCTCTGTTTTAATAAAATAAAAACCAAGTGATTTTTTCGAGAAATGTTTCTGACTGAATTACTGCAATAAAACTACCTGGGCTGATCCCATTGTGTATGCAATATAGTAAGGAATATGACTTTAGATATTTATGTATTTAATACAGATTTGTGGTTCTATAGAAAGCAAGTAATGACACTCGTATGATATTTTGATATTAATTTAATGAAATGAAAAAACCCAAATAATAAAAATTTTAGATACTATGTTATATACAGTGTGTCCCAGATTCGTTTCTCCATATAGGTATCTCGGCTCCTATTATTCAGCCATTCAATTATTACGGATTGGACTCTTTTTGTCAACTTTTTATTTTGTTGTTTAAATTTCTAGGTTTTAATTATTTCTAAATTTCCATTATTTTATTCTAATTAATACGTCCTAAAATTCATCACAATTTCATCATATTTGTTGCCTTGAGCCCTTAGTTTTATTGCAATATTACACAAAATAAAAGTGATTACGGATGGGACAAAAATATACCTTCAAAAATCTAAACGTTTAAACTCACTCTAAAACCTGCCACACCTTTTCATATATTACAATTGCAACCAGTAATTTTAATAGAAACAGGTATTTAAGAGTTCAGATTTTTGGAGAATTTGGTCAATATTGTATTTACGGATGGGACATTACGGACGGGACAAATAATTTGTGCAAATTATTAGGTACAAAATTTATTTTAAAAACTTATTATTAACATCAAATTTAAACAACAAACACTAAACTTTTACACACACAATTAAAAAATCTAAAAAAAACCCAGTTCAAATTACAAAAATATTTGTATGGTCTCTACTTTTTCTGACAGTGAAGTGCGTTTTACACATAAAGTCTTTTCATCCACTTTTTTAAAGAAATGTTTAAATTGTACCCCAGCAATTGAACGTATGTTGGACCAACGATTATCCAAAAAGGGCTTATAAGCTTTTATTAACGCGCCATCCAAAAACAACATTTCAATTTTGGAAGTTTTTGATGTAGCACATAGAAAAAAGTCTTGGGCATTATTTATTACCTTTTTTTGGAAAGCACTTCATTCCAGACTAGCCTTTTAGTTAGCCCACCGATTGCATCGACTGCACCTTTTCCGTGGGAAGTTGCGAAAAAGTGTATTTGTTTTTAAACTGGGCTGCGCAGCCATTTGAAAATATTACAGCGGTATCAATAGTTGCAGAAGTCTGAAAATGTTTTCAAAAATTGTTTTTAAGAACACAAAGACCGAATATTTATCGTGCGAAAGTTCATCACTTATTATAACAAAAGAACGTGTAAAATTGTTTTTAAACCATGCTACACAAGTGAATAGGGTACCTGCTGATGCGACCCGTGAGCGGATTGAATTTCATCTTGAGAAACCAGTGAAAATTTTTCTGCAAAATCAATTTGAATAAGCACTTCTGTGTCCTTAAGATTTTCCTTTCGTGATTTAAAACGATTTTCTTGGTTAGCTTTTACAAAGGTATGAGCTTTATAGGTAGGTAACTATTGTTCCAACAAAATAAGCGCCACTGACAACGAACCTTCAGTAACGAGTAGCTGAGGACGTCCTGTTACGTTTTTCCATTGTTTCCACTTAATAATAATTGCATTTGTTTGTGCTAAACTATTTAAAGGAAGGAGGTCCTCCAAGTGTTTTCCACAATCATTGCAATTATTAAGCATGCAAACGTCATTTGTGATTCCACAACAAATTTCTTTTAGTAAATCAGTTCCATAATGGAGAAATACGTTCGGATATTTATTATAAATGGATTCTATCAAATAATTGAAATTTGCGTTGTGGCGGCAGACACATACATTGTGAGGGGCTTGGAAAGAAAGTAATACATATTTAGGACGTAAACTATAAAATTTGCTTATATGAATTGTACTATTGGGAAATTCTTCTTTAAATAAACTATACGCCTTTTTTATATTCATCGCCATATGGCGAGTTTTTACACTGCTAACGTCTCGTTTGCCAGGAGGTTGTCTGCTAACATCATCCCTTAAAAAGAAATTTTGTACAAGTTTTTTTTCGTTCTCAGATGTTCCAATGTTTCTATTTTTAATATTAGACTCTTCTAGATTACTTGTGTTACTAAATTTTACAGTTTAAAAAAATTCCCGCAGAACAGTTTTTTTATACTCTGACTTAGTAGGTAGAGAATTCTTCAATTTACATAACGCTTTCCCTAGAGTTTGGCGGCGTTTTTATGGACCGAGTTCTTCCTGTTTTAATTCAAGTTGTGCGTTTTTAATTTTTTGTCTATAAACTCTTTCTTATACAGTCTTTCTTTCTTTGTTCTTTGAGAGATTTTCATTTTCATTTAGGATTAACCTCTTTGTTCTTCTTTCTTTACGTTTCCTTTCAACATCTCTTTCTTGTTGACCGCGTCGTCATTAATTTTAGCTCTATATTTCCGAACGGCATTTCTTACTTTTTCTTTACGTGTTATGTTTTCCATTTATCTAAAAAGAAAATATTTATCTAAGTCTAAAAATAGCCACATTGTCGGATTTTCGAACTATGTAGAGAAAAAAGAAGACCAACCTAAGTAGCCATCTTATATACTATAGTATGCATACATACAAGGTAAAAAGGATAAGTTTGTAATTAAGATGGCAGTTTATTAAAAGTATGCTGGTAGTTACCTGACACATTAAAAACGTTTGGTAACATTTAAAATGAGCCTTTTTCAATTATTGGAGGCATACCGTATATTTTTAAGTTTAAAGATTACGGACGGGACAAAGTTTTACATGCATTATATATCTTATAAAAAAATATTTATATTTTTTGGGTGTAAAAATACATACACATTTGGTCAACAAAACAGCGCGTCAAATATGGTCCGAAATATTTGTAACCAAAAAAGGTTATAGGTATTAATTTCAAAAATTGTTTCCGGATGGAACAACAATAAAATGTAAATGATTTATCACTAAAATAACTAATATTACTTACCTAATTTTAACAAAATTTCCAAAAAACACTTTAGTAAACTTCACTTTGACAAGCCACATATATTGTTTGTAGCAACTGATATTTGTCTAGTCGCCGCAGCCTACTAGATTTAGAGCAAAATATCTCATTTTCTGGTAAAATAAAAACAGTAATGTTTGAGATTGCGTAACTTTGCAAAACAGAGAGATCTCATTTGTATTTGTTATTTTACTTTTACAATATCATTTGCACTTAGATAAACAGAGGTGAGTTTTGGCATATTTTATTTTTTAAAAATTCCGAAAAAGTTGACATGTACCGTGGAATGGCTGTATACTTACAGCAAAGGTTAAATGGGAAAATTTTATAGGAAACTAAGCGCATTCGATATCCAGCTTCATATTTACAATCGGTCAATTGGTTTTGTAAATATCGGCAAAAAAACGAAAATGGCGGATTTCGTTTTTCGTCATTAAATCCAAAACGATAAATATGACAGCTGTCAAAATGTGACGTTATTAGGACACTTTTTTAAGACGAATAAGATGGCGTATATGACATGTCTCCATCATCTTTTATTATCCTGCAACCCGCCTCAACTTTCATTTTTCTTATGGCCGCCATATTGGATTTTTCGGTTTTTGGAAAGAACGTAAGATTTTCAGTACAGTGATGTTTCACAAATACATAAAAGATTTAAGTATCATTGAAATATCACACTTCGTAAAGTTAGGGTCTCAATTTTTTTTAAGGAGGCCATGATTTATTTGTAACAAAAGTGGGCTCTGCGTCTGACGTTAAATAATCTGAAGTATCAAAGTTGTTTGTTGTTGTTTTTTCTCTCAGTAAAATCATAAATCTGACGCACAAATTGTCGAGACCTGTTGAAAATGGCCGGTATTCCCTATTCAAATGAAGAAAAGTTTGGTATGTTAGCGCTGTACTTGCAGTTACACAGAAACGCCGACATTACCTCAGCTAGGTATTTGAAGATGTACCCCAAACGACAGCAGCCTCATAAAATCCAATTCAAAAAGATCGTAGTTAATTTAATTATCCATGGGGCTTTCGAACAACCTAGAGACGGATACAATATTGAAAATGAAAATCACGACACATTATTTTTTTAGAAAGAGTGGTAAACAAAGAGGCCCAATAACCACTTAAAAACCTTTTTGTTACTAAATGACTATATGTACTGAACTACATTGGTCACATTTCATGCTTCCTAATAAAAGGAAAGAATTCATAATGAGAGAGGTACAAGTACCTAACCTAACCTAACCTAACCTTGACTATATGTACTGAACTACATTGGTCACATTTCATTCTTCCTAATAAAAGGAAAGAGGTCATAATGAGGGAGGTACAGATACCTAACCTAACCAAGTAGCGGATACAATATTGAAAATAAAAATCATGACACATTATTTTTTTAGAGAGAATGGTAAACAAAGAGGCCCAATAACCACCTAAAAACCTTTTTGTTACTAAATGACTATATGTACTGAACTACATTGGTCACATTTCATTCTTTCTAATAAAAGGGTACAATTCATAATGAGGAAGTTACAGGTAAAGGAAATTTACCGATTTTTTTTTCTTTGATATATGTGCGGAATATAAGTTTAGCGTTTTGATATATAAATTTAAGAGATAGTCTTTAAGGTTACAACAAATTAATTAATAAAACATATTGTACCAGTTATTTTGCATTTTATTTTATGTATAAGTTGTAACAGGTAAATTAAGTAACAACATGGCGAGTGAGCTGCCCCTTTCCAATTAATCTACGCATTTCACTTTTTGCGGGTTCAAAATTTAAAAAAATGTAAGTTTAAACGCCAATCGACTTTAAAAAAACGCGTGTTTAAAAAAATTGTGAGTCAAATTTAATTTTCAGTTGTAAATTAAAAAAAATAACATGAGTTGTCGTAACTCAAATCGACTTTAAAAAATGCGTGTTCAAAAAAAAATTGTAAGAGTAAAAAAAAAAATAAGGTAAGACTTGTAACGCCAATCGACTTTAAAAAAATTCGTGTTCAAAAAAATTGTAAAGTAAAATTTAATTTTCAGTTGCGAGTAAAAAATTCTAAATCTAGTGCTAATATCATTATCATTTTAGAGAAAATGGTAAACAAGGGCGTCCAATAAACACTTAAAAACCTTTTATTGTGGCCCTTAGAAAGCTTAATGCCAATAAGACAAATAAACAGGCTAGAGAGGCCAGTCACGTTTATAACATTTGCACGTGAAAATCTCAAATTGCAGGGAAATTATTATTTTCTTACGACAATAAACACAAATTGAGGTCTATTTGACCCTTTGTAATATCCTGTCGGCCCGACTGAAGTCGGTTTTCGGCGACAACTTATTGAATGGTCACTAAAAGTGTCTTAACTGGTCTATATAGTAGGTTGTAAACTGACTATTATTGCCCTTTGATGGTCGAATATTGATATTGTGGCCATAACTGTAAAGCTCCATAAAATATATGCAAATATAATAATTTTTGTGTATATTTTACAACTTGCATTCTATTAGATATATATTTTTAAATATCTTTATATGGTTTAGTGTTCATAACGAATAAAACAGTTCCCTTTATCAGAATTGACTGAGATTTGGTAGTATACATACAATGTGTCCGAAATTCGTTATGACAGTATTGGGATATCGGAGACCGTAAGAGATACAAGAAAGTTTGAATGGGGAAAATTTTAGACAATTATGTTTGTAAATGAATGCCGTTTTACTCACGATTCTATCTTTTTTGGTTTGAGATATTTTGAAAAAACAAATTAAGGCAACTTTTTACGTAGAATACGCCTATTTAGTCAGATTTGATTTGCCATGTTTCGATTTTTTACAACCACCATCAACTTCGCATTTTCTTATGGCCAGTATATTTGATCTTAATAGTTTCTAAAAGAATATTTTTTTTAGCTTTTCAGCGATGTATCACACTTTATAAACAAGTTATTATTAAGATGTAAAAAGCACGCATTGAAAATTAATAGGTAAACATTTTTTTGAATTACCCAAATAAGAAATTTAGAACTAATAGGGTTAAGTAGCAATATTTTTTAATTCAGCATTAAAGGGTATTTTTTAGCTTTTCAGCGATGTATCACACTTGACAATTAAGTTATTATTAAGATGGAAAAAGTGCTTAATTGGAAATTAATAAGTTTTTTTTTGGATTATCCAAATAACAAATAAAAAATTAATTGGATTAAATAGCAAATACAAGAATATTTCAAATAAAAAATCGATTTCATCTACAAGAAGAAGCGAAACGGAACTTCAGATCTGAAGTCAATAGTCTATGACGTCTTGAAAGTAACTAAATACAAACCCTACAAGAAGAACTACCTACCTACTCAATGACATTAATTACATAACACTAAGATTAAAAATGTTGACCATTTTGTTCAATGCGCTGGATGCATTTCTTTTCAGTTGATCTGATTACCCTCTGAATGGTATTTCGTTTGATATTTTCTAAAATAATTAGAGTTTGCTGCTTAAAAACTTGCATATTTTCAGCAGGGTCAAATTTGTATATCTCATTTTTCGAATATCCCCATAAATAAGTATCTAATGGCGTGATATCCAGGGATCTAGCAGGCCACCGTACAGGACCACTATTGGATAATGCTTTTCCGCCGAATGTTTCCGTTAAATAGGTTTATACATCCCTAGTACTATGTGGGGTGGTTGCCCCTCAAATAGTACAGGGTGTCCGGATTTGGTTACAAAAGCAGGGTATCTCGCTTATTTTTAAAGATAGAACCTTGCGGTTTTCACGAACCTGAGCTAATTTTTTGTGAAACTCATGGCCTTCTTTGTTTATGAGATACAGAGCGAAATAGAAAATTTTGCATTTTAACGCAAAGGGAAAAATTGCCGCTTATGCAGTTTTTTAGGCTGGATCCAGTGGCGTAGTCATATTTTTCATTTGAGTTGTTATTTTTTAGATATGACCCAAAGTTGTGTTTTTTTAAATGGGACACCCTGTATATTTGTCCAGAAATTGATTTGTCCTTTTAAAAGCTTCTCAAAAATATATAATAGTATGGGTCTATTTTGATAAACAACAACAAAAATCCTAATTTTTATAATTATCATCTCAAATTTGGCAGTAAGCCATGCAAAACAATGCTGCCTTTTATTTAAAGTCGTTAAGAATATCTACATCCTAACAATAAATCAAAATAAATATGTAATTAAATCTATTTATCAAAATATGTATTGATAATTTCGCACCAAAAAAATACCACTTACCTAGATTTATGTAACACAAAAACAAAACAGTAATAAATTATTATGTAACAAGCCTTTCAGCAAAAATCAACTGTCGTATAAGAACTACAGTAACAAAGGAAATCAAAAAAACTGTTCAAACTGATTTCCATTTTGTTCTATGCACGCTTCGCTCAATTTTCGTATTCGTTTTAGGGAATTAAGCAAAATAACAGGATGATTTTGTAAATAGCGAAAATTTTCTCTTATTGCATTTCCTAAATCTTGGACATTATCATAGTGGTCTTTGTAAATTCTATTTTCCAGATATCCCCATAGAAAGAAATCTAAAATCGATAAATCTGGGGACCTAGGAGGCCATCTTATAGGTCCATTTGTTCCGATCCATTGATTGGTAAAATTATTGTCCAGAAATAATCTCGTCATTCCAGAAATGTGTGCAGGAGCACCGTCCTGTTGAAAATAAATTTCGTTAATTTGCGCTAGAGGAACATCGTCAAGTAATTCAGGTATAGCTGCCTCTAAAATTTCTATATAGCGATTGGCTGTTAGATCCCCTCAATTATATAAAATGTTATATGTATTCCTAATATGAAGCAGGACACATTTGGACCAAACCTGCCCTGCTGTCTTCTGGGAAATATTTGGTATTGATTTTCCTGGGACCAGAATCTACTATTGTGCCTATTGAGTATACCAGAATTACTGAAATGTGCTTCGTCTGACCATATAACCTTCCTTTCAAAATCTCTAACCATATCGCATCTTTCTCGAAACCAATTGCGGAAGACTACCAGACGCTCGGTATACCCTGGCTGTAAGTGCTGCACGAGCCTAAATTTGTATGGGTGGTATTTGTGCTTTTTTAGAATTTCTTGAACTCTAGTTTTTGGAATCCCTATGCTCTTTTTACTGGCCCTACAAGAGTTTGTAGGGTAAGCTTCTGCATTAGCCAAAACAGTAATTTCCTTGGCCTCCCGATTTTCTTTATTATATGTTTTCGTTCGAGGTTTGATAAATGATCCGTGATTAAGTAAATTCTTTTTTATCCGATAAAAAGTGGATATACGAGTATTAGGTTGCCTCCTTTCTGGATATCTAAATAAAAATTAAGCAATAGTAATTCAACATACCTAAAAATTAACTCTTTACCTGTTAAAATACATCTCAGAAGCCGCTTCAACATTTTCATTACTTAATATAAAACAAGCTAACATATCGTACTTTTCATAATGTTCATAAGTTTGGTTTTTCTTCCATAATAATACAAATATATTTTTACACAATAAATAAATACAAAAAACTAGGGCTATATTTTATATACGCGTACAAAATTGGGAAATGTCATTTGCTTCCAAGAAAACAAAAGAAAACGGCATCGTTTTGCATGGCCTACTACAAAATTTGGGATGATAATTATAAAAATTAGGATTTTTGTTGTTGTTTATTAAAATAGACACATACTATTATATATTTTTGAGAAGCTTTAAAAAGGACAAATCAATTTCTGGACAAATATACAGGGTGTCCCATTAAAAAAACACAACTTTGGGTCATATCTAAAAAATAACAACTCAAATGAAAAATATGTCTACGCCACTGGATCCAGCGTCAAAAACTGCATAAGCAGCAATTTTTCCCTTTGCGTTAAGTTAAAAGATAACCGAGATACGAGGGGGGTCCCAAAATGCAAAATTTTCTATTTCGCCCTGTATCTCATAAACGAAGAAGGCTATGAAAATTTTGTTTACGGCTTCATGAGTTTCACAAAAAATTAGTTCAGGTTGGTGAAAATCGCAAGGTTCTATCTTTAAAAATAAGCGAGATACCCTGCTTTTGCAACCAAATCCGGACACCCTGTACACCATGTTGGAATCATAAGTAGTTAAACTGATCATTTGGGAAAACTTCTGGAATTGCAGGAACTATTTGGTTCTGCAACATGGCAAGGTATCTTGGACCTGTCGGTGTCTGATTATAAATAAAAGGCCGAATGAGACGACTTGCTAGAAAGTAATTAAAAATACTGAATTATTATAAACAATTTAATTGGGTTGATACCGATGTTATTTATTGAAATTATTTCGGCTAGAGTTTCCAGATTAAACTTACCAATTAACCCGCACCACACATTAAAACTAAATCCCACTTGCAGTCTGCGTGGCTCGCGTAGTTGCGGATTTTCAATGGCCCCATAATGGTTATTCTTTTTATTAAAAACTCCACAGTTGTTAAAATGAGTCTCATCTGATCAAAGGACTTTATTAAGAAAGGCGGGATCTACTCGACATCTATCGATATGCCAGTTGCAAAAAGCAAGTCTTCTTTCGAAATCACCTGCTTGAAGTCCTTGTACAATTGTAAGGATGGTATTTCGTTACTTTAAAAACATCACGAATGGTTGACTTCGGAATGCGAAGTTCCGTTTCACTTATTGTAAATGAAGTCGGATTTTCATTAAAATATTCTCAAATTTGCCTATTACTTTCCTCGTTGTGTTTTTCATACTTCTTTGTGCGAGTCTTATTAAAGCTGCCAAACTCAAGCAAGTTTCGGACCAGCGTTGAAAATAGGTTCTGCGGGTTTGTCGTCCTTCGGGGTACATATCCAAATATACATCCATAGCCTATTGGCATTTCTTTCGTTTTTAATATAACAAACTAACATATCGAACATTTCTCCATTAGAAAAGTTTAACGCCATTGTAAAGCTTATTAAAATATTGACGGAAGCTGAATAAAACTTCAACGACAGATGACAAATTATAAAAATTCAATTATTTCAAACGCAAAACCTACTTGATTCAATGTGTTAAATTAGTGTTATTTTACGGATGGTAATTTGAACATTGAACATGTGCACGTAGTATGAATGCTATTGAGTAGTTGTAACGTAAAGCCTACTTGACCCAAAGTGTTAAATTAGTGTTATTTTACGGATGGTATTTTGAACATTGAACATGTGCACGTAGTATCAATGCTATTGAGTAGGTCTTACTGATTTTCTATAAAACGTAATGTTGAATTAAAAATTATTGCTATTTAACCCTATTAGTTTTTAATTTCTTATTTGGATAATTCAAAAAAATGTTTATTAATTTTCAATACGCACTTTTTACATTATTATTTTTTTCTACCTTTCAGTTCAGTAGTTCATAAATAAAATCTTTTTATTTTTTTATGATTTGTTATGGTTTTTAATAATGATATTAATAAAAGGATTATTATATACCCTTTCAAAAAAATGTACAGAAAAAAGCTATAATTAAACAAAAATAATGCTGCAAATAAAATATAGACATCTGGTTTATCCAGATACTCTTAGGGCTTACTAGTTTTTTAATGCATACAAAACTGTGCTAGCTTAAACATACCCTAAATGATTGAAAAAACCGGTAAATTTCCTTATCCGGACTTCCCTCGTTACGAATTTTTTCTTTTATCAGTAGCAGTAAAGTGTGATTTTATTCCACCTAATATAGATTCGTGTTAGCATTTTACCAGTTTTTTCCTGTACACCAAACTTAAGGTTAATTTAAAGTAAATTGAATAAGACTGCCGTTTTGTACCGTCATGTTAAATTCGTTCCAAAATTTTACTCGTCAATTCAATAAGAAGGTTTAAACTTATTATTTGCCCGCCATTTTGTTCCACCAACTTGAATTCGATCCACAATTTATCAGACGACATCACACTTGAAAAAAGTTTCAAGCTTTTCAGAAAATATTCAAATTTTTAAAAATTCTGTGTTGTAAGTGTAACTATTTTTTACTTTTCAGTTCAATAGTTTATAAATAAAAGCTTTTTTAAATATTTTTTTTATTTATAGTTTGGCATGGTTTTCAATAATGATGATATTAACAAATTGTACAAAAAATTGTTGGAAATAAAATATAGACATCTGGTGTAAACAGATATCTTTAGGGCCTACTAGTTTTTTTTTAACGTTTACAAAACTATGCTACCCTAAATATACACTAAATGCTAGAAAAAAACCAGACTTCCCTCGTTATGAATTCTTCCTTTAATTAGGAATAGTAACGTGTGACTTTGTTCCACCTAACATAGAATCGTCCAGCATCAAGGAATTAACGAATATTTCATCCACATTGTGCATCAAGACTGCCATTTTATTCCATCATGTTGAATTCGTTCCAAAAATTTACCCGTCAATTGAATGAGAAGGTTTTTTACGTTGATTTTTTAAACTTATTATTTAGCCGCCATTTTGTTCCACCAATTTGAATTCGAATCACAATTTTACCAGGTTATCTTTATATCACACTTAATTCATGCACAAAATTTAAAATCAATCTGATAAAGAAATTATCCTGTCGGCCTGACTGAAGTTAGTTTTTGGCGACAACATATTGGAATGGTCACTAAAAGTGTTTTAACTGGTCTATATACAAGTTATAAACTGACTATTATTGCCCTTTGATGGTCGAATATTGATGTTGTGGGCATAACTGTACAATTCCATAAATTATACGCAAATAAATAATTTGTCTGCATATTTTACAACTTGTATTCTATTAGATATATTTTTAAATATTTTTGTATAGTATAATGTTAAAAATTAATAAAATCTGATTTATTCTTGTATAATTTTATGAATTGCATGGTTTTTATTAATGGTGTTATTAATAACACGATTATTATTTATATACTTTTACAAACAAAGGTACAGAAAGAAGTTATAACTAAACAAAAATAATGATGTAAATAGCTGCACTTAATAAAACAGATATCTAGAGTAACCACAGATATTCTTAAGTCCGCTGTGTTGTCAATTCACACTCATTAACGCATTAACTCATCAAGGAATTAACGAATATTTCATCCACATTGTGCATCAATTTTTATTTAATTCGTCCGCATACATTTCATGTGTTTAAGTGTTTATCTATCAAATTCATACGGACTAGGCCAGGGGTGCTCAAACGGTCGATCGCGAGTGCTTTTTGAGTAGATGTCGAGAAGAAAATGTCTTTCTTTTAATAAGTAGGTACTTAACTAAATTACAAAAATTTATTACGTAATAAAATAACACTCTGCTAGCGGCAAAAGACGGCTTTATCGAAGGAACGCGCGGTACTTGTCAAAGAAAAGCCGCGTTTTTTATTCTTGCCGCTTTTCTAGAAATTTCGGGCGGCGCGTTTGACGGGAACATTCGAGACTTTCGTTCACGCCGATATAAATGTTGCGCCTGCAGGAATTGGAGTCATTCTGAATTGCAACTTGAAGGCAATACTACGTCGATACAAAGTTTATTATTAAATAGTACAAAATGAGTGCAGCGAAGAAATCTAAAACGTATCATTTTAATAACGATTGGGAGGAAGAATTTTTATTTTGTATGGTGAAGGATAAGTGCATTTGTCTTATTTGTCGTGCGTCAGTTGCAATACCTAAGCGTGGTAACTTAGAGAGGCATCATAAAACGGTTCATAAAAACTATGAAAAGAATTTTCCGCCACAGAGTGAATTAAGAAAACGAAAAGTACGTGACTTGATATCTTGTTTGAAAAAAGGACAAACCATGTTCACAAGACCAGCCAAACAGCACAAAAGCTGCTACGATCGCGTCATTTAAAATATCTCATATATTGGCGAAACACAAGAAACCATTCGAAGATGGATGCAATGTACTGTCACAAGGCGTATTGAAGTCATGAGTCAGGACATGGCAGATAAACTTGATATCATTTACATACTTTTCTTTACGCCGAATCCACCGATATGACAGACACTGCCCAGCTGTGTATTTTTATTCGGATGGTATTCAATGACATGTTGGCTAAGGAAGAATTTTTGACAATCATTCCTCTGAAGGGGAAGACCCGTGGCGAAGATATATATGACGTTTTCTTCAATTTTGTGGCATTGTGTCGAGCTAATGAAGATTTCCCTTCATTTTTTTCAATCCATTCCATTACGCATCAACAAGTTTTTTGTTCAAAAGTTTTTAACACGAAGGAAATTATAGGCATTGCAACAAAAATTGTGAATTTTATCCGTGCATGTAGCTTGCAACGGCGGCTATTTAAGTTGCAATTGGAAGATAAGGGAGACAGCTGAACACACTGATTTAGTTCTTCATACGGATGTCAGGTGATTGAGTCGCGGAAAATTCCTAGAAAGGTTTCAAGAATTATTGCCCGAAAAAACAGCTTTTCTAGACGAAAGAGGTGATGACACTCAGATGTTGAAAAAAGAAAAATGGCTGACTGATTTGGCATTTTTGACTGACATCACAATGCACTTAAACACCATTAACTTGGAACTTCAGGGTAAAGGAAAAACTGTTATTGAGATGATTAGCGCAGTAAACGCATTCAAAAGTAAATTGCAACTTATGATAGATCAACTGAAAAGAAAGGATCTGAAACATTTTCCGTCTTTGAAAGCAATGATTCATCAGTTGAATTATGATACGTATGAGGCTGAATTATCAAATATTTTGGGACAATTCGAAATGCGTTTTTATGATAGTAATAAATTGGCAAATGTAGCATCATTTATGAGTTATCCGTTTTCATGTAAAAACATTGAGGAATTAGCTACTGAACTAGCAAGTCAGTTTAATATGAACTCATGTTCTGTTGAAAATGAGTTGGTGCAGATTATATCAGATATATATCTCAAAGCTACAGCATCTGATAAATATATATTTCTGGTGTTTTATATCTGAAGATAAATATCCGAATCTAAGGCAAATCGCCCTTCAACTGACAGCAATGTTTAGGTCAACTTACTTGTGCGAGTCTGCATTTTCGGAAACAAAGATAATTAAGTCAAAATATCGCAATCGACTAACTGACGATCATATGTCATCATGCTTGCGATTAGCACTCAGTGGTTACGTACCATCTTATGAAAAGTATGCTGAGGACATGCAGTGCCACGCTTCAACATCCAAAGTCACTCCTTAGTTAAGTTTAACACCATATGTAACTCTTTGGTTTTGTAACAACCAATAAACTCGCAATTTTGAATAACTACGAGTTTTTTCATTGAAATTGTAGAGAAGAACCTAACTAAACCTAACCCAAAATTTTCTAAAATATTGTATATTGTGCGGAAAGCTAACATCTATTTATGCTACGGTACACCCTACCTAGGTAGGTAGGTAGGGTGTATGTATCGTATATGTACGACAACCCTGCATCACACATACTTGCAGCCTCTCAGAGTCGATCGTAAGTAATCTAAAAATATTGAAGTAGATCGCCAGCAGTTCAAGTTTGAGCACCCCTGGACTAGGCAATACAGTTTGTAACCTGGGCGCGAAAGCATCTTCCCTATCTGCTTATCCAATAGTTATCATGAAAAGAATTTATCACGCAGGCTATAAATGGCTATGCATTCCGATGTAAGACAATTAGCTCCACCTTTTTGAGTAGTTTTGAAAATACTCATCGGATTTGTGCTAATTTATCTTGTTGGTTTTTCAACACAGCGGTACTAAAATCTTAGAACAAAATCAAAGATCAGTCTTCCTACACAGGCTTTATCTGGTTTATATATACGATAATTACATTTACTAGTTTATACTACAGGAAAACTTAGTTTTAAACGGATTTAAATATTACAAATTTAAAAGTACATTTTGGTTTCTTTTCTAAAAAACTATATATCGGAAACATTGTATCAACCTCACATGTCATTCATTTCAAAATATTTTACTTCCAAAGATATTTTTATCTTCGTAAAAATGGACCCCCTTTATTATAATATTTTTGGAGAGAACTTAAATTCAGTTTTTTGATATGTGTCAAATACACCCATTTTATATAAAAGACCAACTATATACTTAATCATATCAGTAATAATTTTGAATGATTTCTACAAAAACGTATACCAATTATTGCTCCAAGTATTATGTTTCTAATCGTTCGCAAAATAAACATAATAACAATAATAAATACTTTTTATTTTAAAAGACGTACAATCTAGTATATAAAAATAAATTGTCAAAGCCTGGCCTAGTCTAACTTTAAAAGCTGCTCAGCTAAACTAGGCAAAAACAAACTAAATACTGAGTTAAGTATTTCATTGGCGAAAATGTATTAGCAACCACTAACCTAAATTTAAAAAAAAACTTCTAATAGCTATTCATGTAGTTACCGATTTGCCACAAATATTCAAGATATCAATTCATTTCATAAAAATACCTAACTCTATGTATCTGAATAAAAAAGAGTTATTTTTCTTTCTAAGCTACCTATATTTTGCAAATTCATTAGATGCTTTTTATATATGGATTTAATCAAATTTAATATCAAATCTTAAAACTCAATCAGTAGTAAATTATAATATTCTACAGCTCTATATGAAAAGCCATGCTGAAAAACGGCGCTCTGGCAATAAGGCATAATCAAGCTACGTCTCATTATAACGTTAACATTTAATTAAATATCACTGCGAAATGGCAGCCGTTCTTGAACTAAAGAAAGAGAAGCAGGATGACTAATAATTTTGAATAAAAATATACAAAATAGAAGCTTTCGCGGAGCATTTTTAATCAGTTAATTTCCTGAAATAGTTGGAAATATGCTCATATATTCTTACACGATAGACAAATCGCAAACATATTTTTTTATGTAATCTTGCTTTTACTCCTGTTGATCAAAAACTGCTTGCTAATGCTCATATTTTCTTACACAATAGACAAATCGCTAACATATTTTTTTTATGTAATCTTGCTTCTTCTACTCCTCTTGATCATTAACTGGTTGCTAAGTATCATTATTTTAACTATATTATATTTCTATGGTAATTTCTAATGAAAGTCAATGCTCATATGCTCCTTATTTATAAAGCACAATGCTTGCAAAATATTTTTTTGTTCACAAACTTTACAGGCAGCAGTTTCTTTAAACTTCATATTGTGAAGGAATTTTTTTTTCATTTACAGCATTTAGCCACAATTCCTAATACAAACCGCAGGTTTAGTTGATTAGTATAGTATCCAAATGCCGAAATGCATAGAAGAATTTAGCTCAATTTAGAGATCATGAACCAACAAAATGTTAAAGCTTGCTAGAGTTTTCTTTAATATAATAATTAAAATACAATAAATTATTGTCCTAAAAATATTTTGTACCTAATACACGCTACTCACGAGGCTATAGATGTCTACAAAAAATCGAATGCCTCTAATGCCTAGAAACGCTTCAAAAGTTGAAATGATCACAATTAACTATTCGTGTAAAATGTATTATTATCATTCTCATAATAACAACGGCACCGTAAAGTTCTAGAATTGTTGTATATTAGTATTTTCCTAAACTTCTCTTGTGTCGACAAATCTAATCAATATTTCAGAAGTCGGAGCTTTTAACATTTGCATCATCTTTTTGTATCTTTTTTAAAATGTATTCTAAAATGTCTCATCGTAGGCGATATTATCACTTATTTTTTTTAAGAATAAGCTGAGTGGTGGCCTAGATTGTTTCTCGGTCCCAGGGAGGATGTAAGGTGCCCAAGTGCCTGGGGCGGACCGTTACCGTCGGGGGCCCTGGGCTAATAGTGTTTGGGGGCCCAGCTAATAAACCCAAGTTTCGGTTACTTGTGGCGACTCATTCATTAATTGGAAAACTGCGTGTATTCTTTTACTTAATGTATTCGGCAACAAACCAAAAACGAAACAACATATTCTCAGGTCAAGGATAAAGATTAAGAAAAAACAAGAGCAGAATTAATGCTTATTGCTAGAAATAAAATTAATAATAAAACGTTCTAGAAGTTATAGACCTAAATGTAAAATTGTATTTTTAAGACACTTGATATTTAAAGAGTAACTCTTCTGCATTTTCGCGCTGCAAATTCTTTTATTTGATCTTCACATTATTAGTTTGAATATGTCAGCGCCTGAGTCGTATGAGTCTGACTTAGTCTGTAAGTAGGATTTTAACTGAATGCATTTATTAACTAAATGTTCGTCTTTGTCATCAGAATAAAAATCAACAACATTACGTGCAGTTTCCAAGTCAATATTTCGACATTACTATCTCGTAAATCCATTAAAAATTTGAATATTTTGCTAAATTTTCCATGGTTGAATTTGTCTCGGAATATCGGTAGCCTAATAATGTTTATTTTTACGATTATAAATTTCTGAAGTGAACGTGGTTTTATCCGTAAAGATAATATGATCTAAAATTGTTCTGTCTTCGCTTAAAAACCGCAACATTTCTTGACAAAAATATACTCTTTGCAACTTTTGGTCCTTTGTCAAATCCTGGACGAATAAATTTCTATAAGGATGATATTTATAAAATTTTAAAACAGTTTTTATTTTGTATGCGGATTCATTAATTCCCCTTGCAACATTTTTTTGTGGTATCTTCTGGGATCTCTGCAATAAAAAAAAGCATATACAGCCATATTCACTAAAGAAGTTTTTTAGGCCGAGTCTAACTTGACAGCTCTAGGTTTAAGGTGACAAATGCAATAATGAGACAAACATTTTTCTAAATGTCACGATTACAAAACATGACAGTCACATAAGCAAAACACTAAGAGTTTTAACTGCCATGACAACTAAATGTGATCTACTCCTAAACGTTTTTAGTGAAATCTAGGTTTAGTGTTTAAGTTTAAATAATATTAATTTAATAATATACCTCCAAAATTAAGCCATATATTCAAATCTATATTTTCATCTCTTCTAACTTTCCTGGGTCTCCTTTTAACTGATTTGGTCTCTTCAAACAATCTAACTATGGTTTTAATTGTATTTCTGTTAGGAACTCTCTGAACTAGAGTAGTATTTGAATTGTTCGAATAATATAATTAAATAATTTCTAGTTTTTCGTTATCTAAATAGTATTTTAAATTTTTAAAAATTATGACGTATAATTTCAAAATAACCATACGATATTCAGTAAAAGCCAACCTGTAATTCCATAAAATGGTGTTATATTTCTAGAATGGCTAAAGCGAATGCCATCATAACATTTACTTTTTTAATCGGCTAGAAAAGATATTTTCAAATATCTAATAGTATACAGGGTGTACCATTTAAAAAAAATTGTGTAGGTTTTGCAGTTTTTTGATACTCTTGTTTTTTACCTCATCAACAAAAGATATTACACATTAAGATTAACAAAGGGTAAAAACGCATGTCAAAATATAAAAAAAACGCCTTGTACCTATAAATATTTTTAAATAATATCCAAACAAATTAAAATCTATCTATCCATTATTAAACTTAATACCGCAATTTCATATTTTTTATTTATCAATGTTGATACCTGAAATGAAATTCGCTTCTATATATGCTATTCCCAAACAACATACATTGAATTTAGTTGAAGTTAGTACTGGAAAATGTTATTGAGATATTTTAGAAATAATTTTCAAGTCTTGATTTATTTTAATAATGGTCTGATTTATATTAGTTTTAATAATAGAATGTAGAATGTAGAATGTATATAGCAAAAAGAAAAAGAGAAAATATGGACCTTTATGGAACTTCCTGAGGTTACCGCCCTCTCACTCGATTACAATGAACCAAGGCAGACTTTATCTCTTTACTTTTCTAAGTAAGACCCGAATAATCGCGGATAATTTTGGGATTCAGAGTGTCAAATGTTTTACTAAAGTCTAGAAGAATGAGAGCACGCATTTAACTTTAATCGATAGAAATAGAAAGGCTGTTATGCAACTCAATCCCAGACGAAAACCTAGCCCACCCGCCAGGCGATTGGCGAGGGCCACCAAAATACTTAAACTCCATTTTGTTTGTAAAAATGGAAAGATGGTATTCTTCCGAGCAAGTTTATTTTTCTTTGTTATTTTTAATATTTATATATAAAAAATAAAATAAGTTTTTTTCTAATTTAGCATCTTGATAAATTTGACACAGTTTAATTGGACACTAATGGGCAAACGAAAACTGGGCGCGCTATTTTCTTATAGATCATAAAAGTTTATAGAAATAGTGAAAAGTGTAAGCAATATTTTTTAAGGGGTTTAAAAGACTATTAAAAAAATATTTTGTTCCGCAAAACCGATAATAGTCAAACTGAAAACAGAAATAGGTGGGGAAGTTCTAACATTGAAAAATCATGGAAGTCATTGCTGTACAATATTTTTTCTCGACTATACATATTTAAAATAAAATTGAAGTGGTGTTCCAAAAAATTTTTGAAACTCCTTTATTTAATTTTTTGATCAACTGGTACTAACAATAGCAATACAAAAATTAACTATGTGATATTAATATTTATCCATAAAAAACACATAAAAACCAGAGATTTGGCATATGAAACTTGGTTTGGTTCTCATAAATTCTTACATGAAAGCTCGCTTCAAATTAGATTTTTTAGCTCCAAAAGCAGCAGTTTTTAATGTAGATAGCTGTTTAAAATGTGGAATATACAATATACCCCATTCTATTGATAATATACCTCCAATTTTTTTTTTGTAATATTGGATAGTTAGCAAAATTATTAGAAATATCTGTCAATTTTGTTTCAACGCAATATAAAAATATATTCTAAAAGTGTTCAAAAAATTGTTAAATTATAGTAAGCATAAAATCAATGTTTAAAATGCCAGAATATGGCATTTTTATTTGGCAGTTTGAAATCATAGACACAAAGAAATAATCAATAAGCACTAATTTTTCCTAATGCAAAACATTTTTAGCAAGTTTTTGTAAGTTTAATTATAGTAAAATAGATATATAAAGAATGCCAGATTACCATTTTAAGCTTTGTAACAAACTGATGAGGAAAAAATATGGTTTTTACCATATTTTTGTTTCAAAATTAAACCCCAAAATTGGCGTTTTTTTTCGGAAAAATTGCCATCAATATTGCCAAAAAAATGCCATATTTTCAACTACATTTATAACATATAAAACTTACTTAACCATAATGCTTGCAGATTTATTTAGAAGAAATAGCAAATATCAAAATTATCTTCAACCATACAACAGTTTACTCTAAGATAAAAAGATTAAATATTTCATCCACATATAAAGTATTGAACTCCCGACCATTCCTTCTTTAATTTTGTTTCGCCAGTGCAGTCTACCAAATCGACATTTTTTTAGCCAAAAAGGTTACAACAATAAATACTCGTGAAAGAGAACCGTAAATCTCCATTTGAAAAAAATCTAGCATTTGATAATTAATTTACAAAATGCTACAAACTATACGTTTACTATTCATGCGGTTAATAATAATTAATTTTTTATGTATTTGATATAAATAAAATTATTTTTAATTTTAGGTTTTTCCCACTTTAGAAAAAGCATATTCTTTCTACCTATAAAACCTAATTTTTCCTCCAAAAAAAAATTGCGTGCGGAAAAGTAATGTTTACTTGTTAGGTAAACTAGGGGAGACCGGGGTTGGTTGTTACAGTGGCTAGTTGTTACAATTATACTTTAACAGTAAAAGTTCCTAACGCAAGCGTTTTTTGTTCCCACCAACCGTCAAATATTTTACACAATAATCATAGTGTTACATTTCCCGCTAAAAAGTTATTTGTTTCTTTGTTTCCTCTTGGCGCATAAATTCTATACAAAGATTTTTGCCTCTGTTAATACTAATTATTTTCATACTTTGAAACAATTGATGATTAACTATAAATGTAAAAAGTATTTCAAAAATATTTATTAATTATGACGTAAATTTCGGAAAAATGTTACTAAATTTTAAAAACAAATCAGAATTCAGCTAAAAAAGCTCGATTTAAAAGTTAAAAAGTAACTAATAAACCCAACCATAATTTTTGAATAAAAATGGGTTTGTAATATATTTTTTTTTAATAGAGACGTTATTATTATATATATTTCCGTCTTTATACTGTAATAGAACTGTTATTTTGGCAGCAATTTTAGTTAATTAGAAAAAAAAATCTCACAGCATTTTAGCCCATATATGATTAATTTTATGACACTGCAGTATACGGCAAGAAGATAAGACCAAAAAGGAGGAGGCACTTTAACAAATAATCACATATTTTAAAATTATTATGTTAAAAAAATATCTCCTTAAAAATTTTATATACGAGTTTCATCGTTCTATGTAACTTTAAGTGTCGTAATTTATTAAATTAAAAATTATTTAATGGCTTTCGTATTATGCCTTATAAAATCAATGTTAAGCAATAACAAACACCTGCTTTTTTTGTTTGGCAGTTTTAATCACCATAGACACAAAAAGTTTTTTCATTATGCTCCGGTTTCACTAACCGCTGGTCTCAAACGTCTAGCATTGGTCTGTCAAATAATGACGTCTTGATTGCGTCATGTATAGAACATGGTGAAAACGTTTGGTTAGCGATTTCAAGTGACAGCTAAAGTAAAGGAATAATTGTGTTTTGATTTTGCAAAAAAATAGTAACAAATATGGAAAAACAATTAGCAATTTATGTGCAAAATTTATTTTTTAATAGGAATTTTGTGGCTGTTATAAGCAATTTGTCATTTTTCATTAAACTTTTAACACCAACCTTAAAATATGCAAAATCTCAAATAATATTAAACACAGAACCAGAGACAACACTAGAAGACTATAAAAATCATATACTTATTTAATGATAAAAATAAATAATTTCGCTGTTTCCAATTTGTAAACAAACCGCCAGATTTTGTTTGTTTCTGGAACCGCGATCGGGGCCATATCCTCGACATGGTTAGCAATTTGACAGACCAGTTATCGAACCATTAACCCTGTGACGTCACTACTTGCATCGTGAATTCTTGCAGTTCCAAGCGGTCTGCCGAACCAGAGCATGGTGAAAACTTCTAAAGTGAAAATACGCGTATCGTTCATTGTCAATCAATACCAACTTGGCTGTCACTGATTTTTGTCGTACTAAAACCTGAGTAAAATTGTTTTAATGGATTCTTCAGACGAAGTTATAGGTATGAGAAAGAATATATTCTGTTTAAAACCTGCTGTCAAACTAAAGGCATCAAAATTTTGAAAGAACCCGTTTTTTGGCATATTTCGCCGAACTTTCCAAAATATGTAAGCCAAAGACGCTTTGGTCCAGATACTCAATGTTAAAAAGTATGATCAAACTCAATGAAAACATGGATTTAACAAGTTTTTTAAAGTCACGATCTATGTAAAAAAAAATGTTGGATTTATTTTTATTATTTTTATTATAAAGTAGCTACTATATTTGGTTCGGCGGGCGCATGTCACCGAGAAGAACTAACAAAAACGTCGTTGGATCATAAAACTGAAGACAACGGAAATATTTTATTAATAAATATTCCACACACAAAAGATTACTATTCTAGAAGCTTTGTAACTAACTGATGAAGCTGAAATCGGAGAATATTTAAAATTGGTCAGAAAATATGCGACTTCAAGAAACCCAGAAACCCCACATAGGCGTTTTTTTTTTGGAAAAATGCCATCAAATATTGAAGGTTATCTGAAACTCTCAAATCCTGAACTACATACAGGTCACTGTTTCCGACGTTCAGACGCCATAATGCTCGCAGATTCCGGATAAATAACAAATATCAAACGCCTCGGAGGTTGGAAATCTTCAACCGTTGCAGAAGGTTACATAGAAAGGTTAAACAGTCTTCAAAAGAGTATATCCAATAAAGTATTGAACTTCAATACCATTCCTTCTTTAGTCACCAACTTTCTCCAGTGCAGTTTACCAAATCGACCTCTTCAAACCAAAAGGTTACAACAATAAATACTCGTGAAAGAGAACTGGAAAATCTCCGAGTTCCTTGGAAAAAAATCTAGCATCTGCAATTAATTTACAAAATGCTACCAACTGTATGTTTACTGTAATAATAATAATTAATTTGTGATTATGTATTTGCTATAAATGAACGATTATTTTTAACTTTTGGGTTTTTCCGCACGCTTGTAGAAAAAATAGTGTACCTCACACGTGCGTAAAGTGGCTTTTCCTCACGCGATCAATTGCGTGCGGAAAAGTAGCACTTTCCGCACTTGTTAGGTAAACTACTATACTATCATAGAGGAAATTTTTTTTGAGCGGAATTCTCGGGAATTACGCGTAAATTTAGGTGAAATATAATAAACTAAGATTGCGACGGCTTCTCATTTCGCATTCGCAAAGTTCAACTTTGTGCACGCTCTTAGAAATGTTTTTTCATTTTTAATATTTATATTAAGAGCTTTCTGTTCCCTCTACAATTACCCTTTGACTTTTTTATTGTGGATTGTGTTCAAAATAAGCCATCATTTCACGATTAGAAGTGTATGTTGTAAAAAAAAGTTGTTTGTAATAATTAAAGCCTTCCGGGTTTTTCGTTTGTATTGTTCTTAACTTGGCCCTTATAGACATAAACTTAATATTATCAGTCACCGCGCCTTTTTAAATGATGCTTGATGTTTTTATTGGAATACGTCTATTTTTCAGGTATAAAAATAATCTGGAAAAAGTCGACCATATTTCTCAAAGAGACATGTTTATAATTCTATTAAATAAAACATTTCTTCTTGGTCTCAGTAAAATATTTTAAAAAACCTAAGGTGACACGTGTTTCGCTCTTGCGAGCGTCATCGGATCTACAATATTGGTAAAAACCTAATATACTAATTTTAAAATTAAAATATAATATTAATAAATACAAAACAACAAATCACATGTTACATCTTAGACGTACAACAATAATAAGGAGAGGCTGAATCCTTGAGTATTGATGGTTTTGTATGCACACAAATCTTAAAACGAGTCCATGTAGTTAAGTGTGTTAAACTATAAAAGAAAAATACATGTCAGTGTAAATTGTCACATGTCCGTAAATAAAGTTAAAATTAAATAAACAATGCTAATTTTTAATTATGTTATTAAAGTTGAGAGGGGGTTCGAAATTAAATACGTCATTAAGACAGGTGAGAACTGGACGTTTCTTGGCTTTAGTTATTTCCATTTTTTGTAATAAATTTAATTTTCTTCCCTTGGAACACTCATGTAAGATATTTATATTTTCAGGTACAACAAATGTGTGTCCTGAAGCTAATAGGCGGTTCGCAAATGCAGATTAAGTCTCCGTTGTTTCTGAATTTTTATATTTATTAAAGAGATTTACATGTTCTTGTACTCTAGGAGATATCTTCCTCCCGGACTGGCCAACATACACAGCAGGACAGTCGCTACAACTCAACGAATACACTCCAGATTTTGAGTATCTATCAGTCTTATATTTAATTTTAACTTAATGTTTTTTAAGAGTGTTTACAGTTTTAAATGCACTAAATATGTTAAAATGTCTAAAGAATTTTGCAATTTGTAAGGAAATATTACCAAAAAATGTTATACATCTAAATTGGTTGTTATTTTTGTCAGACTTAGGATGCATTATACTATAAGAGAATTTATATTTGTTGACAAATTTAAAATAAAGCTTTTTGATGGAACATATAGAAAAACCGTTATTAGCTGCTATCCATATTATTGTGTTGAGTTCTTTATAAAAAGCATTTTTAGAAAGGGGAAGTTTAAATAACCTAAAAAACAAAGAATTGAATGCTGCAAATTTATGTGCGTAGGGTGAATTATAAATAAATTGAATTATATTATCAGTAGCTGACTTTTGTAAATTTCAAAATGTATTTCAATATTTTTTTCTAATAAGTAACAAATCTAAAAACTTATTTTGTGTTTCTTTTTTCAATGTAAAATAAATTTTATTATGTAAACTGTTGACGAAAATTAAAAAATTGACCAGTTCCTTTTTACTATTATTCCGTATTATAAATACGTCGTCCACATGTCTTTTATAAATTAATAGAGAAACCGAAAATGGGCTGTTCAAAATTTTCGCAAACAAATTTCGCTAAGGAAGAGAAAAAGACAACATAACGTTTTTTGGTAATATTTCCTTACAAATGGCAAAATTCTTTAGACATTTTAACATATCTTTTGTATTTAAAACTGTAAACACTCTTAAAAAACATTTAGTTAAAATTAAGGATAAGACTGATAGATTCTCAAAATCTGGAGTTGTATTCGTTGGGTTGTAGCGACTGTCCTGCTGTGTATGTTGGCTAGTCCGGGAGAAAGATATCTACCAGAGTGCATGAACATGTGAATCTCTTTAATAAATATAAAAGTTCGGAAATAACGGAGACTAAACCTACATTTGCGAACCACCTTTTAGCTTCAGGACACACCTTTGCTGTACCTGAAAATATACATATCTCTTACATGAGTGTTCCAAGTGAAGGAAATTAAATTTATTAGAAAAAATTGAAATAACTAAAGCCGGGAAAAGTCCAGTTCTCACCTGTGTTAATGACGTATCTAATTTCGAACCTTATCTCATCTTTAATAACATAAATAATAATTAGAATTGTTTATTTAATTTTAACCTTATTTACAGACCAGTCATGTGACAGTTGACACTGACATGTATTCTTCTTTTATGGTTTTATTAACACACTTAACTACATGGGCTCGTTTTAAGTTTTGTGAGCATATGCCATCAATACTCAAGGATTCAGCCTCTCCTTATTATCGTTGTACGTCTAAGATGTACTGTGTGATTTGTTGTTTCGTATTTATTCTTATTTTGTACCTGGTCGTTTTAAATGTGTTAAGGTAGCTATACTTAATATTATTTTTTAATCGTATAATTAGTATATTAGGTTTTTCCAATATTGTAGGTCCGATGATGCTCGCAAGAGCAAAACACGTGTCACCTTAGGTTTTTTAAAATATATTACTGGGACTTTGTGTTTTATTTAATAGAAATATAAATAATCTGTCTGTATTATAAACACTCATTTAGTTTCACTGTATTAAAAAAATGCTTAAGGGTGATACATTTTCGAAAATTGGATTAAAAGTACGATCTAGCTGTTGTTACGTTTTATGTTTACTATTAATTAATTTTCCAATTAGCCTTGAACACAATGCGTATTTTTTGTCCCCGTCAGCAAAGGATGTACCATGTGAAGATTCAACAGATTTGAACTGGTGCAGCTGCGTTCTATTTACCGACACATCTTCGTCGCCCAAAACCCTTGCAGTTTCCCACGATGCTCAACCCTATTCTCTCTCTCTCCGCCACCCCGCCTTTAAATACACCTTTACCGGATTCTTTCCGCAACTATCTTCCGCGATTTACACCTTTCCCTCGTATAAGGGTGGTTTTTGTTTCGGCGATGTTTTTACATGTGGGTAAAAGGGGAAGTACGGAGTATTTTTAGTAATTTCGGGTAAACCGGGAAGGGGTGGTAGGAACGAGAGGGGTACCGAATTGATTGGTACAGTTTAAATTGAAAAGTGTGAGAATTATCGGAGAAAAACGTTGTATTTTTAAGAAGAATCGTTACGCAATTAATCTATATTGACAAGCAGAAATGTAGAGCCGTTGGTTTTTTCCCGCCAGTGGTATACCAATCCAAAAAAAAATCTGTTAAATTTTTAAATTGTTTTCGTTAATGGCATTCAAAAATAATGATCTAATAATTAATTTCTGGATTTATGGAAATTACACCCTTAAAAGGGTAAACATGCGTGAAATTTGTTTTTATTATTTCTTACAATATAACTTCTGCTAAAAATGAGATTTTAATATGATTCTTCTATTAACAATTTTTTTAAAATAACAACCTAAATACCAATTTTAAGATATCTCGACGTTCTGCCCATATAGGAGTAAATCTTTCGACTTTTAAAAATACTAACTTAAATACCAATTCCAGATTTCCCAACATCACCTTCTTTAAACTTCTTGAACCACTAAGAAGTACTAACAAAGCAGTAACGAATGACCCTGTGCAATATATTCGAAAATATGTGGTTCAACATTTACAGGCCTTTTATAAAATATCTGGATATTGAAAATGAATCTTTTGGTTTTACTTCTAAAACTCAATAACTGAATAAAAATCATATCCATATATCAATTTACAATGTTTTAATCACCCTTTTGAATTACTTTTTATTATATTTTTTCGCGCCTGGTAAAACTGAATCTGAATTTAAAATTTACCGTTTTCCCATAAAATATAAATAATATTTTACCAAGGAAACAATCGGGATTTCGCCCTGGACATAGTTGCGTGACGGCAATGGCGGATGTTACTGACGACATCTTTTCAGATCTTTTGCTCGAGACAACAACGAAGTAACATCATTAATTCTATTGGATTTTAGTAAAGCTTTTGATTTTTTAAATCATAAAATATTTCTATGTTACACATATGTGGTTTTCGATAAATGCGTCAAACATTATTAAATAATTTCTCTCCGATAGATTTCAACGTGTGAAAATTGATCAATATTTTTCTGATTTTCTTAAAGTTGATTCTGGAATTCCCCAGGGCAGCATTTTGGGACCTCTTTTATTTAGTATCTACACAAGTACTTTCCATAGATATTTTAAATAATCTCAGTATTATCTTTACGCCGACGATACCCAACTGTACTTATCTTTTAAACCTTCTGACTATGAAGAGGCCAATATTAAGATCATCTCCGATTTAGACGAATTACTTAAACCATCCTCTAAACATATGCTAAATTTGAATCCGTCTAAGTCGCTTGTTCTTTTATTTGGTAACAAAAATATTCTTAATGATATAAAGCCAGAAGTCGATATAAAAATAGGAAACCAACGTTTAAATATAGTTGAAAGCGCAAAAAGTTTAGGTCTCGTCTTGGATTCACATCTTCGATTTACTATAATCTATTAAAAAGGAGCTCTGTGATTCACTAATATTGTCACATTTTAACCAGTGCGATCATATATATGGTCCGTGTTTGAACAGTTGTGATTTACGTAGAGTTCAAAAAGTGCAGAACAGCTGTATTCGATTTATATTTGGTATCAAAAGAAGTAATAGGGTATCTCACAAACTTAAAGAAATATCGTGGTTAAGTATGTATAACAGACGTAAGCTGCATGCCTTGTGTTTTTATTATAAATTACTTACATTTAAATCGGCCTCCTATCTTTATAACAAAATCACTTTTCGCACGGACGTACATCATTTGAATTTACGCAGGAATACCTTAACAATTCCACGTCATAAAACTGAAATATTTAAGAGATGTTTCTCCTATAACATTGCTTTAAATATAAATTCGTTATCTCTAAATTTATCACAAATGTCGCAATCTCCTATGTCATTACAAAGTTTTAAAAAGAAAATTACTACTCAGTTACTCAATTCTCAGTAGCTTTTGAAATACTCTAAACTTCATTCTTCTTTCTTTGTATTTCTGTCCCCCCTTCTTTTTTCCTTTTTTCCTCTTCTTCTCTTCATTTATTTGTATATATATGGTAAATAATAAACGTTATTATTATTATTATTATTATTATTATATTTTAGGACTATTAATTAGGATCTCCTTAATCACCATCAGAGGTTGATGGTGATTCCAAACAAAATTTCCAGAAAATAAAAAAAATATGATCCGGTAGGTTCAAGACTGCTATCCGGCTTATCTAGTCCTCGTCGGATATCCCTGTACACACTACTAAATGACGTATGCGAAACTAAACATCTTTATATCGTTAAACTTAACTTTTCCTGATAATAGAAGGACTAACAACGGGACAAAAAATTTAGTTAAAAATGTAATGTTTAAATTACTTTATATCGATGACAGATGGCTTTGAATGGTGATGTCGAAATTGTATTAACGACAATAATCTCAACCAAATCATTTTAGTTTTGTGGTAATTACTTCCAAAAAAAAAACACTACTAAGTATTTCGACTTGATCGATAATGTTGCTGTGGAAAGGGATTACTCAACCCTGTTTAATAAAGGTACCCTATACTTACGGAATATTTATCATATTTATACCTGTTATTATGTCTCGATTATAGGTCAAAGATATTTTAGTACTAAAATTATTGGATGTTTTTAACGTCAGCGGAAGTGGATTATATTGAATTTTTAAACTAGTGAATCTCCTACAGTTTTGTTGAATATAACATATGTATTCGTAAGAGGGAAATATTGTAATCGTAAAAATCTTTTGCGTTTTAGGGTCACTAGTTCCCGACAAACGTGTTCTCTAATTTCCTTCGGTCTGTCGTTCTGTTTGTGCAGGTCATAGCTCAAAAACTATATATTAGAATATGTTCTATCCGGTTTTTATACTGTTTCTATTCAATTTATAATAAATTTTCAACATGTCTCGTTTTTCTTCGTTTGAAAACATCATTATTACAAAAAATGTGTAGCAAGTAATCTCATTTGACAATTAATGTCGTTTGTTATCAGCTCTGTGCCTTGATTTTAGCCACCTTTGGAGAAATGGTTTTTTTTTCAAATATTTAATATTTTAGTGTAATAATGTGAGGGTTGCGATGTATCGTTAGAATCACAATAAAAAAATCTATTTAGCTGTGTGAAAATGTGCGCATTTGTTTGCTAAACCTGACAGAGTAGAGAAAATTTTCAAATAATCTGATAATATTACTCACAGTATACTGTGTGCCAAATTTGAATGATATATCTCTATAAATGTGGTGGAAAAAAAAGCAGAAAAAAAATAAAGCTGTAACACGCTCTATCTCAGAACGGAAGGACTTACTACACACGTTTATATACATATTTAGTGCTAGAAATAGCGTCTTGCATTTTTTGTAATGAAATAAAAAACATCGTCCCCCGTATTCACTAAAAAGGTTTAAAAGTTAAACCCGGTCTAGTTGCCATGGTACTTTAAACTCTTAGTTCGCCAGTTTCACTTATGTCAATGTCATTTTGTAATTGTGACATTTAGAAAAATTATTTGTTCAATTGTAAAAAATATCATCTTAAATCTGTAACTGTCAAGTTAGACCTGGTATAAATTTAAACTTCTTTAGTGAATACGGGTGCCTATGTCCAAAAATTACCAGAGATGTCTAAAAGTAGTCTTTCTACTAAAAAGTATTTTTAGTTCCCTCGTAAAAGGGAAGTATTGTAATTGGTAAAAAATCACCCCCCGAAATATTTTCAGATTTTTACGTTTTAGGGTCCCTAGACACCCAAAAACATGTTTTCTCAAATCCCTCGGTTTGTCTGTCAGTCGGTACTAAACCGATTGACTTAAAATTTTGGTCAAAAATTAATGGTCATATGAGGATGACGTGGTAACATTTTGGTGAAAATCCAACTTGGCAAAGCAAAATGGAGGCCTTGTGAAATGTTAAAAAAAAATAATACTAAAAACTACTTCTCCAATGTATCTAAAATATTGCACAAAAATCAAATATTATGTAACAATCTACGAAAGCGTAGAAGGGCCACAATTTTCCGACTTCTATCTCGAAATTCCGACTTTTATCTCGGAATTCCGACTTCTATCTCGGAATTCCAACTTCTATCTCAGAATTCCGACTTCTATCTCGGAATTCTGACTTGTAGCTGGGAATTCCGTCTTCTATCTCGGAATTCCGACTTCTAACTCGGAATTTGGACTTCTAGTAGTGTTTTCACATAAATATTCCAATTTTTGCTTTGGATGCGTTGTCCAGTGACTACACATTTAATAATTATCCTTGTGATAAAGACATTTATGTCTTGTGTAAAATATTAATTGCTGAAAATGTCTAGATATAGTATCTCGTATGATAAAATATGACCCATGAAGGTAAAGAAGACAAAGAAATTTTAATAAATGAGGAAAAAATAAATAAATTATTAAATTCTATCCCTTGTAGAGACAACATGGACGGCAATGCAAGTCAAACTAATTATAGGATGCTTTTATCAACGTATCTATAAATAATATCAAGTATAAATAAAAAGTGCAGCGAATCTCTAAAGAGCAGATAACTTAAATAGGTTTTAATAAATACGAAATAAAGTATATTTTACCCCAAGAAGACTCCCTCGGATGGTAGTGCAAGTCAAAATATTTATAGGGGGCTGTTACCCCGATGTCTGAAAATAATATATATTATGAATTAACGTAGCAGCGGGATTCAGGAAGGGTAGAAAATTCAAATTAATTTTAATAAAGTAGGAAAAATTCAATTAATTTAATTACCAATGTGTCTAGAAATAACAACTCTATGAATAAAAGTGGTAGGATTAGAAAACTGAAACAAACTTTATTGAATGAGAAAAGTCATATTTTCATATTATGTCTCAGGTCCCGGATAAAACTAGATAGCCAAAATATTAATTGGACGTTGTTGCAAATAGGTCTAATAATAATATATAATATGCATAGAAGTGGCAGTGAGGACCTTAAGGATAGAAGACCCCGGCCTGCCGAGTCATTCCAATATTTTAATGATATGTCTATTACAAACTTTTATGATAAGTAGAAGAAGATCCAAAACGGGTATTGAAACTTAATAAATTATAAAAAATGTAAATGACTAGGAATGTTAGTCAAAGAGTCTATAATCAGTAATGTAGTTTACTGTATTAGATATTTTGTTAGCAAACCATGTATATCAAGGTACACATTTTGGTATTTTGGACAAATTAAAAGAAATACCTATTCCTTTTGTTGGGTGTGATCAACACGAAAAAAATTTACAACTACGATCATTGAGTTGTACCTTGTCAGTAGAAAGCGCTTTATTTGTAAGGAGGTTTACCGGATAGATAAAGCTAAAAGAAAGCAAATAAGGTGCTTGAAGAAATAATCAAAATTATAATTAACTTTTCACTTTGTTCCTGTAGTCGGTTTTGATAGATTGATGTCCTTCCACAAAGTTAGAAATAAGACCTACAACGGAAACTTGATTTATGAGGATGTGATTTGCTAACAATTTTTTTTTTGCTGAAATCATGTTACAGATTTTTGTTTTCAAACTTCATAAAATATCAACCTCTTCATTTGTGGAGGAATTCTAATAAATTATAGTTAAAAAAACTGAAAACACGCTTTAATAGTAAACTGAACTAAAAAAAAAACCCTTTGGACGAGAATATAAAGTGATTAACATGAAAATTAATGTCATTGTGAAAACACCGTGGGTCTGTTATCAGTTATTATAAATATTTTATCTGTATAATTTATGAAAGTAAAGTCACTATGAATATATGGCATAAAAGCACCCTACCCTTTTTTACAAAAGTTTTTTTTTTTTTTTAGTTCGATTTACTATTAAAGCGTTTTTTTTGAATTTTTTAAACTATAATATTTTTTTCTTTTTAGTTCAATTTTCTATTAGAGCGTGTTTTTTAGTTTTGTCAAACTAAAATTAATTCTTCTTCGCTACCTCCTCGTGCCGAAAATGGGTAATTTGCGCGCCTGCTGCCTTCCTTTTATATGGTAGCCATTTCCCAGGGTCCCTCTCCGAGATGAAATTTTTTAGCCTGACGATCTTGTTCAGGATAATGGGATAAACTTATCAAATCATTGCATGGTCATCGATTGTAATCCGGCGTTATAAAGTGGGTGAAAATCAAATGAAACTAATAAAAGCGTTTTAAAACAAGTACATTTACTCGAGTATTATTTTAACTACCAGGTATCAGAGAAATTTGGTTTTTCTGACTTTATTTTAGTTATTATGTTTTGTATCATACATATAATGTAACTGATTAGTTATGTTCCTGTCCTTACTGAAAAAAGTCAACCTAAAATCTCTTATACTTTGGTAAAATTTAATCTGAATGAACATTAACTGAATTGAAAAATAAAGATTAATGAATAATCGTTTAACGAAATATAAGTTGCTTTAATAGAAGATGCATAAACCTTTCATAGGTGCTAGTTATTTACTCAAAAAAAGATATTTTTTTAAACAAATATATTTCTTTTCTCCTAAAAAAAACAACAATAATTATATTTAAATTTTATGTATAATAGTAAATAGTTGTTAAATCGGGAAAAGAAAAGTACAATACTTGGGAGAGAATGACGATAAGCCTTGATGAAGAGCTAGGAGACATATGCCCCCAAACTACAGTGCATATATTAAAATCTGAAAAAAAAACATATATCATAAATACGTGCACCCTCTCCATGCTATTGCATCTTTTTAACATAATATGGAATAGATGTTCTTTCTAAATGGCGTTTTATTATTTCCACTATCTATGAAAAAGATAAAGCAAAGTACAAGATTTTATTTTTCATGTCAACCATATTCAAGCCATCGGAACCGAACCAGTCGTTATTTTTTAATTTGAACTTTATACACAGTTAATAAATTTCTTGAAGTTTTACTTAGCTTCATCCTGATCCCTATAATTAAAAATTAATTTCATTTAGAATGAACGGTTCATTTGGCGTTAAAAGAATATAAAAAAGTGATTGCGCTTATAAGCAGTCGTGTATTAATTACAACGCATTCCGAGATAGAAATTCTTAGATAGAAGTTGGAATTCTGAGTCAGAAGTCCGAATTCCGAGATAGAAGTCGGAATTCCGAGATAGAAGTCGGAATTCCGAGACAGAAGTCGGAATTCCGAGTTAGAAGTCGGAATTCCGAGATAGAAGTCGGAATTTTGTTACAAAAATAAAAATTAAAAAAATGTGGCCCTTCTAGATTTTCCCTAGACCCTCCGAGATTTTTTGAGATCTTTACGTTTCAGGGTTTCTAGATGCCGAAAAACATGTTTTCTCAATTCCGTCGGTCTATCTGTCGATTCGTGAATTCGCGGCTTAGCTAAAAAACTACTTACCCAATTGAATGGTAAAAAATTAAGGGTCATATGGGGATGGCCTGGAAACAATTTGCCAAAACTCCAATATGGCAAAACAAAATGGCGGCCTAGTGAAATCTTAAAAACATTATTACCAATTTATCTTAAATTTTGCACAGAAACCAAATATTTTGTTGGAATCAACTGGTAAAATTTTGGTACGAATACAAAATAGATACTTAATAAAATATTTAAAAATTCAGCCTGAAGATACGGAAGAAGGGTCACAATTTAGAGTCGGAATTTAACAAAATTCTGAGTTTAAAGTCAGAATTTAACAAAATTCTGAGTTTAAAGTCAGAATTTAACAAAATTCTGAATTCAAAGTCGGAATTTAACAAAATTCTGAGTCCAAAGTAGGAATTTAATAAAATTCTGAGTTTAAAGTCGGAATTTAACTAAATTCTGGGTTTAAAGTCAGAATTTATCTAAATTCTGAGTTTAAAGTCAACGTTTAACAAAAATCTGAGTTTAAAGTCGGAATTTAATAAAATTCTGAGTTTAAAGTAAGAATTTAACTAAATTCTGAGTTTAAAATCAGAATTTAATAAAATTCTGAGTTTAAAGTCAGAATATAACAAAATTTTGAGTTTAAAGTCGAAATTTAACAAAATTCTGTGTTTAAAGTCAGAATTTAGTCGGTACGATTGCATAACAAACTGGAACCCAAAAAACAAGTTCAATATTCTTGTTTGAATAATGGCAAATGCGCTATGAATTGTTCCACCAAACTACAGATAGTTAAAAAATGATAAAAGGGGGAGGGTACAAATAAAAGTTTCCTATTTTGATTTTTGAATGTTAAATAAGTCTCCGAAAACTAGTTCCTTTTACATATTTTTAATTATTTCTATTGCTGAAAAAAAAGCCAAAATGACCTTTAGAAATTTTTATCAAAAAAACCACATATACAATACATATACACCAAAAAGTATATAAAAGAATAAAAAACAGCATATACTTACAAGAAAACATATACATTAAAAGGTTCACAAAATAAAAAAGGTAATACAAAACGATAAATAAGTCTTAGGAAACGGTTCAAATACGTTTCAACTTTTACAAGTAGAAACGAAGCATACTGACAGATCTGTTTCAGGGTGATTCAAGTTAAGTGTCCTATTCTAAATATCTGGAGGACCAACGAACAGGATGTTTTGAGAATTTGGCTTTGGCCATAGATGAACATAATATACTCTCGTTATAAAATATTTTAAATGGAGCGAGGTTGCCGTTTCTATCTCAAACCGGAAGCATCATTCGTTTTTTAAATGAAATGCCCTATGTTTTATTAAATTTTTATATTCTTCTGAAAAATCCAAACATTTAGTTACCTTTCTCATGCCTAAATTTAACTATTTTCGAGAAAGTGGCGCTTAAACAATGACAATTTTGACCCTTTGAAGTTCGGCAAATCTCAAACGAGTTTACTTGCAACAAAATAGATTTCACTTATCTGTCTTAATATTTAATTATCTATCTCCTGACACCAATTTCAGGTTTGCATTTCGTTAAATTCTGACTTTAAACTCAGATTTTTTTAAAATTCTTATTTTAAACTCAGAATTTAGTTAATTTCTGACTTTAAACTCAGAATTTGGTTAAATTTCTACTTTAAACTCAGAATTTTGTTAGATTCTGACTTTAAACTCAGAATCTAGTTAAATTCCGACTTTAAAGTCAGAATTTAAAAATAAAAAAAATTGTGGCCCTTATACGCTTCCGTATGAAGAAACTACTTAATGGACTGATTTCAAATTTTGTGTCATAACTAATTGTGGTTTAGAGAAGAACTAGTAAAACTGTGTTCCTAGGCCAAGATGGCGGAACAAAATTGCGACCAGATAGAATATTTATAATCTTGACAAAATCGTAGTTTTTTACATACTTTCAGGTTTTAGCGTCCCTAGCTACCAAAAAATATTTTTGTCAATTCGGTCGGTCCGTCTGTCTATCTGTCAGTTCGCGGCATATCTTAAAAACTACTCATCAGAGGGACTTTAAATTGTAGTCAAATATTAAGGGACATATGGGATGACCTGTTAATATTTTGGTTAAAATCGAATATGCCGGAACAAAATGGCGGCCTAGAGAACCGTTAAAAAAATTTTTACTAAAAAACTAATTATTTTATTTCCTCAAATACTGCACAAAAACCATAAGAATAAACTGGTAGCATGTTGGTATGAATATAAGACCGCAAAATAAAATGGCGGCCTAATAAAATATTAAAAAACTATTCATTAGATTGATTTCAAAATATATGCAAGCATTAAGTGTAATATAGAGATAAACTGGTGAAGTTGTGGTGTCAACAGGGGCGTGCGGCGAAATTTTAAGAAAGGGAAGCAATTTTTAGAAACTTACCTATTTATAATGTAATTCGATTCTTCGATCATTTTTTGCAAATTCGTCAATGACGTCATCATAAAAACGTCGATGCTCCGACATATTTTGGAGAAGTTTATTTTCAATGGACAACAGCGATGTATGACTAAGTCTCTCCTGCCACGTTTAATTTCTCACGAAATTTTTTATACGTTTAAATGTTGAAAAATTGCGTTCTACTGATGAACTTGTGGCAGGTATTGTCAATACTAATTCACACAATTTCGACACTTCGGTGTAGGCATCTTCCAGCTCCTTGTCTTTTAAAAATGGCATTAGTTCCTTAGCGTTATTTTTTGCGCTAATGTCATCAATTTCGTAAATCACTTTTAGTTCAGATCGCAGTAACACTCGGTCGAAGAACTGGCCATAATTAAGAAGAAGAGATTTAAACGTATCTTCTGGAAAAGTTTTTCCTTTAAATGCATCAAAATTGCAGAGCTCGAGGAATTTAAAATCATTTAAACCGTTAAATCTATAGTTTATTTGTTGCTGAATTTGATCGATTATTTCATAAAAGAGGCGTCTGTATGATGTTTGAACATCTCCGACCTTGTCTGTTCGAAGACGCTTGGCTTGTGGCTTTAACGTCATCGTTTGCTCCCAAAATAGGTCAAAGTAATCTCTTTTTTGGCTTAACAAGGACTTAAAATCACCCACTTTTTTTAGGCAAAAAGCAATATCATTTGTTTTAGTTTGTAATATATTAAAAACAATGTCCGAGAATGGAAATATTTCTGAAAATATGTTCAACAAATAATTAAAATTAAAATCTCCTTTCAAACAGTCCGAAAACCCCCTCCAACTATATATTGCTTCTGAGTCCCACGTTTCATTATTTTCTATTATATTCTCAAATAGTTCAAACAGTTATTCACGATTTTCAGATACTGTTAACACAAGTCTTCCATTATAGTTCCACCTAGTAGCCCCACTTTGGGCAATCGTTTGTGGACAATGGAGTCCAAAGCTTGTGTACGTTTTGTTGACTTTGAAAAAAAAGCAGCCATGCCACTTAAAGTACTGAACAATACTTTACACTCTTTAATGTGATTGATGGACTCGGATAAAACTAAGTTTAATTTATGAGCAAAACAATGGACAAACACAGCACTTGGGAAAGTGTCTCGAACTTTAGCTTGCAGACCCTCTAATTGTCCTGCTAGCACCGCAGCTCCATCATAGCTTTGAGCAACTAAATTTTTCTCTCCATTAATCTCTTTAGTAACGTTATAAACTACGGTATATAATGCATCTGCTGTACGATTTTCGGAAACATTCTTAAAACCGAAAAATCGCTCTTGAATACTTCCGCCTGTTTTAACGTAGCTTAACACTATAGATAATTGGCTAAAATTAGTGATCAGTTATTTCGTCCAGAACAATAGCAATGAACCGCGCCTCGCCAATCTCCAGCTTAATTCTTTTTAGAATAATGGTTACAACAGCGGAAATTAAATCATTCTGGATTCGATTCGAGGTTCTCCGAAAAACCCTAGACTGCTTTAAATGTTTTTTTAAGCAATCATCATATTTAGCCATTAAACTAAGTAAATCTTGAAAATTTCCTCTATTTGAAGAAACACTTGTTTCGTCATGACCTCTAAATCCCAATTCGTGCTGTCCGAGAAAACAAACAACATCGATAAGTCTTCTTAATATTTGCCTATTTTTATCGACTAGTTCATTCTGTTGGCGGTGACTAATTTCCAACTATTTATTGAGGGTGTGTTCAATTCTGGTTTTGCCGAAGACTTTTTCTTTTATGACGATCTGCAAATGCGCTTTGGACATAATGCGTCTTTTTACAGCATTATGGAAATTGTTTAAATCGGAAAAATCAGTTTTATTCCAAAGACCTTTCTCATTTTCAAAAAGTAAACATGGCTATCAAAATAATTTACTTATGTTTTCACACCCTGTTAGCCATTTAAATTATTCGTATTGTTTTTCCTAATAAAAATGTCTAATACAGGTTTTCATTTTTGCACCATATTATATAACACCCTCCACAAAAAAAGTGGCAACACTTTTACTACAACACTTAAATACAATAACCTATTTCATGCAAAAAAAAAACGTATTTAGTTTGCATTATCTAAGGAAGGCTGCTGGGTTTTAACCAATGTAGCAAAATTTCAAATATTCTTTGAAATTGATTAGATAACTCCTTTGCAAATCAAATGACGCCTTCGGGATACCTAAGTGGTTGAGATATTAAAAACAAATTTAAATCTTATATTTTTGAAAATATGTTATTTTCTAAAAATTTTCAATTCCGCAAAATTACCTCCAAATCAACTTTTTGGGTAAAATTTGAGATCTAGTCGTATTGTTTTGAAAGTTAACAAAATTGACAACATAATCAACAAAACGACATTCTTGTCCTCTGTCCTAACAAAAATATCACACAAATTTAGCATCATATGATTTAGTGTTTTTTTTTAGAACTTAATAATATTTTATTTAGTTAAAAGTGTTTGTAATGTAAATAAAATTCGAAATGATTAATAAAATTCCATCTTTTGTAATTCGCCTCACTCAATGTAATATTTCACTATATAATTAAAATACTATAAGGGAGTCTAAGTAACTCTTAATGACGTAATAATAACATGTTTTGATTGTCCTGAATAATATAACAGTCGAAACGTCTAGATTTATTGTTAAATAATTCGTAATTTTAATTACATGATATGAATTAATAATGACTCAAAATTTAATAACAACATGGAAATGTTTTTGGTGTATATAGTGTGACAAAAAGTTCGTTTTGTTATCGATTTTGGTTAATTATAGACGGAACGATGGTGAGTGGTGAGCGATAACAGGGGTCATAAGATACTCAGGCAAAATAGGTGTGAAAAGTTGCTTTTCAGGTAGACAAACAAACGGTGCTATAATGAAAATTGCTGTTACCAGTTGCGAATATCTGAAATTAACCTGAATTAATTGAAACATTTTTTTAAACCTTACCTCATATTATAGGGATAATAAAATATTCGCTAAGATTTAGTCAAATAGCTACAAAAATTGTATATAAAAGGGGAAAAATCAGATACACGAATGTTTTTTTTTAAGTTGATAGCTGACGTTTCGCCTTCGGTTATACGTGACATCGTCAGGTTTATTTACACCACCAGCTCTGAACACTGTGTAAGCTTCTGGCTGGCTTTTATACCCAGCATGTGCTCGCTGAACCGTAAACCTGTTTTAAGAACGGTTTCCACGATTGGTGTAGCCCGTAACTCGTATCTCTATTGAAGTATTATGTATGTTAAAAAAATTAAATATTGTAGCCCGTAACTCGTATCTCTATTGAAGTATTATGTATGTTAAAAAAATTAAATAGATCCTGGTCCTTCCAGCAGATAAAGGCAATGCCAGAATCGTCATGGACAGAAATAAGTTCGTGGAAAACTTTTGGACAACATCTATAAGGTTTTACAGGCAAATTTTATAAGTAGAATAGAAAAACATTAGTAGTAAGTAGCCCCAAAATTTCCAGGTTCTACAGTTTCCTAAATACGCAAGAACAATCTACCACTTCGACCGATTGTCAGTGTAATAGACTCGCCCACATACATATTAAGTGAATATTTTTCAAATTTACTGGAAAATCAGATTCTTTTATCAAAAAATCTGCACATTTCGTGAAAAAACTTAAGGAAATCCAGGTGGATCCCGAAGATATTTTGGTCAGTTTCGATGTATAATCACTATATACAAATGTCCCTGTTAGTGACTCAGTTTCCATTATATCAGACTTATCGGAACATAATACCTTAATACACCTAATAGAAGCTTGTCATAGAAATACGTATCTAATTTTTCAAAAAACTTTTTATGAACACATCTCAGGGGCAGCCGTGGGATCTTCTCTATCACCTATAGTAGCGAATAACTGTGTGGAAGCTTTTGAGAATATTGCTTTAACATCCGCTCCACTAAAACCAAAAGAGTGGTTCAGTATTTAGATGATATTTTTGTTATTTGGCCGCATAGACCTTAATCAACATAATAATATATTAAACCCAGAATGAAAATTGAATCTATTGGAACGATTCCCTTTCTAGATGCATTTGTATAATTCAAGGAAAATAGATATATAGAATATATATGTATATATATATATATATATATATATATATATATATATATAGCAGAAAATGGATTCTTTGGGATGACCAAAGCAATGGATTTTGAACCATAGACACGTGTTTCTGACTTAAGGTCTTCATCAGTACAGTCAACTAGTTGAAAGACGAGTACAACTAGTGCCAAAATGAATACACAAAACAATACTAGAGTCACCAACAGGAGCAAAACCGACATTTGTGATTACCAAGAGAACATCCGAAATCTTCGCCGGACTTGATACTCTATTTACCACGGAGCAGCATATAGCCACCTGTGGCGAAGCTCATAACCCAAGAGTAGTAAATCAAAAGTAGAAAATATATAACGCGGTTAGAACTAGTATGTAGCAGAAAATGGATTCTTTGGGATGACCGCTAAAGCAATGGATTTTGGCTAACCATATATACGTGTTTGCTCCTGTTGGTTACTCTGGTATTGTTTTGTGTATTCATTTTGGCACTAGGACATTTTGTGTATAGAAAACTGACACATACAAATAGATACTTAAATGCAAATTCCCAGCACCATCCAGCGTAAGCGACATGGATAATTAGCTCACTGGTATTTAAAGTCATTTCGATCGAAGCTCTGAGAAGCAAAAGCTATTGCATTGAAGATATCACGAGTTCAATTAAAAGATATAGTAATCCAACTCCGCGAATGGAAAATGATAAGGAGCCACCATTAGGTAGTGTTGTTCTACAGATAAAGTAAGTCGATTAGAACAATCTTCAATACACATAAGAAGAAGTGATAATGCTTGCGATCTCCAAAAGATGTTGTACTTTTTCAAACAAACAGAAGAAGTATATAATATTTCTTGTTCCTATGGAGAAATAAATGTGGGACTAATAAATGAATGTAACTTCTCAGAACATTTTCGATTTATTAAAACCTCATTGCCAAGTGCCAAGAAATTTAGATTCTTAGTGAGAAAGAGGAGTAACAGAATAACTTTTAGTTTCATAGGAATTAGACATATTTATAAATCTAACTTCAAAAAGAAGAAGACTGCCAATTCGACCCTATGTATTTTTTATATATGTACAAGGTGTCCCATTTTCGTAGGTTTTACGGGGTTTCCAGCTTATGAGTAGAGATAGAGAGATGCGGTTTTCGCGACACCGTGCTACTTTTCGATGAAACTAAAGAGGCCGTAAACAGATTTGCCCTAACCATTTTAGTTTCCGTGCTACAGGGTGATTTTGAAAATTTGTCATTTTCGGACACCCCCTGTAACTCAGCTATCGTAAAATATATTTAAAATGTTTCAACTGATATTTATAGATTTTTTCACGTAGAATTCAGTGGCATACTCAGATTTTTGCTGAGAGTCATAGTTTTTGACATATTGGCATAACCTACTATTTTTTAAATGGGAGACCCTATATATTATTTTTTCATCTTATTCTTCGTGTCGAGAGCTTTTCAAAAACATACCATAAGTCTAATTATTTTCATAAATATCATGAAAAAATGCATTTTTCTTTAAACGGATTTATGGCATAGCAGATCAATCGAAATAAGAGAAGGTGGCTGTGGTAGCCATGGCAACGCCAACAAAAATATATAGGCAGCCATTACTGCTGTATTTTTGGCATTATTGCGTCTAAATTTTTCTTGACGTCTATTATAATTATTGTTTTTAATATGGCTCAGAATCAAAAATTTGAATATTTTGAGAAATATGATATGAACGCGTGTTTTATATTGTCTAATGAAGATGGAGATCAGGCGGCAGAGCTTTATCTGAACAGGTTAGTTCTTTTTTATCTTCCTGCATTTTGACTTTATTGGTTCGCTTTATTTTATCTTAGATATCCCGAGAGAAGACAACCAGAAAAAAGAATTTTTCAAAAAATTAAAAATAATCTTTGCCAATATGGATCTTTTAACAAGCCTCGATCGCGAACTTACAATAAAGACAACGAAGAATCTGAGGTCAACGTTTTAGCCCTCGTTCAGACAGCTCCTGAAACATCTTGCAGGAAAATAGACGAAGAGGCGGGTGTACCGAAAACCAAAGTGCAGAAAATTTTGAAAAAGCACAAATTCAAACCCTATAAATACAAACTTGTGCATCATCTGCATCCTGGTGATGCAGAGCGCAGATTGGAGTTCTGCAATTGGTTTATAAATATGAAGGCAGAAGATATCGATTTTGAAAAAAAGATTATTTGGTCAGACGAGGCACATTTTACTAGTTCAGGGATTTTAAATAGACACAACACGCGATTTTGGAGTCAAGAAAACAACCATGTTATTTTTCCTAGGGAGCGTCAGGGCAGATTTGGATTCAATGTCTCCTGTTTTATTTTCAACCGAAAAATAGTTTACCAAATATATGAAGGAAATCTGAATTCGATTGGTTACGTGCGAATCCTAGAAGACGCATTAGGAATTTTGGATGATGTTCCCTTGGCTCAACTAAATAGGATTTATTTCCAGCAAGACGGAGCTCCAGCCCACAATGCCAGAATAAGTCAAAACTGGCTTAACGACCATTTTCCTGGAAGATGGATAGGAACACACGGACCTGTTCGATGGCCACCACGATCCCCTGACCTCTCAGTTTTAGATTTCTTTTTGTGGGGTTATTTAGAAAACAAGGTTTATGTAAGGCGATACGAAAACTTAGAACAACTAAGAATGGCCACCGAAAACGCTTTTGCAGAGTTACAAAGACAGTCATTTACAATAGAAAATGCATTAAAAAGAATTTTTAAAGTTTGTCACACTTGTAGGACACATAATGGTCTACAATTTGAACAATATTTGTAGTTTTAATGAAATTATAATTATTACCTTTTACCTATTTCCTAATTTTTTCTGATGCTGTTACTTTGTTATTTCGTTAATAAATATTTGTTAACTTTTTCCATGGCTCCACAGCCACCTTCTCTTATTTCGATTGATCTGCTATGCCATAAATCCGTTTAAAGAAAAATGCATTTTTTCATGTTGTTTGTGAAAATAAATATGACTTATGGTATGTTTTTGAAAAGCTCTCGACACGAAGAATAAGATGAAAAAATAATATATAGGGTGTCCCATTTAAAAAATAGTAGGTTATGCCAATATGTCAAAAACTATGACTCTCAGCAAAAATCTGAGTACGCCACTGAATTCTACGTGAAAAAATCTATAAATACCAGTTGAAACATTTTAAATATATTTTACGATAGCTGAGTTACAGGGGGTGTCCGAAAATGACAAATTTTCAAAATCACCCTATAGCACGGAAACTAAAATGGTTAGGGCAAATATGTTTGCGGCCTCTTTAGTTTCATCGAAAAGTAGCACGGTGTCGCGAAAACCGCATCTCTCTATCTCTACTCATAAGCTGGAAACCCCGTAAAACCTACGAAAATGGGACACCCTGCCTACCTAGTTAAGAGGAAAAATATTCTATTTTGCTCTTTCACTTTTTTGCAAATTATGTTTTTATTATGTGACAACTATTTAAAAATATTTCGAAATCTGGTTCAATTTTGAAATAAACAGGTTAAACGTTACTTTTTAATTTATTATACAAGATGTGTATAATAAAATACAAAAATCTATACATTAAAAATAATATTCCGCTTTACCATTAAAGAGCCACTCCTGTATGCATGAACTTCATTGTTTTGTAAGTTTCACACATACACAAAATAATTCATTTTGTTATATGTACAGAGACATTTTCACAGACACCCTGTATATTGAAATTTGGTCAATCTAAAGCCTGTGTAGATGATTATCATAAAAGATATATCAACGCCATTTTTATTCCCGTATCGCAGATTAAAATATATTTCGTTTTAAGAAAGCTACAACATGAAGTTTTGGGTTCGTTATAGATATGTTTAAGTTTTTGGAATTAATTTATTTCAGACCCCCTGTATCTACAGTATATATACACTTATCAAACTTTCTAATCTTTTAACCGTTAAACAATGACAGAAAATCAGATATTTTCTCAAATTTTTGAAAATGATAAAGGAAAGAGTTGTTCTTTTTTTGATTCTATAGCTATATATAAAATTTCAACGCAGTTGCCGCCATTTTGTTGATGAAAACAAAAATGGGTCCAAAAAATGTGTTTTGGCAAACATAGCACACACACTGTGTATATCAATGGTTTTCTCAAGTTGAAGTTTATAGGCAAAAAATATAATAACTTTGTCATGTTTTGCCGTTTTTGTAAAATATGTATAGTTTATTAAAATTTAGCGTTTTACATTTAAAAAACTCTAAAAATTCAAATTCGTTTTTAAAAAGCTTTTTTATCCCCTTAGATTTTAATTTTGCTGAAGACGGGGGGTAGAATTTCCCCCGAAACGTCCAGAAAATATATATTTTTCAGTTTTCCCGGGTACCTTCAGAGTGGGCCCAGAACTAAAGACTGCATATTGTGATTTTTCTTTCATATTTTAATTTTATATTATAATTGAGGCCAAAAATAATCTTCTTTTTAAGTAACATAGAACGAATCACTTTGCAACGTTTCGCCTTCGGTTGCATCTTCAGGGATCTTCGCTTCACGAGATCGGAACACTGAATGAGCTCGGAGAGACCCAGGCCTTACAAAAGTGGTAAATATTTTTCAAATATTCTTAATAATTTTACAGAAAAAACACATTCATATATTAGAAACTCTACGCATTTTGTAGAAAAACTTAAATCAATCCATTTAGATCCCAAAAATATCTTCAGTCAGTTTCGATGAAGAATGGCTGTATACGAATGTGCCCATAAATGATTAAATTTCTATAATATCAGACTTATTTCACCATAATAGTATTGACAAATCACTTTTAGATCTAATTAATGCATGTCTTACATCAACGTATTTTGTCCATCAAGGAACTTTCTATGAGCAAACCTCAGGAGCAGCCATGGGATCTCCGCTGTCACCAGTGGTGGCCAATATCTTCATAGAAGCTTTTGAGGAAGAAGCCTTAGAGTAGTCTCCACTAAAACCAGAATGGTTCAGATATGTAGACGGCACTTTCGTAATATGGCCTCATGGTCCAGAAAACCTCCCTGGGTTTCTTGATCATGTGAATCAACAATATGCTAATATAAAATTTACGATTGAAATTGAATCAGAAGGCACGATTCCCTTTCTAGGTGTTCTTGTACCAAGGAAAGGGGATGGTTCCTTAGGACACTCTGTATATAGAAAACCAACGCATACGAACAAGTACTTAAATGCAAATTCTCATCATCATCCAGCACAAAAGCAATCAGTTATTAATTCGTTGGTTTACAGAGCTCTCACGATTTGTGACCAAAATTCTTTACAATCGGAAACAGAGAAACTGACTCAAGCTTTAAGAGGAAATGGATATTGCACTGATGATATTAGATGATCTATTAGAAAATATAATAATTCTACTCCACGAAATGATACTAATAAGGAATTACCGAGATAAAATGTAGTTCTTCCATTTATACACGGAATCACAGACAAGATTGCAAGGTTACTTCGCCGGTCCAACATACGTACAATCTTCAACACACACAAGAAAATTGGACAATGTTTGCGATCGCCAAAGGGCATTATTCCTTTTCAAACGAAAGGAGTATATGCAATTCCTTGTTCCTGTGGTGACGTCTATATTGGAGAAACTGGACGATCCATATCGACTAGGCTTAAGGAACATGAACGATGTATCAGAAAGAAACAAGTTGTACAATCTGCTGTATCTGAAAACCAAAGTTCTTGCATCGGTTTAAGGATTCTATAAACGCAAAATTAGAGAATCTATTGAAATTTATAAGCATCCTAACAATTTTAATAGAGATACGGGCTTTAGTCTACATCGTATGTGGAAACCGATCGTTACACCGAGTCACCGGCCTGGGTCTCTCCGAGCTCATTCAGTGTTCCGATCTCATGAAGTGAAGATCCCTGAAGATGCCTCGTGCAATCGAAAGCGAAACGACGGAAAGTGATTCCATTTTGACACGGTCTAATCCCGAGAACCATGATTTCTTTCTTTTTAAGTCATGAATTCGCCAATATTATTTCATAATTACTTAGAACCTTGATATGACTAACACTTGAGAGATTCCTGCCAGTTTTACAATCGTACTTAAACAAAGTAATATTTTGTAAAAAGGAAATCGACGGACGTTTATCCAAATTTATTGCAATAAACAAACAACCTATCCAGATTCTCCTGTAGTGTAAGACAGCTTAGCTTGATTTTTTATATACGAGTTAACGGGAATAGAAGAAAATATTTTAATTAGTTTCAAATATTCAGAAGAACAAGAATATATGTTTAGAAATATGTAAAATCAACAGCAAAAGTTATGGTGCGAGCGGGGATCGAACCCGCACCTCTGGATCACTAGTCCATTGATCTAACCAATTGCGTTATCGTACCACTGATAAGCAATTCGTTAAAGCTTGTACATATTCACACCCACCAGTATCACGACCATAACAGCAATTGTTGATTATAAATATTTCTAAAAATATATTTCACAGTTTAAAAGTCAAACTGATAAAATCCTTCTATTTAAAAATCTATCTATCCCAATATTAAATTTTTGGATACATATTTTAAAAATTGATACACATCTAGTACTGAAATCAGCAAATGGCTTAAAAATACTTTTAGATTAACCTATCTAAATCTAAATAAAGTAGAATACTCTTTTGTTTTTTACCTTGTGTCATACAAACCACAAAATGAACTGTTAGATACAATTAGTACTTACATGTGAGATATATACATATAGGCGAATTCCCTCCTGTGTATGGGCAGAGAAAAGTGTCTAGGCGACAAAATCAACCATTTGTTCTAAGTCGTTTCGAGCGAAAATCAATTCTTCTTTTTACTCTGCCCATCAAACTGTCTATATCTGGACGTTTATCCAAATTTATTGCAATAAACAAACAACCTATCCAGATTCTCCTGTAGTGTAAGACAGCTTAGCTTGATTTTTTATATACGAGTTAACGGGAATAGAAGAAAATATTTTAATTAGTTTCAAATATTCAGAAGAACAAGAATATATCTTTAGAAATATGTAAAATCAACAGCAAAAGTTATGGTGCGAGCGGGGATCGAACCCGCACCTCTGGATCACTAGTCCATTGATCTAACCAATTGCGTTATCGTACCACTGATAAGCAATTCGTTAAAGCTTGTACATATTCACACCCACCAGTATCACGACCATAACAGCAATGACCTGTTGATTATAAATATTTCTAAAAATATATTTCACAGTTTAAAAGTCAAACTGATAAAATCCTTCTATTTAAAAATCTATCTATCCCAATATTAAATTTTTGGATACATATTTTAAAAATTAATACACATCTAGTACTGAAATCAGCAAATGGCTTAAAAATACTTTTAGATATATACCTATCTAAATCAACCATTTGTTGTAAGTCGTTTCGAGCGAAAATCAATTCTTCTTTTTACTCTGCCCATAATCTGGATAAATTTATTGCAATAAACAAACAACCTATCCAGATTCTCCTGTAGTAAGACAGCTTAGCTTGATTTTTTATATACGAATATATCTTTAGAAATATTCAACAGCAAAAGTTATGTTTTTTACCTTGTGTTATATAAACCACAAAATGAAGCTGTTAGATTATAAATATTTCAATATATTTCACAGTTTAAATATATAGGCAAACTTAAAATACTTCTATTCAAGAATCTATCTAGCCCAATATTAAATTTTCGGATAGATATTTTAAAAATTGATACACGTCTAGTACTGAAATCAGCAATAGGCTTAAAAATACTTTTAGATTAACCTATCTAAATCTAAATAATGTAGAACACTCTTTTGTTTTTTACCTTGGGTCATACAAACCACAATTAGATACAATTAGTACTTACATGTGAGGTATATATAGGCGAAGATGCCACCATTCGCCCCTGTGTGTGGGCAGAGAAAAGTGCCTAGGCGACAAAATCAACCATTTGTTGTAAGTCGTTTCACACGAAAATCAATTCTTCTTATTACTCTACCCATCAAACTGTCTATATCTTTTTGAAAAACTTAAAAGAATGGGAAATTGGTACCTTGTATGTCAAAATACAAAGTTTACGTGTACCTATGATACCTAAAGATAAAACTGTTAAAGTTAATGTATTATAAAAAATTATTAATAAACATACAAGGGGTGAAATAGAACAGACCATGTAAAATGCACTTCCTATCTTATCCTTTTTATATAAATAATAAAATAAATCTTATTTGATAAATATGTTTTTTTACTCCCAGTATAATTCTAGGATTATAGCGGTTCCTCACTTTTTGCGACTAATTTACCTATTCAATTAACGGAACTTTCTACAGTTCGCGCCCACTTTACCACCACCGTTAATATTAAATAGATTTATGTCAAAATGTCTCATACAAATACATTATTTTATTTATATTTTCCAAAAAAAAGTGGTACCACCTGTAGGTATGCGGGTGAAAGCAGACGACAGGAAAAAATCAAATAATAGATTTCCGAATGTACTTAAAAAGAAAGCCGCGCGTAAACAAGAATCGGACACAAAAGGCCGACGTTGAGAAAGCTCCTTGTCACCGAATCGCTCGATTCCTATCAAAAAACGCATTTATCCAAGTCAAAGGAAAGGAATTGTCAACACGTCACGGGGTCCAGGTGCAGTTTGCAGTTGGCTAGTCGATTTCATGTGTCTAAAGCGTGAAATTTCCGCATCAAAAATGGAATATATGGATGGGTTATTTTCAATTTGTATTAAGGTATTAATATAATGAAGTATTCATCCGATTTTAAAATGTGGTTTTAAAAATTTTATTAAAATACAAAAGTATATTTACCAGAATCTGGGTTGCCTCAAAAAGAACGAAATATATTTAGGTATAAAAAAATGAGTAAATTTCCTTTACCCAGAACAGCTCTCGTTATGAATTGTTAGGAATAGTGAAGTTCAATACATTGTCATTACAGTCTTTTCAAAAATTTCTATTGGGCACCATTTTGTTCCATCATATTGGATTCACCATACCACATTTAGGGGAGAGTGGTACACAGTGAGACATGTTCCACAGTGAGACAGTACGACTTCTGAGTCAATGGCAACATCGCTGCTTACGCCCCTCCTTGTCTAAACTTATTTTTACGTGTCGAATCTACGACCGAACGCGTGGGTCATTTAGTTTGTTCTTTTCTGTACAGGAGACTGTTTGTGTTAATTTTACCATACAACTAAATTTTGCATACGTCCTGTTGATTAGTGTTACTCTGATCTGTCTTCACTTTAAATTTTGAGATTTGCGGTAAGTAAACTTAAGCTATTTGTGCATGCATTTACCATTGAACCACTTTTTGTTTATAATCTAGTTTACAAAAACATTGTGAATTTATAAATATGGCATCTGTGGGGCACAGTAAGACAGTCCTAGGTGGGGCAGACTGAGACTCGTCTCAGTGTGCCCCATCTTGCGCTGGAACATTAGGTAAGGTAATATAGCGTATTTTATATTTTTAGAAAATGGCAAGGAATAGAAAAAGAAAAACAAACATAGGAACATTTTCCGAGAACCAAATGAAAAGTGCCGTAAAATTAGTTTTAGAAGAAGGATTTCCATTGCGAAAAGCAGCGGAACAAAGGGGCGTTTCATTTCAGACCTTAGCAAGGTAAAAATGAAAAAAAGGGATAATACTCGTATTACAAACACTATCTTTTTAATTTAGGTACGTCAAGAAACAAAGAAGTAGCGGTGGTGATGATGTTAGAATGAGGCCTTTCTATGAATGCCGTCAAATTATGACAAAAGAACAAGAAGATGCTTTTGCAGACTACCTTGGGACGTGCTCAAAAATGAATTACGGCATTTCAACTCTGGGATGTCGTCGTTTAGCATACGAAATGGCAAAAAAAAATAATATTCAGATTCCAAATAAATGGTCTGAAAATAAATCCGCAGGTTTGGAATGGATGAGAGGGTTTTTAAAACGGCATCCCACCCTCAGCATCAGACAACCAGAAGGGTGTAGCCTCTCACGTGCTACATCCTTTAATAAACACAATGTAGGAGTGTTTTTTAATAAACTGAAGGAGGTTTTAGGTAGACACGAAAATTTTGCTAATGGCTCCAGGGTTTGGAATTTGGACGAAACCGGAACGACCACCGTTCAGAAACCTAAAAAAGTTATAGCATGCAAAGGAGTCAAACAAGTAAGTCAAGTAACTAGTTCAGAACGAGGGTCGTTGGTGACAACTTGCTGCTTTATAAGTGCCTTAGGAAACACTATTCCTCCAGCTATTATATATCCTAGAGTGCATTTCAAACTGCACATGCTTCGCAATGCACCACCTGGTAGCTTGGGACTTGCAACACCGTCTGGCTGGATGAACAGCGAGTTATTTGTGGAAGTTATTCGCCACTTTGTATCATATACGAACTCCTCGTTGACAAACCCAACATTATTGCTTCTAGATAACCATGAAAATCATCTTTCAATTGACTGTATTGACATTGCCAAGTCTAATGGAGTCACTATTTTAACCTTCCCGCCTCACTGCAGCAATAAGTTACAGCCATTAGATGTTGGCGTTTATTTTTCTTTTAAAGCACACTATAACCGAGCTGTCGACTCCTGGCTTATGCACCACCCTGGCATTCCAATGACTATCTATGATGTACCAGAGTGTATTACTAGTGCATTTCAACATTCTATGACTCCTATTAACATAACATCGGGATTCCGCAAGTCAGGAATTTTTCCTTTTAATGAAGACATTTTTACCGAAGACGATTTTCTTCCGAGCTCCGTAACAGATAGGCCTGCTGAACCATCTACATCCTCAAATCCCAGTTGTGTTCCAGATGGGCCTGAACCTGAGCCGTCCACATCCTCAAATTACGGATGCGTTACAGATAGTCCTAAACCGTCCACATCTTTAAATCTCACCTGCGTTACAGATAGTCCTAAACCGTCTACATCTTCGATCATAAATCCATCCAAATCCTTAAATATTGATGCTGCCTCCGCCACTTGTGATAACTCTAAATCCTTAAACAGAACCAAAACACTTTTAACCCCTCAGGAGTTTCGAGGATTCCCCAAAGCAGCTCAAAGAAAACGAATTCAAAACAGAAAGCGTGGAAAAAGTTTTATTCCCACAGATACTCCGGAAAAAATGGAGTTGGAATCAAAGAGCGCCGAAAGACGCAAAGCTAAAGCAAATGTAGTAAAAAGAAATGTAATAGAACAGGAAAGTAGTTCATCAAGTGGCGAAGAAGAGCCTCCATATGCCAGCTCATCGGATTATGATGTGGAAATGTATGCTCCTATAACCGGATTTGAGGAACTAGATAGGAATGCCACATTCGGCGACTACGTGGTTGTGAAGTTCGCTGGGAAAAAGTCCGTCAGATATTTTGTTGGCAAAATTTTAAGTGAGATATCCTGTGACTCCGAATATGATATTAGTTACATGAGAAGAAGAAATAAGTCAAACAAATTCTTTTATCCAACCATTCCAGAAGTAGCTAGTGTTTTATCCCAAGACATAGTGATGATTTTGCCAGTTCCAACATTATTTGGGAAAACCAAACGACAAAACCAATGTGTTCAGTTTAAGGTTAATTTTGGCCAATTAGATGTGCAGTGAACCGTGTCTTACTGTGTACCACATTAAGTCTCACTGTATACCACAATGGGGTACAGTAAGACAATTTGCAAGGTTATAAATAAATGTGTCTTAATTATTAGTATTTAAGTTTTTTTAGTTTTTTCATATGTTTTTAAGTAAAATAAAGGCTAAGTTGCATTCTGAACCAGTTTTCTTAAATAAACCTATAACTAGTTTTGAAAAAAAATTAACTTTGTAGAAATCGTCTCACTGTGGACCACTCTCCCCTAATTTTTTTGAAAAACTTAAGAGTCAGTTAAACAACTTTTTTTACGTTAATTTTTTAAAAGTTTTATTTGGCCGCCATCTTGAATTGGTACCACAGCTTTACCAGTTTATCTCTATAATAAACTTAATGCTTGGGCAAATTGAACATAATCTAATAATAATAATATTTTATTAGACCGCCATTTTGTTTTATCTTATATTCATACCAAAGTGTTACCAGTTCATTCCTATGTTACACTTGATTTTTTTTTCAAAATATGAGAGTGGATAATTAGTTTTTTCAGTTTAATTTTTTAGTTAATTACTAGGTACCTCCCCATATGAACCTCAATTTTGACTAAAATTTGAAGTCAATCTGATAAGTGAATTATTATGCTATGCCGCGAACCGACAGTCAGACAGACAAACTGACAGAATTGATAAAGCATATTTTTTGGCATCTAGGGACACTAAAACGTGAAGATATATAAAACCTGCGAGGTTGACATAATACTTGATTTTTTACAAAATTTGAAATAAATTGAAGTTTTTTAGTAATAATTTTATTCGCTAGGCCTTCATTTTGTTTCGCCATATTGAATTTATACCAAAATAGTTGTTATCAGGTCATCTCCATATAACCCTTACTTATTCACCAAAATTTGAAGGCAATCGGGTAAAAAATTTTTTAGCTATGCCTAGATCTGAAAAAACCTCGGAGGGTAATTTTTTCACGATTACAATACTACCCTTTGAAGGGAGAAGTAAAAAGGTATGAGTTATTTTCAGTTTGTATTGAAGTATTAATATAATAAAGTATGTAAATATGGGGTTTTAAAGATTTTAATAAATACACATACTTACCAAATTTGGATTGTCCCTAAGAGAACGGAAAGCACTTGAACATAAAAAAACATAGGTATGGGCTATTTTTAGTTTCTTCTAAGGGATTAATATAATAAAGTATTAATCCTTTATCGGTACAATCTACAATTTGTTGAGGCGTCTTCTCCAAACATTTAATATTTATGTATAAATTTGAGTCCTTTTTGTTAAGATGTAGCGTTGCCCAATGATTTTATTAATAAGAATGATTTGATGTGTTAAATAACATTATCAAAAATAATTTTGATCAATTTTATCAAATTTGGATTCAACTTTCTAATATTTCCTAAAATATGTTCATTTTAATTCACTTTCAATAAGACGATACTTAGAAGATACTTTTGTATTTATAGAAAAATAATAACAAATAGAAAGTTAGATTAAAGTTGATAATAAATACCTGTAAAGAGTTTTGTTTAACAAAATAACAATTATACTCCAGAAATTTCTTTGGTATTTTCTCTAAACAATTACAAAAGCGATTAACAATTTTGATTTAAATTATTATAATTAGTTTTTAATTTTTTATAACAGTGAAGTAAAATTGATGTCAAAATATGGAAACTAAATTAGGATTTCCCTAGATTTCACGCCTTTATTAAGACATAAAAAAATGACATCTTTCTCTCTGTAAGAAATTATTGTGCCGTGTGGTTGGAATCTGATTTCCTTGGCATTTCTCCTCGTTTTTCTACAAGAAGTGTAGTTTTCGCCTTTATAGTTGGTTGCAAAGTTTCTTGGAACCATACGTATTGTGCTGATATATAAATAACGTTATTTTTGGCAGTTTAAACTTGACTTCTGATTTTGATTTAAAACGCCAGTGAAAGCTTATTGGTAAGTCCATATTCATGCACTTTTAAGTCATAAAGCGAAATTAAAATCATGCATACCTTTAAATGTATCTGCGGTTAGATGTGCATAGACTTCGCTTGTTACAGGCCTATTTTTCTACGGGATTACACACACTCTCACCATTAGTCTCTACTATGGAAACTCTCTGGACAGAAACACTAGCTCCCACTCACCTATATGAGGCTTGTTTGTGACACCAGTTGCCCCTAATTATCTGGCACCCTCTGAGCTATCGATGCCTCATTTATCAATAGCCCAAGTCACTGTAGATGGTGGAAACCAGGTTTTAATTGTCCAAGTTATTTTCATCATCGTTTATAAATAACAACGCTTTAATTATAAACTATGAATATATCCGACATAAAGAATTCCTCGGCTGATGTTAATTGTTTTGAGGGACTATACTAAATATTATACTCGGTATATATTTTAAGAATGAATAGCTTCTAGACTAGCAATATTTAGGTCCTTTTTCACATTAGTTTTAATACAAATTATGCATCACAATGTAATGGCAATGTTTACGGTACATTGAAATATTAAAGGTTTTTCTAGCACACTCAATCTCAACACTAGATCGTTGGGTAACGTAATTTTCCTTTATTAAGGAGTACATAACGTAATTTCTTTGAAACCATTAAATTAAGTTAAAGATTAGAGTTTTTTTTCAAATCAAATTTACAACTAGCGCATTTCTTTTCTATTCAATTTCATTTTTTATTCTCTTCTTGATTTATTGAACTTTAACGAACATTATATGAAAGCTTAGACTGTTAGACTTTAGCGAACATTATATGAAAGATCTTGGAGTTTTATTTACCCTAATATTTTTCTGTTTTTCGTTTATGAATATTTAATATAATAAAAAATTCATATATTTGATAGAATCTGGTTTGGGTGAACAAAATGCATTTACATATAAAAAAATTAGGTATAGGGTTTTTGGATTAACGTACCTAATTTTATCGATATAAAAAAGTTAAACGCAAAATTTCTTTTAACTTTATAGTGTAATTTACGTACTTTCCATCCACTTTGGTATCTTAAATGCATCACCGTCGACCCAACACGCACCTTTTGGTAGTAAAATATAGAGCATGTATTAAACAATTTAAAATATTTAAGGCTAGGTTTCTCGGTTTAACTTCCAATTTTTTTTATAAAGTTTTGATAAAATTTGACTATTTTTTTTAATTCCTTTCAAAAAGGTCGCAACCCTAAACGGGTTATTGGTGAAAAAACTATGTTAGAATATTATGCAGAAAAGGCTAGATTTATTCGGGGTATGTTCCCTAAACCCTTAAAAACGAAGGTAACAAAGTCTTATAATATTAACATACTTAATGAAAAATATGTTTTTCGTTATATACCGACATCTCAATTTGAAAAAAAAGTATAAAACACGAAATTTTTTTTACTTGTTTCAGATATTAAAAAAATATAGTGAAACATTTGATCGTAAATCTGATTTAATTTTGTTGCAACTTTGTTTTGCATTATACTAGACAGAAAAATAATTTACCAAAAGGACATTTGAAGATGTTCTCCACTCTGATCCTAAATATGAACGTAACAAATAAACTTTTTGTGCGGCTCTTACAAAGATATGACGAGAGTGTACCCCTTTAAAAAGCTCAAAGGCCCTGCTGAACCTGTTCAAACATTTAAACTTTTTTGTGTTCTCTTTTTATTCAGTGCTTGACAGGAAGTCCTTTTTATTAAAACTCGCACAGACGTACGTATATAAAGATGTGTGCGATATGCGAATCTCTATTTACCTTTGTGTCGTCCTACAAAATTCGGTTTACAGGCAAGGTGGTTTCAGGTTACGTTTCCGTCGTCGTGAAGGAATATTTTTAGTCTACATTTTTTAAAGGGGACCTGTTGAGTGCTTTGCACACGCAACCGAACAAATGGTCTTTAATACTGATCTGTGGGGAATTATTTTTAACATGACTTAATTGGCTAGTGTTAGGTTCATAGAGAAATTATCCCACCAGGTTTCGGACAGAAATCTTGAATGTTGAACAAGGCGTCAAAAAGTGTATACTTTTGGGATTTCCAACCAACATGTTGAACTAAGACGCTATCTTAATCGCCCGAGGTGTGAAGGTGCTCTACAAAATTGTAGCAAACAAGGTTCTTTTTATAGAACACCCCGTCTTATCTACATGGATATATTACAACGATATAGGGTTTAATAAGTTTGCAGTTAAATGTTCTACAGTTAAACAAAGATCAGTGAAATAAAGCATTTACACGAAAAAAACGTTGTACACAAAGTTTTCTATTTATAGTATGTCCTCCTGGAAAAAAAGGTGAAAATAGGAATAGCAATAAATTGTAATTATATTCAATTGTTCCAAATGCCAAATAAACAAATAATTTGTAAAAATTAAGAGCCAGCCATGCTGCACCATCGTGCATGAACCACATTTGATTTCTAAGAAGAATTGGCACGTCTTCTAGCAATACCGAGAGTTCGTCTTCGAGAAATTGACGATAATATCGCCCGTTTAGCCTTGCTAGCAGGAAAAATGAACCTATCAAATAATCTCCCATAATGCCGGCCCACACATACTGAAAATTGTTGCTGGAAATTATTTTAATGTATCGAATGCGGATTCTCTTTCTTCCAAAAATTATTGTTATGAAAATTACGTATGGCATTCCTAGAAAAATTTTCCTCATCGCTAAATAAAATCGTGTTTCCATATAATGGATTTTGGGCTAGCATTTGTAAGAACCACTGGCAAAAATTTAAACGGAGTGGAAAGTCACGTGGGAGAAGAGCTTGAAACCTTTGGATGTGGTAAGGATACATTAAGTTGTCTAATAAAATTTTCGATACAAGCACAAATGAAATGTTAAGTGATGCTGCAATTTTCCTCGTACTGGTAGCAGGATTGCATTTTCTACTGCATCCAGGACTGCTTCCTCGACTTCAGGAGTCCTAACCGTTCTATTTTCTCCTGCTAAGTGAGTGGATTTCTTAAATAATAATCCATTTTCACATAGCCGATTATGTACCTTTGCAAATGTTTGTCTATTGGGCACCATGCGATTTGGATATTTGTGTTCATAGAGTGGTCTGACTTCATAACAATTGCGGTTGGCAAGTCCATAAATGAAATGAATTTCTGCATATTCTTGATTTGGGAATTCAACCATCATTAAATAACTCGAAACAACTACGGAAACGTCAAACAAAAAAAATATGTGTTACAAAATGTCAGATTAAAGAACAGAATTAACAAATGACCTGCCTCAGCCTACTACCTTTTTTTCCAGTTTCATTATTTAGCCTACACTTAATTTGCATCTGTGGAAATTACTGCAAATAAGTCGAAAACTGTGATAGATACGAGAATAAAGCAAAATACGAAAGAGCTAAAGAAATGAACAAAGAGTTTAAATTTTATATCAGAATTCATACAAGGTGCTGCAAAAAAAAGTTCCTCAAGATAAACTTGTAGGTGTACCCTGTATACTACCACCCACGATTTTAATATTGTATCGTGGAGGTTCTTAAAAATAATACATGATCTAAACTTTCTAAACGTTGAAACCTTGTATAACGAAAATGGAGCGTTTTTGACCATGTATATATTGGCATTTTTTCCTATTTTGTCGAGTACTATCACCCCCTGAACCACGACATTAGTTAACACCCTATATATATATATATATATATATATATATATATATATATATATATATATATATATATATATATATATATATATATATATATATATATATATATATATATATATATATATATATATATATATATATATATATATATATATATATATATATATATATATATATATATATATATATATATATATATATATATATATATATATATATATATATATATATATATATATATATATATATATATATATATATATATATATATATATATATATATATATATATATATATATATATATATATATATATATATATATATATATATATATATATATATATATATATATATATATATATATATATATATATATATATATATATATATATATATATATATATATATTTCACCATTTTTTTAATAACGTAAATCGACAACGCCATACCTAGAGGTAAAACTTGCACATGCCAAATATGTTTCTTATATCAGACGTGAGTTGTCTATAACAGTTTACCTTATGAAATTAAGACGTAGAGCAATATATAGATTTGATGAAAAAATATAAAAATGTCATTTTAAGTGACCAATACAACATAATAACAATCCATTTTATTCTGAAGACTATATCTGCTTTTACATAGATATTTTTTGTTAATTTTTAAATATTTTTAATAGCTTTTATGTTTTTCTTTCATATATGGTTTTCAATCTAGTTTTTCATTTGTTTTGCAAATTATCTTTTTTATAATTTGTGTAAATTTTATTTTCTATTTGTGTTTGACCCTTTGTACATATTTTATATGAACTGTGGAATTTAGTACTGTAACATCTGTATCGAAAACTAAGCTGCACCTAGTGATGGCATGATTATTTTGTTAAATATATAGAAATATTTTATTCTTATATTTATATTTGTAAACTACCCGAAAAAACTGCAAACTATGTTTGCTAAAATCCGGAATATTATGAAATTTTTGGGAGCTTATATAATACACATTATTCGTTTAAAACGTAAGTCACTAAAGCCATCTTTTGAATACTTTGACAATATTGACAAGATAGTTATAAATTAATTTATTTGTACATATTACGAGCAAAAATATTTTTTAAAAATTGTATCGTTATATGATGGAAATCAAATTTTAGCTTACTGTAAAAAAAGATTCGTAAATTACGTAGTTTTTTTAAATAAACCCTTAAAATTTTAAACTGTTCTCATATATTTTGTAGAAATACATTAAATTGTTGATATGCAGATTGATGTATTACAAATTTTAACCCTGTAATATATTTTTCTTTCACAGTTTCTAGGGGCATTTTTTATTGGCACATAAAAGGTGTTAAACGAGTAATAGGAAAGCAAGAACATCAAAGGTTGATTATTATATACAGCGTGTAACAAAAGTAAAGAAACGTCAATTGCAAAAGTTTTTTTTAATGGCACATCTCATATTAATTTTTTAAAATCTGCGAAAAATTCTCAATACTTTTTATTAAGAGCACTTTTTATGAAAGTTAACAGTTTTTGCACAAAATAAGGGTCTAATATCCATAATTTAATGTTTTTATTAAAATACCTGTTGATTTACAAAAATGGTTCGTTTAACTGAAACCTAAAGAATTGAAATTTTAATTATACTGGGTTATGGGAATAAAATGAGAAACCTGCAAGATGTTTGTAACATTTTTAATGACAAATGTCCTAATAGAAATCCAATGACTAAATCTACTGTAAAAATTAACAAAAAACCGGAAAGAAAAAAGCTGTTGAAAGTTCTGGCAGATCTAAAAGGGCAACAGTTGGTGATAAGGTCCTGAATAATTTAACCAATGTAGAAGAAATTCCACACCTTTCTACCAGAATATTAGGCAGACAAAATGACGTCTCACACGTCCGTAGACCGACTTCTAAAAACCGAGAAGGTTCATCCATACAAAATAACTTTAACGTAAGAACTCTCTGAGGATGATCACGATAGGCGCTTGAAATTTTGTGAAATCATGATTGCAATACCAACCTAAATTTTGTCAAACAAATTGACGAATCAACTTTTAATGGATAAGTTGACAGGCATAATCCATATTGGATAATTGAAAATGATATCCAATTTCCCCAAAATATAAATGTTATAGTTGGTGTGATAAAAAGGGTGCAAAAATAATCGAAGACCGAAATTATCCCAGCTGTTGCAGAACTATTTCCGAATAACCGTAAGTTCTTTACTTTATCCGCTGTATTAAGTATTTAAACCCGATATTTTTAGATAGTGGTGCACCAAATGATGCAATATGGTGTCAGCAGGATGGTGCTCCACCTCATTTTGCTCGAGATATTTAGGAAATTTAGGGATATTGTATCCTCCCCAGTGGCCACCTTCGTCTCCGGACTTGACGGCCCACGATTACTTTTTGTAGTGTATAAAACTAAGCCCAATGATCTCAAGGATTTAAAGGAGCGAATAGAAGTCATTCGAGTAGACAAATTGAAAATTCTGGCATTCTTTTTAATATATTAAATGTTTTCCAACAATATTTGGCCTACTATCAGGAAGTCAAGGGACAACAATTTAAACACTTAGTTTCATTAATTTATTGTTTGTTGTATTAGGTATTTCTTTTTTGTATTGTATTGTTTCCATTGTTTCCTACAACCTACTTTTAAAGTTAAGACGCCGCTCTTGCTAATGTTTTGGTAGCAAGATGTGGAATTATTGTGCTTTTCGGACTGCCAGAACGTACAGCATCTTTTACTTTTCCAGTTTACGACATTTTTTTTAATTTTTACTTACGGCAGATTTACTTATTGCAGGTTTTGCATTCTATCACCATAACCCAGTTTAATTAAAATTTCAATTCTTTGGGTTTCAGTTAAATGATCCGTTTTTGTAAGTCAACAAAACTGACATTATCAAATATATCATTTAACGTTTTGTGTGCAGGTATTATTTATATTATGGATATTCAACCCTTTTTTTCTCAAAAACTGTTAAGCTTCATGAAAAGTGTTTTTAATAATAAGTATTGGAAATTTTAGGCATATTTTAAAAAAGTAATATAACATGTGGTGTTCCATAAAAAAGAATTCCTTTTATTACAGAAAAACAGAATATATATATATATATATATATATATATATATATATATATATATATATATATATATATATATATAGCAATGCGGAACTCTCCATTGGATAATATTTTCATTAAATTCAGGTAAGAGGTACCTCAGATATTTCGCCGAGTCTTTAATTTTGTTACACGCTGTAGATTAATATCAAACAAAAATAATATGTATATGCTAAAACTTACATCTACCTATCATTATTTTCTTAACTAAATAGTTATAATAGTTATAATAATATCAAACAAAAATAATAAACATATGCTGAAACTTAAAAAATTATTCAGTTTCCATGTAAAACTGAATTATGGTATGCTTAATAACCTCCCTTAGCTGAAATCTGTCTGACACACCCGTGTTTTGGTAAAAAGATTCTTCTTTTACATTGTTTCCTTTTTCGTATATCATACTGTACTGGTGAATCTTTCGTGCCAGTCACAGATCTCAAAAAAAATATAACCCGCGACAAGATTTCCTTCACATATCCTTGAATGAAAAATCAAGTTTAGTCAGGTCGGGATATCTTGCTGGTCAAGTCACTGGAACTCCCCCATGTTTTAAAAAATTTCCTCACTAGTAGACAGTAATAAGACGGTGCACTCATTCATAAGTACTTCTATTATTTCTGTAAGAATTCGAGACACACATGTTAAATGTCAGATTACCGGCTCAATGTCATATGGAAACATCAAATTCTGTTTCAAATAAAATTAAAACGCTTGCCATACCAAATTTATTGCTCTATGTACAAATTGTATTCGAATTCTAAGATTTTGTTGTATCATAAAATAATTTTATGATTGCCACCTCTCTTTATAAAATATTATTTCATCTTTTATGGATGTAACACAGAACATAACCCTGTGTATTAGATTTGCCATTTACTTAGCTAAGTAACAGTTTTGAATTACGTTAATATCAAACAAAAATACCAAAAATGTGATAGATAGATAGCGGGAATTTGATACTTCAAGATAATTGTTTGCTTCTTAATAACGAAACAAGATGAATTAGAATAGCTTCATTTCTAACACGGCGGTAAATTTTGCAGATGAAAACGGTAATTAATACAGTGTCTTACGGATTGTTTTAAACGATGATATTTTTTATTATTGGTAAGTTAACACTGGAGTTAAAAAGGCATGATAATATTATAAACGTCCCATTTTAAATTAAAATAGGACTAAAATAAACATGTCATTGTGTCCTTAAATGCTTTATTCTCTATAAAACAACGAAGTGAGGAATCAGATGTAATAACTTAATTAAAACAAATTCATTTTTGTATAAAAGGATTACATGTTGTGAATTATTAAAAAAAAACTATCTTATTACTTTAATAACTATCATTTCAATGCCAAAGTACACCATGATCAAAAATGCCGTTTACAAGACTCTTTATGAATAGAAGTATTTTATCAGTTTATTTTTAAACTGTGAAATATATATTTAGAAATATTAAGATATTAAGTTTCTAAATGGTTTTCGTTAATTATCCTCTTGTTTTTATGTTAGAGTGGTGTATGATTTGGAGATAGGAACCAGTAAAAAAAGCAAACGTCTCTTATTTAAATTGTCGACGTTTCAGAACTTCATTGTTGCTTTCTCAGGATACATATATAGATTTTATAACCTGCATGAAACCCATATTATCAGTCCTTACCTACTCCGTTGGTTCGCACATATTTCCCAGATATTAAGTTTCTAATCCTCTTCTTGTTACAGTGATTTGGGGTTAGGAAATAACTGCGAGCCAATTCAACATAAAATAGCAAAATGGCGGTATGTGTCAATGGAAAAACTACTTATTGAATTTATTTTAAATTATGCCCAAAAGTCAAGTGTGGCATAGGTAGAAATAAAATATTGATAGGAATCCAATATGATGGATAAAATAGAGTCCAATAAAAATGAAGACAGTATATGGAACACATATATACTGTGACTATGTACTGAACTAATTTGGGTAACACTTCATTATTCCTAATTAACGGAGGAAAATTCACAACGAGGGAAGTTCCGGGTAAAGGAAATTTACCGATTTTTTAATCTCTGATAACCAGAATATATTTAACGAAAATCGTAAGCTACAGAATATCATATTACAATTTAATATTCATTTACTTTTATTGTCTTAAACAGTTTTTAAACAAAACTTCTAAATTTTAAAAGTTCTATGTTTAAAAAAACAGCTTCCTGTAAAATTTGACTTCTGGCGCTTACGATTTTTTTTGCAGAAAATCCATCAACGTATTAAATTTGCATATAAAAACCGATATACGGCATGCCTAATGGATTTTCCTCAGCTGAAATCCGTCTGACAACCCGTGCATTGGTAAAAAGGTTCATTTTTCAAATTGTTTCCTTTTTCGTATGCCATGCCGTCTCGATGAATTCCCGGTCCTAAGACAGACCCAAAAAAATCTTACGACACGCGACAAGATATCCGTTTCCCTGACCTCTCCCAACGAAAGGAAGCCGTCATTTTTATATTACACAACTCGCAAAAACAACTTTGGGACTCTCTCTGCGAAAAGGGACGAACTTCAGGTCATTTCACGGGTCTTCTTAATGTGCTGAATGAATTTCTCTAACAGGGTTCAGATTTTCACAATTTTTTATATCGCAGTTGTTGTTTAGTAAGAAAACATCATATTTTTTTAGTCGACATTTTTTTTGGTTTGGATTGTGAACTAATTTTTCGAAATGAGATTTTATACGCTATACGGTAAAATTTTGCAAAAACTGTGCGAAACTCACTTCAGATGACAAACGTAGTTTCCTTTCTACTTTATAAAGAAATCATTTTTAGATAACAATAAATATATGCAATAAAACTAACTGGGTCGGCCCCATTTTGTAGACAGTGTAGTAAGGGATGGAACTATTTATGTGTTTATTGCGGATTTGGGGTTCTAAGGAAAACGAGGAATCATACTGCTATGATAATTATATTAATTTAGTCAAATAACAAAATCTAAATAATACACATTTTGAAATACTACTTATATACATATTTACATTTTTAATGTTATTCTATATCTAGTTCTGTTTCGCTGTCGCTATCCTCATCTAAATTAATTATAATCGCTTTAATTATATGATCTAATAATGTTAAATCCAATAACATAGGAATTGTGTACAGTAATTACGCGATGGACTAAATTTTTTCAACTACCTGGGAAAATTTCATTAACACATTTTTTTATTGATTTTGCAAGAATACAATATGTCGGGGAAATATTTTCACACCTAACCAATGATTTCAATTGGTGCCACATTTGGTATCAAAAACCCGATAGTAGGGTGAGAGACAGTGTAAATCTCATTTCCTCTTATATTTTTTTTTATACAAAAGACCTCTAAACTTCTAGAATATCCCTTTTTTAAAACCTTTTATTTAACTTCACTTGGGTATGTTGGTTAGTTAGTTACATAAGAAACATTTTAACCCTTATGAAGGTTTTCAGGATAGTGATAAATGCTTTTTATAAACCATTTCATAAAACCTTTTTAAGATTAAAGATTCTTCAGCATTTTGTTAAGTACGTCTAGGCTAAAAAGGCCCTATCTTAAGAGATCTTTAAATACATTTTGTAAATGAGTCATAAAGCTAAATGCTCCTAAGAACTCTAGTCTTAAAGCATTAATAAAACCATTCTTAGATCTATTTATTCTTTATTTAATTTACACTTATTGCTACTACTTAAAATATCTTATAAATCAACCATACATTTTATTGTATTTTAGGGTTTATCTAACTGGGCTCAATAATTCTTAAGAAAGATTTGTGAATCCTAATATTGCGGATACGAAGAGGTAACTTTTATAAACAAAATATAAAAATGCTCTTTTAGAGACATGTTATCTGAATATCCCTGAGTATTAATAATTGTTATTAATTGAAATTTGTCCTAAATATCTATATTTTTAGGAATATCGAACACGAGCACCTTCAAAATTAGTGCTAAATTGAAAACTAACTTAAAATGTTGAAAGTTTTGGTTTTACCGCAACAATTTTTTTGTCAAAATGAATGTTTGCTTTAGCTAAGAGAAGTTAAAAAGTAAGTTGCGAAACTTTTTAACTTCTTTAAAGATTTTGTTTTTAAAATTATTTGGTCCTGACTTCTGTTATCATAAGACTGTAGTTCTTCATTGAGTATAAATGTCCTTTATCTATCCCACAATAAACACCTCTTGAAACCTATTACTTTTATGTAATAAACTGCTGACAGAATACATAACATTACCAAGTCGATCATCTTGCTGTGGATAATGTAATATTTCTAAATGATGTTAATGATACGGTTAAATGATGTCGACAAATATGTATATTATTTAAAGTGTTTATGTAAGTACTTCTTACTTTTGTTTTGAAATGTTTTGCTTTTAAATATGATTTAAGAAAATTCATTTTACCAGAAAAATCCCTGGAGTGCCTAAAACCTAGACTACGACATAGAATCGTGAACTTTATATAACTAAATACATGGCTAACAAGTTTTGTGAATAAGATTCTGAATATTTTGATTTTCTACAAAGAATGTTTATTTAAATGTCTTATAACCCTTTTAATTAAATTTGTGAAGTGGGTTTATAAGGTGAATATTTCTTAAGAAGTATTTTTATCAAGAAATCTTACAACCAATAACTGATAATAAACTTATAATATTCGTTTACAAGGCATTGATATTCTAAGACTTGATATACTTACAAGATAAAACTTAAATGTCTTAGTATAAGAACTTTTAGAACCTAATAGATTTAATAGAATTTTCAAGGAGAGAAAGATTTAAGGTGGTCATTGATTTGAAGTAAAATTTTTATTTGATTTTATCATTTTTGTTGGGTAGTATGTTAGTAACTTATATACATAAACTCGATGACAATACAATATTATGGTGTCCAATCGAATGTCTTATACAGGGTGTGTAAAAATAGTGCTAAAGAGTACAAAATAAAAAAATATTTAAAAAGAATAAAAAATTAAGTTAAATATTTTCTTAAAAGCTTTGAGGCGTGAGACAGCATCACACAGCCTCAAATTTTTAAGAAAATATTTAAATTTGTAAAAGTTGTGTGTTTATGACAGTTTAATTATTTTTTACTGTTCAGTTCAATGGTTTACAAAAAAAACTTTTCCTAAAAATATTTTTTTTTACATGTAAACAAATAAGTTAATTTAGTTACATTAGATTTGCCACAGTTTTAAGGAGAGTTTTGAAGATTGTGCATTGGATCTCACAAACAGAAAACTTAAATGTATATTTTGTATTAATACTGTCAGCGTAAAGGAAAAAAAATTGAAAACTTTTTACTTTTGCGTTTCTATTAAATAATGCAATAAAAATTTAAAACCTTATTATTTAGCAACACGTGTTTTTATCACTACTGCTCCGGGAGATTTTCTTTAACTGCTAACAAAATAAAAATCCATTATCGATTCAATATTAAAATGGAAAATATTTGTAACATAAATCATAACCAAAAGTTGAAGTCCCAGTTGTTTAATTTGGTATTGGGAATTTCGTTAAACCGAACCTTTTCATTTTTTTTCTTTAATGGGGAGGATTCTTTTTCCACGAAGGTATTTAAGGCGTTACGAAAAAGAGTGCAAAATAGTAATTTATAAATAAAGTGGCTAAAAAGGCATATTTTTACAATGTGTGCTATGCCAAAGCAATCGAGTAAAAGAGAACACTCTTTAGCTAAGAGTTATATACAATAATTTTTATTACTATTTAAAGTTCACAAAAAAACAATAATATCCTTTAAACAATGATAATATTAGTAACTTTGAATTGATTTTTTTTTATCAGAAAAAGTGGATGATGTATATAGGGGATTTGTTACTACAGAAACATAATATTGTGATTGATCATTAGGTGTCAAATTTTTAGAGTTTAAAAGTATTATTCATGTTAGAATGCCCAAAAAATATGGAATTTTATTATTAAGTTATTGCCGAAAGTGTTTGAAACCGTTAACCGTTTTCTTTTATATTATAGGTACAATCTTTCATAATTTTTTTATGTTCTCATACATGCTTTGTGAGTAGATTAACAACTCGACATTCAGTTGTTAGTAGCTAGACCAGCCTAATGAATTCCTAAAATCACAACCGCCCCCTTCCTGACACCCACTCAAAAACACGGAAACGGGCTCTTAACCACAGGTGCCCTCCACCCCTGACATGCACCGGCCCTAAATTAATTCTGCAAATGAAGTTCCGGCCTGACATGCATTTCCGGTAAATTCGGGACTAACCTGTTTTTCCGGCATGCACCTGATGATGACCCTGCCTTGACCTTGCTTAAAAACTGACCACGAGGTTTCGCCGTTTGACCCTTTCAAAGGGTCAGGTGAACCTTTTGTATGTGTGTTTGTAAAGGGTGTCTAGTTCGTCCCTCGCAACTCCTAAGATTTCTAGTTTTTCTTAACTATATAAGAGAAAGGACGTGTTTGACTTTAATATAAATTGGAACAGTTTACACACATTTTTTTATCTATCGTAGTTCCCATAATTTTTTTTACTATTACTTACTTTACGGTTCTAACTAGTGAGTTACATAAAAATTGAACCAAATGTGAACATTTTTAATTCTAAATTTTAGTGTTGTATATTCTGGGGTTCACTTAGCAAAATTCGGTCATTGATTATGTTTTGTACTCAAATATTAATGATCAACATAAAAATGAAATTTTTCTGGACCTTAGTTATAATATTGATGCAATAATAAATACCTTTTTGCTCTCCTCACAAGAGAAATTAATGTAATCGTGAAAAAATCATCCTCCAAGATTTTTTCACGTCTTTACATTTCAAGGTTCCTAGATGCCTAGGTTTTCTCAATTCGGTCTGTTCGCGGCATAGCTGAAGAACTACTTACCAGATTGGCTTCAAATTTTGTTCAAGATTTAAGGGTCACATGGGAATGAGATAGTAACATTTTGGTAAAAATTCAATCTGGTGGAACACAATGGCGACCTAACAAAATGATAAAAAAAGTTTATTAAAAAACTTTTTATGTAATTTACCCAAAAATTTGGGTCAATTGCAGTAAGTAAATAAAATGGCGGCCTGTTAAAATACGAAAAAAGTCAATGTAAATAAATTGCTTCTACTTTGGTTTTAAATTTTACTCAAAATTAAGTGTTATATGGTAAATATTTTAGTACAAAGCCAAGATGGCATAACAAAATGGCAGTCTAATTAAATGTTTATAAAATCGGTTTGAAGAAATTACTTATTTAATTAATTTTAAATTACGCACAAACATTAAGTAATGTGATATAAAGATAAACTTATACAATTTTGGTGAAGAGTCATTATGGGGGGAACAAAATGGCGGCTTCATGGAATATTTAAAATAATCGTAGTAAGAAACTATTTATCCCGTTGAGGTGTAATTTTGTAAAACTAAATTGCGGTTTAATTAAATTTTTTGCCTCATATTTTGTAGAAAACTTAAGTGTGTTATACTGGTAAAATTGTGGTGTCCCCCGGCCTAATTAAACAAATAAAATATCAGCATAAAAAAAACTATCTATCCAATTAGGTTAAAAATGTGTAACGGAATTAAATATAAAACAGGGATGAAATGATAAAATTTTGTCAATTCTATAACAAAATGGCAACTTACTTAAATGTTTATAAAGCCGGTAAAATTCCGTTTTCAAGAATAAAGACCTTTCTAAGGATGAAATTAATTAATGTCATAATGAAATTTGCAAAAAATAAAAAAAAATTATATAAATATTAAAATAAAAATAAATTAACAACAAATAAAAACACAATTTAAAAAATGGGAGATTTGGTATCGAAGAAGTGGTTTTATTTAAATAGATATGGTAAGGGAATGAATGTTTGTATGTACGTATTTAAGTGTGTCGGATATGGATAATAAAAACTGTGGAGATTCCACTTGAATGATTGTTATGATGTAAATAAAATAGATGTATTGTCATAAAATCTTATTATATTATTATACAAGAAAACGGTGACTTCGACTTGATAAAACAATATAGAAATATTTCAAAACGGTAGAAATTTCAAATAAGTTGGCCTTTATTCAGAATATCCCTCGTAACAAATTTCATCACACACAGAAAAGACAGTTTATAAACATACATATACTTATTTGGCAATAACTTTATAGATATTGTATACATTATAATAATGTCAGAGTTTTATAATAAGGTAAGTTCTAGGTACTTGAATAGATCCTCATAATGAAATTTTCACACCAATTAAAAGTTATTATTAAATAATGAATAATATATAATAATATAATATATATATATATATATATATATATATATATATATATATATATATATATATATATATATATATATATATATATATATATATATATATATATATATATATATATATATATATATATATATATATATATATATATATATATATATATATATATATATATATATATATATATATATATATATATATATATATATATATATATATATATATATATATATATATATATATATATATATATATATATATATATATATATATATATATATATATATATATATATATATATATATATATATATATATATATATATATATATATATATATATATATATATATATATATATATATATATATATATATATATATATATATATATATATATATATATATATATATATATATATATATATATATATCGTTATTGTGAAAATTAACTAGGATATGATAGAAAAAAAACGAAAACTTCTTCTTTTGGTAAGCTTTTCAATGGTAAAATGTTAAAAAACCTTTAGCCACAAATAATTATTCCTTAATAATACCTTTCTAATTCCTTAATACCTCCCTAGAATAAAGATTTTTAGCCCAATTTCTCTATTATTACAGACAAAAAAACACTGATAAAGTGATGAAGACCAACCCTGAATGGTCGAAGAATTTAATAAATAAAAATAGAGCAACATCAACATTAAGAAAAATGAACTCAATTTGTTTAATTTCGTCTTTTCTCAAATATATATCTAATTATTATAATATCAAATCTGAAACGTCAATATTTAGAAAAGAAAGTTTAGGTATAGATTATTATATATAAGCTATGATTAGAATTTAACGTAAAATCCAAAAAGTAAAATAATATACAGAGTGTCCCATTAAAAAACAATCGTTTTTAAGATAAATCACTGTCTCAAGTTACATGACTCACACGGTATAGGGTATATAAGGGAAGGTATTGAAATCGCAAATATTTTTGAAAAATATAATTTGCGTTTTTTTGACGCGTTAGAATTCCTAGAATAAGAAAAAGTTATTTAAAAAAATGATATTTGTACGGATGTGTGTGTGCATATGTAAATGAAATTTGCGCGAACGATAATTTGAGAATTATTATTTTGAAATTTGTACTAAAAATAGATTAGGCCGATTCGTGGAAGTAGATCTTCGATATTTGAGAGATATTTTGAGAATGAACAAATCTATAACTGTCGAATTAAAAACAGTAGTATAATTTGTTATTCTTTAAATTGTTTTGATAAGAGGGCAGAGTATTAATGAGGTCTAGACGACTTTTGAAGCCTAAAGCTTATTTATCTATCGTAAACATGATCTAATATTATTTAGAATCAATTCAAAGAAATAATAATGAATTCAATTAGCTATATTATACCAGAAAAATAAATACCCTGAAGTAATATTACATATACGAAGAACATGACATGAAATTCGTACAAAAGAATCGTCTATTCGAAAAAGCATAGAGACGCAGTGAAGAGTGAAGACTAAAGATCCCATATTTGACCCACCTGGAGCCAGCTTTGTCTCTGACAACAATAGGCTGGTAATTCTATATTACGAGTTTCGAAATTTTATGTGTTTAGAAATAAATTCTTGGATTTAATTTTAATTTTTGAATTTTGAATGGAATTTTTTGTTGAATTATAATTTATTAATGCACACACAGTAAACATTTTTTTTTCGACTACTTGAGAATGTCCAAAAAACTCACAACCTGCAAGACTAAAAACGACTTGTAATGCATCTCGTGGGAAATCATTTCGGACGGCTCAAATTGTTCAAAAAACAGCTTCTTTCATATTTTATTTTACACAACGATATATAGTTAGCGCATGTTCAGCGTTTGTTTGTATTCTACTTTTCAATGTCAAAATGCTAAAAATATTTAGAATATTTTTTTTTATTCAAAGTTAGATTTTATGTGAGAAATGGAGGACAAGTAGTAAATGCAATCGTAGAAAAATACAGTGTATAATACGTTTGAAAACCATTTTTTGTAATCACATGTCTGTGACATTCACGTGAAAATAGCTGTTTTTAAAACTGGTTATAATAAACTATTTTTTCAATTAAACATAAATCACTGAACAGAAATAATATCAGTTATCAATATTCGAAATTTTTGTTGAAAAAGATCGGTAAATGTTCTTTACCCGGAACTTCCTTTTATTAGGAATTGTGCAGAATTGTATATACTGTCTTTCCTTCAAATATTTTTATTGGGCACGAATTTCCCTACCATATTGGGATTCGTACCAATATTTTACTTGTTACGAACTATGTGACACCTTTTTTTTTAATTTAAGATAAATTGGATTGAAACTTTTTATAGTGATTTTTTTGTAGGACCACTATTTTGTTCCATCATGTTGAATTCGTACCGTAAGACGTGGTGTATAGGGACAGTCCGCCAACTTTATGAAGATGTTGCAGCTTTACTTTTTATTTTAATATTAGTTTCTGTGGGGCAAAAGTCCGAACATGGTGTGTACTTTTCATATCCAAATAATGGCATTTAAAAAAAAATGTTAAATGATAGTTTTTTTAAAAAAACTGCGTTGTCCCTTTTCGCCTGGAAATGTGGTGATTAGGGACGGTCATGTTATTCAGCAGTTATTCTCATTTAAATGCGGCTGAGGTGTAAAAGGACAACATTTAGAAAAAAATATATCGTATGATACCATTAAAATTCAATATAACATATTTTTTTTATTAATAAACTTAATGATCTTGCAAAAATATTTATTTTGCTAAACTCTTATAAAAATACAACAGGAAAACTAAAAACACTCTTTTAAAGATTTATAAACACAAAAACTAATCTCTAAAAGGAACATTCTCATAATACTGGAACTGCTTAATCCTAAATTAATTGAAAGTCGTTGGTATCCACATTCTGGAACGTGTATAATCCACGTTTTTCTTTAAATAATTGTAATTTTTTGATGATCTGTTTCTTATTAAACTCTGTATCATCCGGTGTATTGGGATAATAGTAAATGGGACCAGTTTTGCCTTTATCACTTTCTTTTTTTCGTAAAAAAGAGCCAACCAAATTTTCATCTAAAATAGAAATAATTTTGCCTATATAAACTCTGTTTTTTATGCAGGCAGTCTTTCTTTCTACTGGGAACTTAACTAAAACCCAGTCACCTATGCTAAAATCACAATTTGCCTTAAAGCTATCAGTCTCATTAAGTGGTAAATTATCATCAAATAATTATTATCATTATCACTTCCCAAATCAAAGACTGATTTGGGAAGTGGTTGAAGATTCACTGGATTTTGTTCGCATCCAATTAGCTAGAGGAAGATCTTCACTATTATCGTCGCTTAATGTAGCATTAATCTCATTGGCGCTTTGCTCGGGAGAATCATAAAAATCTTCTTCTGCTAAAACATTGTCTTTATCTGCATAATTATTAAGCATTTCATCCTCATGTAAGCTGAGATCGCTTTCGCTGGAGCTATCACACTGAACACTTTTGCCAGGTTCAACTGATAATTTTTTTATTTGTATTTTTTTTCCTTGGTTTCTCTGAATATCTCATCTCTTCTGCTTCTTCATGCTTCTCTTTCATCCTCATCTAATTGTTCTTTGGGCAATAACTTGTTGTATATTCTTTGTTTAATGGTATTATTCTTGTCTTTCGAAACCCAGAAATGATATTGGTTTCGGCATTCTCCGATATTTTTTCCAATAATGCTTTTAACAACCAGGGAAATATCGTTTTGGGATGCTAGCTTCACTACGCCCTTTTCTTTTTTTCCATTTTTCTAAAATATTACGCCTTGCGATTTTTAGAGGCCGAAAAAAGATGACGTCTAGTGGCTGAGTCAAGTGACTGGCATTGGCAGGCAAAAATACCATATCCACATTGTGATTTTTCAATTCCATTACTATGTCACAGGAAATATGTGACTCCAAGTTGTCTCCAATCAGTATTTTCCTACCTTCTAGTTGTCTAAAATATGGTATTGCAGTTGTTTTGACCCAGTCTTCAAAACAGTCCATATCAAACCACCCTGATGGTATCCGATTATATCTAGTGTTACGTGGTCTCCCTTCAGTCCATGCAGAATATAAATTCTGAGCCTTGTAGACCACGTAAGGTGGTAAAATTTATCCATTTCCTGACATTGCGAACATTATTGAGGTGGCGGACTTTGTAATATTCATAATACGTTCTGGACGCTTGCAACCCCTTATAGTTATTATTTTTTACGTCCTAAAAACAAAAGATGACACTACCTATGTGAATATTACCAAGAGAAATTATATTTTACCAATATCATCTGACAAATTTGTCTCATCGTAGTTTATAATATTGCAACGTGCCACATCCTGTAAAGCAATCGAGAGATTGGTGAAATATTCATTTAATATAGCATGTGAAACTTGAGCCATAGATCTTTTAATATTTTCGCATATTCTTTTCGAAAGTTGTGATCGATGTCATTTTAAAAAACTCATTGCAAATTCGGGCCCTGGAAGATTATCCTTAAAACGTAAAATTTTTCTACCCAATTTGTCTAAATAATTTTTGACGATCAATCTTAGGTCATAACTATCGATTGGATAACCCCAATCAGAACATGTGTTTGCTTCTAATCAGTAAATCCTCTTTTTCATTGTTTAAAACCGTCTGACCTCCTCGTTTCTTTACATTTGTGTCGACATAAAACTGACCAAAGGATACCATGAAACTTTTCTGCGTTACGATTTTTCGTGGTATAAAGTCTTGTAGGGCAGCTTGATTTTTTTCTGGCTCATAATGGTGATACAATTTCTTTCCTTTAGGAGTATAAAAGCGAGGCATGTCTGTTTTGCCGGTGTCCCTAATCACTCCGACCTAACCTAAAAAGTGCCCGATTCATTAAAAAAAAATAAATAAAATTTTATGTTAGAAATTTAAGTAAGAATTACATTTTATTTCGGCATAGGACTGTCTTAGGTCTAATTATTTCCAATATGGTATTATTTTACTTACTTTTTCTATCAGTTACCACCAACACTCTCGGGTCTTTGAAAACAGCTGATTTCCAACTGACTTAATTCAGCCGATGTCAAATGTCAAATTTGATTTTTGACAGGGAATTCAGTAGCGTCACAGTTAAAACACATATTTAGGAGTCAACTTGACAAGTGGTTGCGTTTCGAATGACTTTTATAAATAAACTAAAAAATATATTGTATAAAAAAAAGTTTTGTCCCGATTCGCATGGAATTTTATTAAATACTATTTTATCTCTATATCACAGTTAATTTTTCGGCAGAAGTTGACGTCAATTGATTACGAAGTTTTTACTTTCATTTTTTTAAACATTTTATTTGGCCGCCATTTTGTTTCGCCATCTTGAATTCGTATAACACATTTACATCAAATTTGAAATCGGTTACGGTTACGGTTTTCTGTCTTTGTTTGACCAATTCCTGGAGCATGTAGCCCGATAAAGAGAGCCTCAGGACTCTATTCTAGAGCTAGGTGCAAAAAGGAATTCCCAGTGGTTTTTAAATGGAAAATTGAATTTATATCAAAATGTTAACATGTCACCCCCACATGACAAGTAATGTTCGATCAAAATTTAAAAATAGTCGGGTAAGTACCTAGCTCTTTAAATATGTCGCGATAGGACAGACAGCCAGACAGACCGACGCACATACTGACGTAATTGAGACAATATGTTTTTGGGATCTAGAGACCCTAAAGCATTAAAATCTATAAAATTCAGAAAAAGTGAATTTTCACGATTATACACATGACATTTGACTGCCATTTTGATCTGCCATCTTAAATTCAAACCAGAATTTTACCTGTACATCTCTATATTGCTCTTAGGTCTTGTTTAAACTTTGAAATCAATAAATAGTTTTTTCAGGCTGAATTTTGAAATATTTTATTAAATCACCGTTTTGTCTGGCCGTCTCGGATTTGTACCAAACTTTTACCAGTTCGTTTCTACATAATACCTGATTTTGAAGTAGAATTATTAGTAGTTTTTAGTAATCATTTTTTTAACATTTCATCAGGTAGCCATTTGATTCCGCCATATTCGAGTTTTACCATTTCATCCCCAAGTGACCCTTAATTTTTGACCATGGTTTGTCATTTGTCAAGGATAAGTAGTTTTTTACCTATTCCGTGAACAGACCGACAGACTGACAGAGGTGTACACAACGGTAGCACTATGTAGTCGTAAGAAATCTTCCTGCAGGGTTTACGCCTAACAACATAGTTCACTACGTTAAGGAGAAGCTTGGGACTACAGAGTTTATTCGCTGATACTACCTGATCAATCATATCTCAAATATTGATTTTAAAATTGGAACTCAGTCAAAAAAGTCAGCTGAAAAGCTTTTAGACAGCAATCTATGGCCCCATGGCGTAGTAATAAAACGGTCAGCTGTATCCAAACTTTCAGAAAAATCTACACCGAACCTCCCACCTCCCTCCACACCGAAAAAACTGCCCACCAACTCGAGCTCCGTCAGTTCACTGGTTGTCTCCTCTCCAATTTCTCAAAAGGGCACTATAATATCTTCTGACAAAGAGGCCATTGCTGCCTGCAAAGCAAATGTCTTGTTGAGCGGCAACTGCTACAGTCTTTCCAAGAAAGCTCCTATTGACCAAGAACCTATTTTTGATCCAATGTCTCCCCCAACAGTGAAGCTTACGCGAACCGAAAAAAGTTCTGATAACCGTTTCTTCATGTCTAGACTAAGATAACCAGCCATTTTAAAGGCCTTCAAGTTATATCTCGCCTTCCTGCACGACCAACCTGCGCCAATTCACTTTGAAGGGTTTACAAATACAAGCACCAGGCTGTTTTTGGCTTCTGAAGGCATTCTTATAGATTATAGAACCCTACATAAGATATATTTCGATTTTCATGCTGCTTACGGATTTAACACAGCAGAAGTGGAAGCGGATCTTGCAGCCTATGGATCCTATATATCTTCGGAGAGAACGATCCATCTTCAGAGGACCAGAGAATGCTATAAAAACTATTTTACCGGCAATTCTCCCAAAAAAAGTTTTTAGAAAACACGACGTGTCCTGAGGAACTAGATTCCTCAAAACTGTTGTTACTAGTCTTAATATGGTTCTAATTAATATTGCTTCTCTAAGAAATAAAACTGACGAGTTGTACCTATTTCTGGAAGAATTGGAGTTCCCCCAACTTGTTGCAATTACTGAGCATTGGCTGAATCTAAACGAACCCTTTTATATTGAGACGTATACCACAATAGCTAGATATGACAGAAAAAACTCAGCTCATAGGGGAACACTGATTCTATCCCTAAATGGAGATTTCATGTCGGTATCTAAATATGATCATTAGTTAGCGGATAGCTCTTTTGAATTCTCTATGGTATATAATCAAAACCTTGATCTTGACAGTCTACCGATTAAAGGTAAAAAAATTCTATGCGGGGACTTTAATATTGACTATGCTACTATTTGTGCCATTCAAAAATATCTAATTTCTATATTCGACTCTTTCGGTCTTTCAATGCATGTATCCTCGCCAACTAGAATTTCAAAAAACTCTTCTTCTATCATCGATTACATGGCGTCTGATTTTTCTCCATCAGAGGTGCATTCACAGGTTTATAACTCAGGTCTTTCCGATCACGAGGCGGTAATTTCCAGGTTTAGTTTACCTATTAGGCCCTTACCAAGATCTCGCCATCTGATAATGTCAACACAAACTTCAGAACTTTTTTAAATAAAACTTTAAGTGCTTTTAACAAGGCCTTCTAGCTTAAGAATATCAAACCTAAGCGGCATAAACCTTGGACCACGAAAGGAATACGAATTTCTGCTAAAAATATGCGCTCGCTCTCATATATAAAAAAATTCACCGACTCCTTTCTTATTCTCGACTATATCTCTAACTATAGGAGGATCTACACTACTCTTATTAAGTCAGCAAAAAAATTACACTACCGAAAACGTCTAACAAACTCAAATAACGTTTCAAAAGAAACCTGGTCCATCATCAATAACCTCAGAAACAAATCAAACCCTGTGACTGAGATCTTGCCAGGGGCTAATGATCTAAATGATTATTTTATTAATGTAAGCAAAAATGTTACCTCTAGTATCTCGCCAAGTTTGGACCCTCTTTCGTTTCTCCCTCCTTCAAAAAATTTAGCTGATAGCTTTTTCTTAAGTCCCGTTAGCAACACTGATCTATTGAAGGTAATAAATAATATCAAAAGTAAATCTTCGTGTAGCACTGATGGCCTATTAATTAGAATATTCCTGAACTTGCCACTCCCAGTCATAGAGGCCCTTACAACATTAATAAATGAGTCCTTTATAAAAGGTGTATTCCCTGATTGCCTTAAAACAGCTATAATTATTCCACTTCATAAAGGCGGCGAAAAAACTAACTCTTGCAATTATCGCCCAATTGCACTACACCAGCGACGCCATGTTCACGTTGCTTAGAGGCGTCTACTTATCTCTCAATAACAACCACCCAACTGCCTCAGTTTTTTGTGACTATGCGAAAGCCTTTGATTGTGTTAGTCATGAAATTCTGATAAAAAAACTAAATTTTTGTGGAATTCGTGGTACTTCTTTAAATTGGGTCAAATCTTATCTTGGGAAAAGGCAACAACTTGTAAGGGCTAATGGTTCCGATTCCGATTGTAAGTTGATTACAAGTGGAGTCCCTCAAGGTTCGGTCTTGGGACCTATTCTTTTTTTGTTATACATTAATGATATCACGAACCTTAAAATTAATGGAAGAATTTCCCTTTTTGCTGACGACACAAGCATAACTTGGAGTGATTTTGATACAACGTCTTTACACTCTAGTATCTCCAAAGACTTGGTTATAATTAAGGCTTGGTCCGATTCCAATATGCTTTGTTTTAATGTCGATAAAACGGTGGCGTTATCTTATAAGGGAACTTTACAACCACTTCAGGTACATAACAGCAATATTAAATACGTAGAGTCGGTTAAATTCCTGGGTTTAAATATAAATAACAACCTAAAATGGTCTAATCATATTGACACCTTAACTAAAAAACTTTCTACCGCCTGCTTCGCCATTCGATCAGTTTCAAAAGAACTAGACGTTCCTTCTGCCAGACTTACTTATTTCTCTTTATTGGAATCCCACCTCCGCTATGGCCTTCCCTTTTGGGGTTGCTGTACCACCGAGCAATTTCGTAGTATTTTTATGCTTCAAAAGAGAGCCATTCGTCATTTGTTTGGTCTAAATAATAGAGCTCACTGCCAATACTATTTCAAAAAACATGAAATAGTAACACTTCCTGCATTATTTATTTTGGAAACGGTATGTTTGCTGAGAAAACATATAAACACCCTCCCAGAAAGGCCACAACATGTATACCCTACCAGAAACTCTAGGCATGATATATATCTTCCCATTCCTTCCTCAGAATTAATAAAAAAAACAATTATTTACAACGCCATAAAACTTTACAACAATCTGCCAGTACATTTAAAATCTATCCCTATGCTTGCACAATTTCGAAAAAACACCAAAGCATACCTCATTGAGAGACCATTTTACAGCGATAATGATTTTTACAGCGAGTAAGTCTCTTTAAATTGTCACTAAATTCGCTTGTTTACTTAAATCTTTTGTGAGTCATGTCCTAACTCGTAGCATAGAATTTTGATAATCATCATATAGAGAAAAGAACTGTCGAACATTCACTTAAAACTTAATTATTTTTGTTAGGTATTGGATTAAAAACAAAATATAATTCTTTTTTGTATACTACATTCTACACTAGTTCATTATTCCTTCTGTTTAACATCACAATTATTTGTATAACTATAATAACATAAAGTTTAAGGTCGCATAGTTGCAATTTGGATTTCAATGTCATCGAAATTATTCACCTCGTACATGTGTGTTTGTTTACTTTTATAAGGTTATTAGGATTAATTAACTGTTTTGCGGCAATGTTATGTTATATTCTAACGTGTGTTTTACGATTTGGTAAATTGATAATTTACATTTTTAAAAAGCATTGACCTATCGAAATTCTTTTCGATTAATGTTTTGATATGTCTTATTTTAGGTATATTTTGCTTTGTCCATAAAATTGTAAAATTTTTCTGCGGCAATAAAGCCTACTTTTGTTTGTTTATTTGAGAGACAGGCGTGAAAACACCCCGAAACGTGAAGATCTGAAAAAAATTGGGAGGGCGATTTTTGACGATTACAATAATACGAGGGAAGTAAAAAGTCAGTTGCCAAAAAAAATGAATTTCCGAGCATATCTTACAGAAATTGCAAAAATACTGCTCAATATGGCTAAGAGTTGAATTATCTCCAAATACAAAGTTTTTACTTAGAATTTCTTATTCCGACATTAATTTTAAAGCATTACGATTTTAAAATCAACAGTCATTCGATTAATTCGACCGAAGATCACATGGGTCGGATATTGTTCATATAGATCACGTTTTGCCGAAAACAAGCCGGACTTTAATGGCTGACTTGTCTAGGAATTGCCAGAAGCCTAGAGCTTACACTAGGCAAAAAGAAGGAAGCTATGGCCTAGTTTAAAAGGCTCACAAGGACTTTACAAATCCAAATGAGAGATCAGTGGGAGGAGAGTAGAACACTTCATAGGACAAATGTTCATTTGTGGTACAGGGACGGCTCGCGGATGGCCAGTTCCGGGTCAACCAACGCGCGCCGCTGGATCAACTGGCGTCGGAATTTACTGGTTGGATCGTGGTGTCGTAGAGGGCTTTTTGATATATACTTAGTAGTAGCATACATCAAAAACTTAAACAAATTTATTACAGAAAATATTAAATTCGAAGACCAACAACGAAAGCTAGTATTAATTATTGTTCATTGTAAGTGTACAGGGTGGCCGTTTTATGGTGATACAGTACCTTATCTAGAAAACGGTAATAGTTACAACAAAAAGTTAAATACAAAAGTTGTTTGGTTTCAATTTGATTTTTATTTTATTTCACTTTTGCTTATACAGGGGGTTTCGTTTTGACGTGACACATGTCGACTTTCTTAATTTAAATGGGATACTCTATACATATTTCGATTCTACTGTTAATTTGCGAAAGTTTTTATAATAACATCTATATTTGAATTCTTTGTCGTTTTTGAGTAAATTGAGTTTTTAGAATTTTTTTTTAAAACATATTTTAAAAAAAAAAAAATTTACCTATAAAACTTTAATGAAACTGACTAATATCCTAAACATACATTACTAAGGGTTCAATTCAACGAGTTTCCATGCTGGTCTTACCAATTAATATACAGGGTGTTAAAAATGGAGAGCAAAACAAATAGAACTTTAAATGTAAAAAAAAAATTTATTTCGTCTGATTCAGCGTTCAATTACCTATCATTACTCATATATATGTCCTATACCTAAAATGAACAGTTTCGATTTTATTAGCCGTTTTCTGATTTGACTATTTTTTTTTAATATAAGTAAATAGATGAAGTGAGCTAAAATAAAAATGTCGTAAACTAAGCCTTATTCTCATTTCCTTAACACAGATAGCGACTATAAATAATGTTAGAAAATACAAATAAAAGTGAAATATTATGTAATTTATGTTCTTATTATTTAATGTTTACGAAAATAAGAGAGAGACAAAAAATATCTTGTGCCACACGGTATAACTGATTACTAACTGGGTATTAAACATGATTAAAACAGATTATAAAAAATTTTCGATATGGCCACCGTCCATTTGCGATACATGAAGTGTAAATAGCCTCCATTTTTCGAATAGCGTTCCTTACCGAATTAGATGCATTAAAATTATTGATCTCTTCCCTGATTTTTATTTTTAACTCATTTCTATTATTAGATCTATTTTTATAAACTTTATTTTTTAGTGCATCCCACAAAAAGAAGTCTAAAGGGCTTAAATCAGGGCTTCGTGGTGGCCAGGATATTAAACCATGTCTTCCTATCCACAATGGAAAATGTTGATTAAGGAAATTTACCACCGGTGCAACCGTGTGGTAAGGGGCGCTATCTTGCTGAAAAATGATATTTTCTCGAATATTTGCTGGCAAGTCGTTGATAAGGGGCATGATTTCATTCCTAAGCAGCTCCAAGTATCTTTCGCCATTTAACGACCTGTCAAAAAATATTGGTCCGATAATACGGTCGCAAATAATTCCGCACCACACATTTACGGTTTGACGGCCTTGTTTTTGTATTTCTTTTATTAGATGTTTATTAGTTTGAGACCAGTAATGAGTGTTTTTCTGATTAAAAATACCCGCCGTATTAAATGAGGCCTCATCAGTCCAAAGCACTTTTGAAAAAAACACATTTTCGAACTGCCGGTCCATAATATCACAACAAAAAGTCAATCTTTCATTAAATTCTAATTGTGATAATAATTGAGTTGAAAGAAATTTATAAGGATGATAACCATTCACCTGCAGTGTTTTTTGAATACTTCCTCTACTGACACCTGCAATGTCTCTGTCAGCATCTCTTTGGGATCTTTCATCATCTTCCTCGAAATAAAGTAAAATCTCCAGTTGTTTTTCCTCAGTGAGGACAAAATTGGGACGATTTTTCTTAGAGTTTTTAAGGACACCATTTTCCAAATCACGCACAATTCGAAAAAATATAGTCCTGGAGGGAACTCGATTATTAGGATATTCCCTCGAATATTCTCTAAGGGCTAACCCTGGACTTTTATAATTTTTTTTGAAACAGTTGTATAATTTCAAACGTTCATCCAAACTATATAAAGCCATTTTTTAACAAATTTCGCTGCAAAAATTTGACAAAAACGACAAACAGAGCAAATGTAAACTTAAGTCAACAATTGCATTAGGTTATTTCCTAAGCCTATCTTGATTTTTTTAGTTTCTGATCTCATTTACTGGCAAAATTCCGGGATAAATCAGAAAACGGCTAATAAAATCGAAACTGTTCATTTTAGGTATAGGACATATATATATGAGTAATGATAGATAAGTGAACGCTGAATCAGATGAAATAAAAATATACAGGGTGTTCAATTTGAAAAACAGGAGATTTTTACATTTAAAGTTCTATTTGTTTTGCTCTCCATTTTTAACACCCTGTATATTAATTGGTAAGACCAGCATGGAAACTCGTTGAACTGAACCCTTAGTAATGTATGTTTAGGATATTAGTCAGTTCCATTAAAGTTTTATAGGTAAAATTTTTTTTTAAAAAAATATGTTTTTTTTTTAATTCTAAAAACTCAATTTACTTAAAAACGACAAAGAATTAAAATATAGATGTTATTATAAAAACTTTCGCAAATTAACAGTAGAATCGAAACATGTAATAATATATAGGATGTTCCATTTAAATTAAGAAAGTTGACATGTGTCACGTCAAAACGAAACACTCTGTATAAACAAAGGTGAAATAAAATAAAAATCTAATTGAATCCAAACAAGTTTTGTATTTAATTTTTTGTCGTAACTATTACCGTTTTCTAGATAAGGTACTGTATCACCATAAAATGGCCACCCTGTACGTATACATTTATGTGTGTAAGGATGTATTATTTTTTCAGAATTTAAAACGTGGACACATAAAAATCGTGAATATTTCTTTCCTATCTCAATAAAATACACATGCTGTCGGAAAATCTAGGCGAATAGATCTGCAAGATGGATGGAGATATGTTGCCAGAACTAATAAAACTGCATTTTTTATGTCGACTCGGTCGAAAATGAGGTTCTTTTTTACTAAACATTAGACATTAACGGAGAATCCCAACTTAGGCTCATATTAACGCACCGCTTCTCTTTCGAAAGGAAAGAATCAATCAGTACATTTTGATAAAAAAAATATGCATTTTTTAATAGCTAGGTTTATGAAGCCGACACCATCATATGTTACAGCACAACAGTTTTTTTTAATACAGACCGAATAGTCTTAGAATCCAACCTATAAATCATTGGATCGGCTGTGTGTTGAGCGCCATATTATTTTTTTCTAAATAAACATTCTAGAAATCACCGTTTTTGTTGATCATTTCACAATGCGTGGTACTGTTTATTGGAGTAAAGTCGACTTTAAATGGCTTTATTACTTTTTTCAAGCCATTTATGACAAACAAGCTATATACCTCTGACAAATATATGGAGTAGATTATGCCTTTTGATCAGAACATTTAGAATAGCAACAAAATATCAAAATATATTTAATTTTGCATAAATTTGAGAGATGTATATATTTAATTCGGACAGCTTTATTAAACCTAACACGTAAAAAACCTTTAACCTAGATAAAACTATAAAGGTGGGAATGAAAACAGCGACTACATAACTCTATTATTTTGAGAGTCCAAATTTACCCCATTTCCGTTAAAATCAGGGTTACAAAATCAAAAGAACCCCTAATTTTGGTTAACAATAACAAAGAAACCCCTTTGAAATTGACGACCGCAAAACCAAACATGCGGAGTATTTTGATATCAGTCCGGCCCATTTTTTTATTTTCAACTACTTAGGGCGCCGATTTGTAACAAACTTTTTTTACCAGTGTCGTGCATTGTAGTTTTTAAAACATCTACACACACTAAGTCAGAATAGTAATTAAAGTGAAAAGTTTCATAAGTGACTTATTACGGTTTCATATATTTTACTTCATACTGTCTTTATAATCCTTATAAATGTCCCACAGTGGATGGCGTATTAGACGTACCGGAATAAATGACCATGATCTACAGTTTAAAAATACTTTTGATCATGCTGTCTTGTTTCTTCTACTGTAAACCGTTGTCAACATCGCTATTTTAAATGGAACGCCCTGTATATTTTTCAATTTTCAAATTTCGCATATAATTCTGAGCAACTTTTCTTAATAGTTCCCTATTCCTATCTGTAGGCGTTTTTTGGGAATTAATTAATTTCTATTTTTTTTACGAAAACAGTACTTCCAATAAAAATACCTCTATGAATTTGATCCCTAGGCCTAAAGGCTCCAAGAAATTTGCCCAGCCTCGTGACTTCCAATGAAGAGAATGAAATCAATGTTCTGGCATACTTTTACGCATATCCTCAAGCTTCCATATCCAAATTTACCAGGGTTCAAGCTCTTAAGCCTGGAGATAGCCAAAAGAGAGTAGAGTAGATTTGCGAAGTGAAGCTAGTACATATTCAAGAAGATCCACATTTGTAAGTGTAATTATATGGACTGACGAATCCACATTTTCAATCGTTATAATTGCCATTTTTGTGAGAATGAGAATCCTCATGTCACAAGAGAGGCAGGTTTTCAAGACGAAATCAGTTTTAATGTGTTCTGCCTATTAATGGGTAACCAAGTGAGGTATGTGATTTACGGCGAACACCTAAACTCTGGGAAATATGTGGATATTTTAAACACAACAGTTGGAAACTTCACAGGTAATTTCTCACTTTGAAGAGAACAGGAGGTGCTGGTATCTGCTTGATGGAGCTCCCGCACATAGTAACGCTGAAGTATCCGTGATGCTTAGAAGGATATTCGATAATCGATGGTTTTGACGCTTAGGACCTTGGAATTGGACACCAAGATCATCTGATATCACCCCCCTCAGACTTTTACTTGTGGGGTGTGTCCAGGGAAAAAGTATACAAAACACCTGTGAGTACGAGAGAAGAACTGGACCATCGAGTCATCCAACCATTTCAACATTTCCTTAAAAAATAGTTCCTTTGCTTTTATTATTAGTTTTATCACAATTATTAAAAGAATCCCCTTTCTATAAAACAAGTTGCAGTGGTATCTATGCAACAAAAAATTTATTTCCATGGCCCACTACTAGTAAAACCGTTGAAAGTTTGTCGATTAATAACATTTTATGAATAAACGCTAATAAATCGAAAACTTAGGTACAGGCAATGTATACATAGCCTGAATGCTAATTTTACCAGCTTCCCAAATCCGTATTTTTATGCAGGTGTTCAGTTTAAATTTAAAAAATAATTTTTTTGGCATTTCTGTAAGTTACCGGCAAAATTTTATTTCTGGACCACCCTGTATATTTCAATAACCAAAGGGTTTACTGATCCTGCAACAAAATATTGCAAATTAGTTATAAAAAAAGTTTTTTCCAAGACAGAGTAATTTTGAATATGCAAAAAATTAAGATGAGGATATACTAAATACAATAATTTATTTTCCCCCATTGACGTCTCTGTCAGGATAATAAACTGAACATTGTAACCACGTTCGGGGACCATATTTATAATAACTAAATAATAATTTTAATTGTATTTTTATTTATTAATTAATTTCCGAAAGAGAAAATCCGAGACTACAACATGTCGATAATTAATTTTGGTCGATGGTCTCGACGCTTAGGACCTTGGAATTGGCCACCAAGATCACCTAATATCACCCCCTCCCATACTTTTACTTGTGGGATGTGTTGAAGGAAAAAATATACTGAACACCTGTGAATACGACAGAAGAACTGGAGCATCGAGTCCCGCTTCCTGAAGTATCTAGAAGATAATGGGCAACATTTTCGATATTTCCTTAAAAAATAGTTGCTGTACTTTTATTATTACTTTTATTTTACTTTTATCGTATTTTATTATCTAGTTCGATTTGCTATTTATTACTTTTTGTTGCTTTCAGAAGTGAAACTGTCTAAAATTGTCCTGAAGTCAAAAACGTTTTTTGCTACCTACTACTAATAAATACATTCATTAAAATTGTATTTGAGTATTATTTAAAGAATGACATTTGTATAAAACAAGTTGCCGTGCTAACTATGTAACAAAAAATTTGTTTCCATGGCCCACTACTAATAAAACCGTTGAAAATTTGTCGATTTGCGAAATTTTATGAATAAACGCTAACAAATCGAAAGTTGAACAGTTAAATATATAGGTAATGTAAATATAACCATTAGAAAACTAATTTTATCAGCTTTTCAAATCCGTATTGTTGGGCATCAAAAAAAAATATTTTTTTTGGCATATCTGTATGTTGTCGGCAAAATTTTATTTCTGGACCACCGTGTATATCTGTATATTAGAAGATTTACTGTTCCTGCAACAAAATGTTGCAAATTAGTTATAAAAAAGTTTGTTTTCCAATATCTTTAAACTATTGCAGATAGAGTAATTTTGAAAATGCAAAAAATTTAAGATGATAAGAAAATAAGGATATCCTAAATACAATATATATAATTTATTTTCCCTTACTGACGTCTGTGTCAAGACAAACTTAACATTGTAACCACGTTCGGGGACCATATTGATAATAACTCTACACAAACTTTTAATTTTTTACGTTTAACAACGAATTTGAAAAGGAAAATCCGAAACTACAACATGTCGATAATTAATTTTTACTTGCAAACATTCCAGAATATGAAAAGAATTATTGTAATTTTCTTAATTTTACGGTTTTACATCTTTAATTGTATTTAAAAGCTTTTATTTAACTTCAGTTGTATGCTAACTAGTTAATTAGTTAGTTAGTTGGTATATTTGGGTTAAATTGCAAGTATACATACATGAACTTGATGACAATATAATATTACGGTGTCCAATCGTGAATGTCTTAGAGTACGTAAAAAATAATGCTAAACATTAACAAAATAAAATTAATCTAAAAATATATTAAAAAGAAAAGCTTTTATTTATAAACTATTAAATTGTAAAATAAAAAATAATCAAACTTACATAAACGAACAACTTTTTAAGATTTGAATATTTTCTTAGAAACTCGATTCGTGAGACGTCATCACACTTGTAATAAAGCCTCCAGCTTTTATAAAAATATTCATATTCTTAAAAGTTCTGTGGTTATCTAAGTTCAACTATTTCTTACTTTTCAGTTCAATAGTTTACCAATAAATACTTACTAATTTCTTATAAAAATTTAATTTTATTAAGATATATTTTTGCGCTTATTTAAAAATTTATATATTTTGGGTTTCTCAAACTACACTCGACCTTTAACAGAATGATTTTTTTCCGATTGATCCGTTCGATTCGTTGCGCGGCGATACCGTCTTTTGGGCGACTAATCAAGTAGGCTTGGTTTCAGTTCAGTTTTACTGTTAATTGCGTAATTCTTATGCCTATGTTGTTTTTTCTCTCCTTAAAAGGTATAAGATATTTTTGGAAATTTATGTGACCTTTTTCTTGAGAGTTCCGGAATTTTTATTAACTCGAAGATATCAGCAAAGCAGAAATTATATTTTGTTTTATTTTTTAAGTTATATAATTTTTGGACCGGCCGGCGTATGCTAGCCTATGATACTCTATGCTATCATTTTTTTAAGCGTCTTAAATTTGAGCGCTATACTGGTCTAATTATATTACTTATTATATATATTTTTATAGGTTTAGGATTATTTTTATAGGTTTAGGATGTCTGTTTCATTTTTAGGTAATATTTATTGTTTACAGGCTACTGGCGGTAACAGGGCGGAGCTTTGCGCGGTTTTCTTGACGGGCTAGCCATGTATAATGGATAATTTTAATGATGTAGGTGACCGTCAGTTTATTTCCTTTAATAGTGAGTCTAACCAATTTGTGGTGGCGCATCTTAACGTTCGAGCACTTAATACGGGATTTGATGAATTCACAAATTATGTTAACGATTATAAATTTGACGTGTTTGGTATTACCGAGACTTGGCTAACCCCCAATTATGACTCTTGTTTTTTTAATATTCCTGGTTACCAGTTTGTAAGGAAAGATAGAGCGGGTAGAGGGGGAGGGGTTGGTATTTATATTAAAAAACATATCAAATATCAATTAATGGAACATGACATAGCATCTGAAAGTTGTGAGAATATTAGTATAAAATGTAAAATTAACCGTAATGTACCGATTTCGGAAACAGTTTCTGATCACTGCTTAGTTATTTCGATTTTTAATTTAAGTATTGAAGAGTGTGCGCCTAAATTTATAGAGTACAGAGATTACAATAACATAATATATGAGGAATTCGAGCGCGATGCAGTGGAATTGCAATGGAATCTTATTTACTATGCACAAAATATAAACGAAAAGTTAAAATTGTTTAATAAAAATATAATGTATTTAATTAATAAACATGCGCCCTTAAAGAGAAAAAAAATTAGAGACAAACCCTTTACACCATGGATCACAGACAACATAAAATTATTAATAAAATTAAGGGATAAAGCCCATAATAAATATTTGAAAAATAAAACTGATTCACATCTTAGGTACTATCCAGAACTACGAAATTACACAAAACATGCTATTGCCAGAGAAAAAATTGCATATTTTAACTTAATGTCTACTCGAAAGGGAAAGGAATTTTGGAATCAAGCTAAAAAAATAAATTTAACTTATAAATTGAATGCTTCTATACCCTCTGACCTTGCAGACGCAACATCGATTAATGACTATTATGCTAATTGTACAGCTGGTCCTGACACAACTTCTAATGATACATTACTATTTTATCAACAAAATACACTTTCAAATGTAACCAGTGTATTAAATTTCGAGCTTATTGATGAATTATCCTTAAATAAAATTATACATCTTATAAAGTTAAATGCTTCCGGAGAAGATAACATCTCAATAAAAGATCTCAAATTATGTTTACCTTTCTGTAAAAATCCGCTAATAAATATTATTAATAGTTGTATTTTAGAGAGTGTTTATCCTGATCTTTGGAAAAAAGCAATAATTATACCCTTACCAAAGGTTTCTCATCCCTCCGACTTCAAGGATTTAAGGCCGATAAGTATTTTACCTGCCATGCCGTTTCAAAAATTCTTGAACGACATATTTATAATCAAATCTCTTCATTTGCTAACTCTTTTAAGATCGTTCCGGAGTGTCAATCAGGATTTCGCAAAAACTATAGTACTACAACGTGTCTTGTCAATCTACTTAATGATATTCGGTTTAGTGATGAAAAAAGAGAAATAACGTGTTTGGGGTTGCTGGACTTTAGTAAGGCATTTGATACGCTTAGTCATAGAATGTTGCTAGCAAAATTACAGTATTTTGGATTTTCTAATGGTGCAGTAAAGTTTTTTTAATCTTATTTAACTAATAGATCACATTGTGTGCACATTATGAAGGATTCTGATAAACACAAATCACAATATAGGCCCCTAAAAACGGGTGTTCCCCGAGGTTCAATCATGGGCCCGTTATTATTTTCGTTATATGTTGCAGATATGTATACAAGCGTAGCATACTCTAAACTTCAACAATATGCCGACGATTCTCAGGCATGTTTGTCATTTACTTTAGACAACTTGCAGATCTCGCAAAATAATTTTAATGAAGATTTAAACAGTATATATAATTTCGCACAAAATCATAATTTAAAATTGAATGCATCTAAATCATGTATTATATTTTTTGGAAGCAATAAAAATCAAACAACTCAAGTTTATCAGAGATTTTCTGCACAAATAAATAATATAAAATTGCCTCTGGTCACCGAAGCAAAAAATCTGGGTGTTTATTTCGATTCGGATCTATCATTTAAAACACATATTACGAAGAAATTTAGCATTGCATATATGCGCTTAAAAACGTTAGCTACCTTTAAAAAATATCTGCTTCCAGCAACTAAATATTATCTTTGCAACACACTCATTTTATCATTATTTGATTATGGAGACATTGTTTACGATTCATCATTGACTTCAACTATTGCCAATTCTATACAAAAAGTTCAAAATGCGTGCATGCGTTTCTCCTACAATATACCATATAGACATCATATTACACCATACCTTAATAATTACTCTATACTCTCCATGAAAAACCGTCACAGGTATCATATGTTGTTATTTGTTTATAGAATTTTAAAAACTGGACAAGCACCTTACCTATATCGGTTATTTACTTCATATGAACACCCTCATCTTACCAGAAATGCAAATAATTTTAGGGCGCCTCTACACAGAAAAGCTTGTTTTCAGAAGTCCTTTAGTTTCGTTGCAATTCAAATGTGGAATAGCCTTCCACCCAATGTTAAAGAATTTTCATTAAATAATTTTCGAAAACATACGAAAAAAATTTTACTAGATACTCAATGAAATAACTAATTTTTTCTGCTTTTTTAATTGTATTTTTTAAAAATTTAAATTGTATTTACTTTTAAAAAAACTCGTTCTCTTATTTTCCTTTATTTTTTTTTTTAAACTTTTACGAATGCCGCATTATATTTTTACTTTATGTCTATTCATTACTCATTTAATAGTCGCTTAATATAGTAAAAACTTGATTTTCAAAACCAGAATTTAAACTGATGAGTTGCCTGCATAGGTAGATATAAATTCCAATTATAAATTCCAAATATCAAATATAAACAAAAAGTCCATTCGCTTTTTGGCTCGTCTGAGTGTTCGCTTGGAGCTCCTGTCCTGGTATTTGTCCATTGTCCTCTTAAATTATTGTTTATGGTTGTAATTATTTTTTCTTGTATTGTGACAAATAAAAATACTTTTGAATTTTGAATTTGAATTTGATTTGTTTATCTGTGCATTTTCATGCAATTGAAAACGCATTTAATCCGTCCAATTATGTCAAATTTTATGAATGGTGTGGATGAACTATTCGTCAATTACTTGATTCACCAATTCGTTCACTCGTATGAATTGACGAATGGAATGTATGAGGACGAATGAACAAATAGTAAGTTGCAGATTTTAAAGATTTCAAATTATAATTAGTGTGTTTCCCTGGTAAGGATATTAATACTGAAACAATTTATTTGTTTTCGTATAAATTAAAACTCATAAAACCATAAACTTACTGGATACGCCAATGGTCTTTTAAGTTACAAATCAAATACAGTCGCAATCCAACTTCTGGCCAAATAAAAGATCCTGATATAATTGAATTACGCAAAAGTTACGCCCAACATCTGGTTGTATTTTTTATGTCGTTGTGCATGGGTGGTGTCTAACTCTTTTTTCAAAGCATTGACACATGTTACCGACTTTCAAGGGGTTAGAATAATTTAAAAGTGTTCGAAAATCGGCCGTTGCTAATCTCGCTGCGTGACTAACGGATACAACTCGGGATTGTTTCGAATTTATTTGTCTAACGTTGTAAAAGTGTACGAGGAACGTCAGGGGGTTTACATAATTTTTTTTGGTGTCCGGTTCTTGTGATGATTATTGCTTCTTTTTCGGCGAAACTGCAACCTGCGAAAGCTGAAAATGAAGTCTGTCGTTTTTGTGTTATGCTGAATTTGGAAATGCAAATTAGTTTTAGATTATTAGCAGCTCTTTCTAGATAAGATGTTAAAAATATTAATTTATTTAATTGATATAATACAGACAATTTAGCCTTAATTTATAATTACATCAATATACATATTCTACTTTTTAGATCGACACAAGTAAATTAGATAAAGATATGTAGAACCTGCTTGGGTGATTTTTCCGATTACAAAAGTTTTATTTGACCGCCATTTTGTTCCACATTTTGAATTAGTTCCATAGTTTTACTAGTTCATCTCTGAACTGCAATTAGTTTGGCACACAATTTGAAATCATTTCATTACATAGTTTTCTTTCAGGCTGAATTTCTAAATATTTAATTAAGCCGCCATTTTGTTCCGCCATTTTGTATTCGTATCAATATTTTACCAGTTGATTCCTACATAATACTTGATACAAATTGGATAACTACTATTTAAATAATAATTCTTTTAATGTATCATTAGGCCGCCATTTTGTTCCGTCATGTTGGATTTTTACCAAAACATTACCAGGTCATCCCCATATGAACCTTAATTTTTGACTAAGATCAGTCAATCGGACGAGCAGTTTTAAAGATTTTTTTGGCTTCTAGAGACGCTAAAACACGAAGATATGTAAAACCTAAGAGGGTGATTTTTTCATATTACAAAAGTTCTATTTGACCGCCATTTTGTTCTGACATCTTGAAATAATACCATAGTTTTACTAGTTCATCTCTATACTACACTTAGTTATGTCACAAAATTTGAAATCAGTTTCAAATTGAATTTGTTTTTGGATCAATATTTAAATATTTTATTAAACCGCCATCTTGGATTCGTGTCAAAATTTTACTAGTTGATTGCTACATAATGCTTAATTTTTGTGCACAATTTGAGATAAATTGGATAATCAGTTTTTTTAGTAATAATTTTTTTAACGTTTCACTAGGCCACCATCTTGTTCCGGCATATTAGATTTTAACCAAAATATTACCAATTGATAGATCGATAAACTGATAGATAGACTTGATAAAACATATTTTTTGGCCTGTAGAGAGAGACGCGAAGATATGTGAGATTCCATACGGTTACCTGTATGGAAAGAGATGGTGGATACGTTGAGGCAAATGTGCCGTGACGGAACAATTAGTTTTTATTGTGTAATGTTTATTAGAATTAAAATTAGTGAAGTTATTTTCTACATTTCCAAAAGTCTTGAATTTAGTTAGAATATTCCCCACTGTTGTGAAATGTATAATTTTATCGGAGTGTCTGTTGTTAAAAATGTCTGCAGCTTCTCGAAATGTTTTATAATTTTCTCCGACAATTAAAATTATTTCAATTTTCTCTACTTTGCTTAATTTTAGCGGCATTTCTTTTTACTATAATATTGAAACTGATGTTTCAGTAAAGTAATACTATATTGTGGTTGACAATGGCAGTAACAATGCCATTATCAACAATCGATAAATAAGGAAATTTTGCTGGTATGTAGGTAGGAACAAAAGTAAAAAACTGGACTTGTCAGTAAGAAACCAAACTTTTACATTCCTTAAGAAGTGATTTCAGATAGGAAGCAACGAATTTAGTGCTAGATATAATTTTTTATTGTAAGTAACATTTTGCTATAAAATAAAAATTAAAGGTACTTTTCTCTTAAGTCAATTTCGATTTTTTGGAATTTTTGAGGGTGGTCATTTCTATCCTTAAAAATATATGTATATATATATATATATATATATATATATATATATATATACAGTGTGTCTACTTAAGTTCTCTACATATGGGAAATTTGTTATTTATCAAGTTTATCAAATATTTGTTATATTTGTTATACATATGTTGGAAATTTGTCAAACTTGAGATGGCATATACAGGGTGCTGTATATGCAATCTCAAGTTTGAAAATTTTAATATTATTTTGGCAGAAAGCAGAACTTTTTATAAAGAGTAACTTTTTTCGGTAAAACTACTAATAAACAAATTTCCCATATGTAGAGAACACTTATATATATACATATATATATATATATATATATATATATATATATATATATATATATATATATATATATATATATATATATATATATATATATATATATATATATATTTTAAGGATAAAAATGTAGGGAACTATATTTGTGTAATACATGGTTGTATAGCAAACTAAATTCCCTTTCAAAATCTGAAATAAAAACTCCAGGTCCTTATTTACATTTCAAAATTCTTCTATTTGTTTTTGTATATAATTAATTTTGTTTTGGTGGCACTAGAAAATATGAATCAGCCCAAAAAAATGAAAATATAAATATAAATACTTTTTATTTACAATTTACATAAAATAGTGCAGATATATATAGATGGATATATATATATATATATATATATATATATATATATATATATATATATATATATATATATATATATATATATATATATTTTTTTTTTTCTATATAAAAGATTTTGCTTCCTTTATATAGGGTTAATCTAAAGGAGACCCTAAAGACAAAATTAGAAAATTTCTATTTTTTTTTGTAAACGGTAGAAAAGGTTAAATCTGTTTTCTTTTTTGCACTTTTTTTTTTATTCCTAATGGTGTTATTTTAGCAACTACTAATGTTTTTAAGAAATGGCAAATAACTACAAATGTATTACATTTTTGCTTATAAACCTAAACTTGAGTAATTTATTGACGTACCTACATATATAGGAAAGTCTACGTTTCAAAAATAATTTTTTTTCCAGATGCAACACTTCAAACATGGTCCTCTGAAATATGAAAAATTAAGAGTCTAGGATATTTAAAAGAACATGAAATATTATTATTTCTAATGACAAGTTTTACCATTTTGTTGAATAAAATAATATACAATAAGCTTAATTCAGTAATAGTGTGTACGGTTTTTCACAGAAACAGTATAAAGGCACAACCTTTATGAAGTCATGTAAAAAAATGACCATAGAGTGTACTCGGTCAAATTTTTAACTTACTTCAAAAAAAATCCGTTGCAAACCAACCTGTTTGGATATTTTGTTTGTAATAGCTATTCAAAAGAAGTATTGTCTTGTCATACAATTTTAAGACAAATTGAAACACTTCGGAATTTATATTCTTGCTTGCTTAGATTGGGAAAAAATGACTACAGCTCTGTTGAAGAAGTTATTTTTATAAAATAGTACTTTTTAAATTTCAATTTAATTACGTAAATCGTTTAGATATATTGACGAATTTAATTAGTTTTAGTAAAGCAGATTTTCATCTTGTCATATAATTAATTATATAATATTCTATGGGTTTTTCAGGTTAGCACTTGTTGTTTTTTTTGTCGATTACCACATTGGGTCAATTATTGTCCCAGATTCTGATATATTCATAAAATGACAAAATCTACCTCTTTTATCAGGTCAGAATGGGCACGAGCCAAGAAGGTACAACAAGAAGCACATTTGCTTTAAAAAGAAAAAGGTTCCCTATATGGGCAGGTTAGGTATATATTCTCTTTTCCTTCCTTTTTCTTAAGGAATGTGCCGGGGATATGATGACTACTACTTAAGCGCCATGCACCACGTTTTTCACACCTCTTAAAATGCTGCCTGTTGCAAGCCTGCACCTACGTTTAGCAGGTATGCCAAACCTTTTTTTTTTAATTTTAACTCGGCCTCCATACCACCCGTAGAATTTTTAGTAGGGTACCTACATACCCATTGGCCTAAGTGTGGTTTGACACCTGGGTTTGTTACATAAGGAAGTATTTATAAGAAAAATCAGGTGTATTTGTTGGGTCATTATCACCTATAGAAGGTTTCAATTATTTAGCTCTTAAGTAACTCTCAGAGGATAAAAAGAAACAGTTTTTGGTAAATGATTTGTGAATAATTGAGATATTGGTGTGGCGATTTCTTAATTTAAAAACAAAATATTTTTGGGTATGTCTACATTTAATATAAAACTTTCAAACTCAATGGAATCTCATCTTCTAGTATTGAAGGTAATACTTGAGTTCTGGGTCCACAATAAAGACAGCTGAAGAATAAAATTATAAAAACTTAGTATTTTGTCGGTTATTTTGGGGAAAAGTCTTCCTATATCTTCAGCAAGTAGATAAGTTAAAAAAAACGAAAATCAACAAATCTCTTATTTTTTAATCAGAATATTACTCGAAAACTACAAGTTTGCGACAGGATTATTGGAATAAAGTGAAAAACTAGAGTAAGTTTGTTGTGAATTATTGTATTTTGAACAAGATGCTACACAATTATCTTTATATAACAATATAAAAGCAAAATTCTTTAAATTCGCGTTTCTGGAACATACTCTCTTTGCTTAAATGCTAGAAGCATTGCAATTAATTGAATTAATTCTGTAATGGTTATGGAGTGCATTTGGGCAAATGTTTGATTGTAAAATTCTCTATTTATTTATGGAAGTGTAGTATTCTTCTGGCTAACGGTCAAGAGTTTTCACCTATGCAAAATTTGTTTCAACAAAAATTACTCAAAAACTGCAAATTTCTGACAGAATAATTAAATAAGACTTATTACAAAAAAACTACTCAAAAACTGAACATTTCTAACGGGATTGTTGGAATAAAGTGAAAACTTATGTGTAACTAGTGTTTGTTTTGATTTATTGTATTTTGAAGTGTCCTTTTTCGACTTTAGTGTTTAGCAAATTCAATTATATATTTATGAAAATGAAGTCAACAAGATGCTACACAATTATCTTTATTTAACCATATTAAAACAATTTCTTTAATTTTGGGATTTTGGATCATCATCCCTGTGCTAAAATACTAGATGCATTCCAATTAATCTACTTAATTCTGTATTTTTTATCGAGTGCATTTTGGCAAATGTTTAATTATAATATTCTCTATTTTTTATAGAAGTGTGGTATTTTTGTGTTATAAAGTGAAAAATTATGTGTAACTTGAAAGTTTGTTTTAATGTATTGCATTTTAAGGTGACCTCTTTTTACGTCAGTATTTAGCAAATTTAGCTATAGTTTATTATAATGAAATAGTTTTTGATAAATATATATATATATATATATATATATATATATATATATATATATATATATATATATATATAACTATCAGATTAGTTTTTGATAAATGATTTGTGAATAATTGCGATATTGGTGTGGCGATTTCTTAATTTAAAAACAAAATATTTTTGGGTATGTCTATATTTAATATAAATCTTTCAAATTGAATGGAATCTCTTCTAGTATTGAAGGTAATACTTGAGTTCTAAGTCCACAATAAAGATACCCGAAGAAAAAAATTACCAAAACGTAATATTTTGTCGGGCATTTTGGAGAAAAATCTTCCCACATCTTTAGCAAATAGATAAATTGGAAAAAAACACGAAAAGCAACAAATATCTTATTTTTTAAATCAGAAAATTACTAGAAAACTGCAATTTTCTGATAGGATTCTTTGAATAAAGTGAAAAATCATGTGTAACTAGAGTAAGTTTGTTGTGAATTATTCTATTTTGAGGTGTCTTCTTTCTGCTTCAGTGTTTAATAAATTTAACTATGTATTATTAAAATTAACTGAACAAGATGCTACCCAATTACCTTTATTTAACAATATTACAGCAAATTCTTTAATTTTGCGTTTTTGGAACCTAATCTCTTTGCTCAAGTGCTAGAAGCATTCCAGTTAATTGAATTAACCCTGTAATTGTTGTCGAGTGCATTTTGGGAAATTGATTGTAAAATTCTCTATTTTTTTTAGAAGTTTGGTATTCTTGTGGCTAATGGTCAACAGTTTTAACCTATGCAAAATTTGTTACAGGAAAATTACTCAAAAACTGCAAATTTCTGATAAGATTGTTTGAGTAAATTGAAAAACTATGTGTAACTAGTAGGTTTGTTTTGATTATTGTATGTTGAAGTGTCCTTTTTCTACTTCAGTGTTTAGAAAATTCAACTATATATTTTGTTAAAATTAAGTCAACAAGATGCTACACAATTATCTTTATTTAACCATATTAAAACAATTAATAATTAATTCTGTAATTGTTATCGAGTGCATTTTGGAAAATGTGTAATTGTAATATTATCTATTTTTTATAGAAGTGTGGTATTCTTGTGGCTAATGGTCAGGAGTTTTCACCTATGTAAAATTTGTCATAAGCCAATTACTAAAAAACTATAGAAAAATTGTTTGAATTAAGTGAAAAATTAAATGTAACTTGTAAGTTTGTTTTGATGTATTGAATTCTAAGGTATCTTTTTTTTGCTTCAGTATTTAGCAAATTTAACTATAGTTTATTATAGTGAACTGTCCCTTTGCATCTAATGGCATTCCAATTCATTGAATGCTAATGGCCAAGAGTTTTCACCAATGCAAAATTTGTTGCATTGACCTTGAATATCATAAATACTATTTTTTGTGTTTTCTTGTTCATTGTGAGGTTTTGATTTTTTAAATTTGCTTCTAAGTATATTTTTTGTTTTAAAGATTGTTCTTAAAGTTAAAATGTTTACTTATTCGCTTTATTTTGATCTGATCAGTTGGGCATATATGGACTAAAGAGGTTTCTAGTTATTTATTTGACTTTTGGATTGCCAAAAGCATAAAAACATTTTGGATGAAATCATCAGGATAATTATATTTCCTGATTTAAAATATTTTTTAAAAAATGTTTTCCATTTACAGAATTTTAATCTTTACAAATTATCTTTGTTCTGTGATCTAGATTATTTCCTTTTTAATCAGGATTGGATGATTTGAGTTAGAATTTAAGTATCTGTTTGTATGTGTGTAAGTTTTCTGAATACTTTTATTTCCAAATTGTATATATATTTCTTAATGCGTATGTCCAAAAACGGAAGTTCTTGGTTTATTTCTGCAGTTAATTTTATTGTCGGTTCTTTGATGTTAATAGGATTTAAAAAATCGTTTAAATGTTGATCGTTATGTTCACACATCAATATGTATCGTTTGTTATTGTTTATCAAATATAGCCATAAATTAAAATATTAATAACAATATTTCTATATTTGGTTAAAAATATTTACAACGCCTTATAATAAAAGAAATAAAAAAAATATTGTAAATATTTGTATTATATATGATAAAAATATGAATCGTTTATTAGTATTGATGTCATTGCTGTTATTATTATTATTTGAAGCTTTCAAGGACCATGCGGGCTACACAACATCTGTAAAAAAGCTGTTAAACATCTGGTGGTATGGTTTTACATTGTTGAGATGGCCAGAGGTCAAATACTACAAGAACAGTTTAATAACAATTTTTATTTTTTTTTCATAGGCATAATAACAGGTAAAGAGAATTGTTTTGATTTGAACGCCATCATACTGTTGTCAGCTATCATATGTATGTCCATTTTTAAGGTGTTTTAATACTCTATAATATTTCATTAGCTATATATAATTATTATTTGCAAATAATTATTCAAGTAATCGGTTTTTTATTTACATATACTGTCATTGTTTAAAAACCGACATCATCGCCTAATAATTTGGAATCGCAGTGTGCACGAATTCATAACTGTAGTAAAATAACAAACACACGAAAGCGATGTTGTCTTAAAGAAAAACATTATTTTTGGGCGATTTTTGTAGGTTTTTGGACGATTTTTGATAATTTTTTGTGAGTTCTTGGGCATTCTGATGCGTATGGCGAAGTGTGCAAAAATTTGGATTATTTAACTTTTAACGTCTTTTTTCTCGGGTAAGTCAAAATGTTATTGCTATTGCTATTACTATCTCAATTTTTTAAAGAAAAAAATGGACGTCACTGAGACATTTAAAATTAAAAATCCTTTTTGAATTCCTCGTTCAATTTGTGACCAAAAATCTCTCTTAGCTTTTTTTCGTATAAAGCGTGGTTTTTATGCAAAAACACAAAGCATCTTAACGCGTATTTTTCATTTATTTATTACGTTATCAATAACTATCTAATTCAATAATATTAAACCAGAACAATAACAGAAAATAACACTAATAAAATTTTAAATAGGCGTAAAGCTACAAACAAATGACCTCCCGCAAACGTGACACAAGATTCAACTCTTCGCCTCGTTGTCGTATTCGCCCAAAAATTTCTTTTGTATACCTTTTCTTTTGTAACCCTAAATGCAAAAATCTAGAAGTTTTAAATCCGGCGATCGAGCAGGTCAATTTTCCGTACCTCCTCTTCCTATCCAATGATTTGGATATACTGTATCTAAGTGATTACGTACATTAATGCTAAAATAGACTGGTGCACCATAATGCATAAACATAACTGTTGTCTCAGCTGTAGAAGAATTTCTTCAAGAGGTACATTTAGCTCTTCCTGTAAGAAATTAAGGTGAACTGATGATCAATTACCTCAAGCCATACATTTATTGAAAACTGATGCTGACAATGATCTTTAAAGATTTCATGTGGATCTCCTTCCTCTGTCGTCCAAAAGGAGCCTGGCCAGTAAAGAAAACGCCATTTAAAGAATTTGAAATTTGAGCGATTTGATGAAGAATCCATTGACAAAAAATAGGCGCCGAAAGAAGTCTCTAGGTAGTAGAGCTTGCAAACGTTGGCTATGAAACGGACACAATTGCTGTTCTTTAAGAATTTCAAATAGAGTGAAGTTGCTTACATCCAATATGTTGGCAATTTGTCGAGTACTTGTTTCAGATGACTCCGCAATTAACTCGAGAACTGCCTCGAACGATTAAATATTGTGTGATGGAGTACCCTTCGTCCTGGATACAACTCAGCATACAATCGTCGAGCTTGCAGACCATTTCCGTTACTTCGACCATAAACAAAATGCATATCTGACCATTCCGCATTTGTAAAATTTTCCATTCTTCTCGCTAAAAGAATAATGTATTATTAATAATTATGTGATTGCAAACTAAAAAGCTTAAGAATGAAGAAACTGTAATTTGACATTTCGTCAAAATATTCGTATTTAACAAATAAATGTTGACAGTAGCCTATTAGATAATATATTAAAGAAATGAAAAATACGCGTTAAGATGTTTTATTTTTTTGCATAAGAACCTCGCCCTATACGAAAAAATGGCAAGACATTTTTTGTCACAAACTGAACGAGGAATTCAAAAATTATTATTGATTATTTAATTTGAAATGTCTCAGTGGCGTACCATTTTTTTCTTGATTGAGATCATTACCCGTATGCGCGCCAATGATGATTGTAAAATTCTTAATTGCATGTCAAAAAAACGCAATAGCTACCTTTTCAAATCCGCCAAATTTCATTGGCATATCTCGCCCAGTTTTAAAGCAATAAATAAATAGTGACATATTTTAACAAATCACTTGCGGACCTACGTTTATATAGCAAACTGTCATTATTTTTTCATGTAGAATCACCCTCCAAAGTTTGTCGCACTTATTTACTAACACCCTGTAGATTCGTTTGTAAGTACGGTTAATTACTTTAAGTGTTAGTAAGACCTGTAGTTGCTATTTTCTCGTTCCTTGCGCAGCACAATACATACCTGCACTTTTAGATTCAAAGAACACAGTTATACTGTATATACAGGGTATTTCCTAACCTCTGATAAAATAAAAGAGGCGAATCCTCACTTAAATTTAAGACGAAAATGCAGTATAAAATTTTTTCGAATGTCGCTTAGTTATCAAAATATATGGAGTTAATTTTTTTTTTAAATCGGTTTTTTATTTTAAATTTCCTTTACCCAATTTTGTTGAAATTTGGTAACGTTGTTTGTAGTGACAAGGGTCCTATTCTGTCATAAATAGATAAAAATTAATAAGGCCATTGGCGTCCCGAGGGGCACCTTAACCAATATTATTGAGAAAATAAAACAATATACGCCCCTGACTTTTTGTGTAATTTTTATATTCTTTTCGGATTAAGCAAATAAAAGAACAACTTTTTTAACTCTCGAGTTGTTTTCGTATCTCCCTTTGTCTCGAGGAAAGAAATAAAAAACATTTATTGCATATCGATTGACCACACAAAAACCATAAAAAAAAAACCAAAAAAAAATGTTTTTCGACAAAATGATTGGAGATACGCCTTACCTAATTTTAAGACAAAAATGTGATACAAAAGTTTTTCGAATATCGCTTCGAAATACAGGATGTTTACAATTTTTGTTTGTATTTTTTTTTTCATTTTATTAATTAACGCCGCTCTATATTCTAATAATATTTGTTAAACATAAAAAGGGGTTTGGGCACCTTACCTTGGGTCAATTTTAAGCTTTACAATTAATTCATTGGCGGAGATCTGGGCGTAGCGTATTTACGATTTTGTTTCGAGGGGGGTCCCAGCCCTTAATTTTTCTTTTTGACTAAAACAAAGTTCCTTATTTTCATGTTACATATGGCTTGTCCTTCTGATATTTTCTAAGTGTAAGGAGGGGTCTAATTGCTAAAACAACGAAAAATCTATAAAATACCATCATGTGTCCGTAATATTATTCCTTTCATTAACCGACCTCCTTGACCCCCCTAAATAAGCACATGATTGTCTATCATCAGTGCGTTATCTGACCGAATCTCAATCATGACCTATCTAACCGCCTATAAAAAACATAGACGTGATGAGACAATGTCTTCTACTTCCTTCACATAGGATACGAATAATAGCAGCCTATTAACTTCACACAATATGTTCGGCAGGAAAAAAATAGAAAACAATTCGTCGCGGTTTAAAGATGGGCCAATGAGAAAAAGGGCTAATGGTCTAAAGGGATGCAGTTGTTGTTTCTCTTTGGCTTTGGCAAATAAGACGGTTGTCAACATCTGCTCCGAGCGTGACTTGCCATATCTCAAGTTGATGCAGAATCTGCCACACAGGAAGAATGATTGGGCGGATTTTTGTCAGAAGTAAAGGGTAGAGCAGTACGGTTTATATTATATTGACTTTTTCAGTGGCATGTAATGTCATTTCAATATTTTAAGAATAAGTAGTAGGTACTTTTCTTTACGATTGTGTTATTCAAATCTCGTTGGATATCCTCCACTATATTTGTTATAATTAATTCAATTACAAATTAAATAGTTTTTAAACAAATAACAAACTTCGTTTTCTAATATAAAAAAATAATAAAAATACCCATTTTAAACAAATATCTGACCACGGATTTTCAGTAGAAATATTACCAGTGTATAAAAAATTATCGAAAATTTATGAAACTGTTCAAGCAACGGGTCGAATTTCTGGAAATGTTTTGCCTCCAGGGTAAACTGGAGGTGATTAAACTGGAAATCTTTTTGACATATGTCATGTGATAAGACAAGACAGAAAATGTACATTATTGCATTATTGTTCAGATATTTTTTTTTCCAAAGTTTGGGCTTTCAATAATAAAACCACTTTATATGGTCGATAACATACCGGATGTCAACAAATCTATTAAACAGGCCATAAGTTTTAAAGCATTTGATGTATCAAAGCTAAATTTCGTATAGGCAAATGGTGCATAAAGAGGAGAGTTTTCGCATATTTTTCACTTTCCGGTCACTTTTACACCCTAATTTCGATTTTTTAAATGAAACACTCTGTATATTTTTACATTTTTGGATTCTTGAATCAGAATGTGCCATTTTTAAAACTTTTTACGCCTAGTTTTTATAGCCATTTTTAAAATTGCATCTAAGTGGCCATGACCGTACACAAATTAATCTAAGGACCTGAAATGATGACAGAATAATACAATCGCTAAGTTTTAGTGATTAGTCTGATAGCTAGGAACAAGAGAAGTTGACAAAATCAAATTCTTGTGTCTATTTTTTTTAAATGGCGACCCTTTTTAGACAAGCACTTTTTGAAAGCAGAATTTTTTTGCGAATCTAACAGTACCAACTTTTTTGCTATTGGTTTAAAAATAAGCTCAAACAATAAATATTACTAAGAAAAATACTCTAATCAATTATTTACTTTTATCAAGTGTGCCATGGATATCTATGCTGGATATTAAGTAGGATTTTTAATTGTGACAGTTGGTTGACCAAGATTACTTACGTTGGATCTATCTATGCATCATGTTACGTAAAGTCTGCTCAGCCTATCTCTTTTGATGAAAAGAATGCATGCCTATGCGCCTAACGCTCGGAACAGCATTTTTTATACAGTTTTCTGCTGCCCCTCTTCAGATATTGTCAACAAATTTAGGCGCGCAAATCTGTATATTTGGCTAACAAATAGTTTAGAGTAAAATATAACATCAATAGCGCTTTAAAATGTAAAAGCACAATATTAGAGTTCACTGTAGTTGTTCAAAGTGCATTCCTCCTTGTTCAGGACACATTTCCGCTCGTTCAATTACTTCTCTCAACAGGTTGTGCAGCATTTGAGGAGTAATACTTCTAAATATACGTACAATCCTTTCTTCTAAGATTTCAAGAGTGGCTGCGGCTGTTGCATAGACTCTTTCATTGGTTGCAATAACTTTATTAAACAAAACAATATTCATGGCTTACATAATTAAAATATATTTGTTAAATAACGCTACAGTAAAGCTTCAAGTTAAGGAACAATTAAACTGTTGTATTTTTACTATAAAGTTTCCTGTGCACGAATGGACATTCTGGTAAATAACTTCTAAACGGTAGAAAATATTAAATTAAGGTAAAATACCAAAAAAGTTTGGAAACAGAACGAGGAGTCTGATTTTCTAATTGGAAACAGCCAGTGATTTAGTAGTAAAAGCTTCGAGGAGTCGATAAGGTCACGACCGGATAAACAGTAACACCCGGTGGATCTTTATTATACCCGTTTGTAGACATTGGCCGCTGTATATCCTGTACCAAATGCAAATCAATTATCTCTAGAAATGTTGAAGGTGTGTAAAAAATAAATATAAAATTATGAAAACTTTGACACCCTGTATCTTGAAAATGAAGCATTTCCAGACCTATATTCACAAAACTGTTTTATTACTTCCCTAGTAATAGGGAAGTATTGTAATCGTGAAAAAATCACACTCCGAGATTTTTTCAAATCTTGGCGTTTCAGGGTCCCTGGATGACGAAAAACATGTTTTCTCACTACTTACCCGATTGACTTGAAATTTTCGTCAAAAATTGAGAGTCATATGGGGATAACCTGGTATAATTTTGGTAAAAATCCAATATGGCGAAACAAAATGGCGCTTAGTGAAATGTTAATAAAATAATATTAAAGAACTACATATCCAATGTATATAAAATTTTGAAGAAACATCAAGTATTATGTTGGAATCAACTGGTAACATTTTGGTACTCCAAGATGACGGTACAAAATGGCGGCTTTATAAAATATTTAAAAATTCAGCCTGAAAAAACTGCTTAATGGTTTGATTTCAAATTGTCTGCCATACCTAATTGTGCTATAGGGATGAATTAGTAAAATAGTGGTACTAATTCAAGAGGGCCGAACAAAATGGCGGCCAAATAAAATATTTGTAATCGTGAAAAAGTCACACTCTCACTTTCACACATCTTTAGCGTCGCTAGATGCCAAAAAATATGTTTTATCAACTCCGTTGGCCCGTCTATCGGTCTTTCTGTCTGTTTGTCGATCTATCAGTTCGAGGCATAGCTTAAAGACTACTTACCCGATTGCCTTCAAATTTTGGTCAAAAATTAAGGGTCATATAGGGATGGTCTGGCTTTTGTTAAAAATCTAATATGGCGAAACAAAATGGCGGCTTAGTGAAATGTTAAAAAAAAGATTACTATAAAACTACTCTTCCAATTTGTCTGAAATTTTTCAAAAACATCAAGTATTATATTGGAATCAACTGGTAATATTTTGGTACGAATCCAAGATGGAAAAATGGCGGCTTAATAAAATATTTAAAAATTCAGCCTGAAAAAACTGCTTAATGGTTTGATTTTTAATTGTGTGCCATAAGCAATTGTGGTATAGGGATCAATTAATAAAATAGTGGTACTAATTCAAGATGGCGAAACAAAATTGCGGCCAAATAAAATTTTTGTAATCGTGAAAAAATCACCCTCTCAGGATTAACATATCTTCATCTGTCTGTCAGTTCGCGACGTAGCTCAAATAATGCTTACCCGATTGACTTCAAATTTTGACCAAAAGTTGAAGGTCATATGAGGATATTTTAGTAAGAATCCAATATGGTTAAACAATGTTAAAACATTTTTGTTACAGTGGTGTATTATTTGGGGTTAAGATCCAGTAAAAAAAACAAGTCTTTTTTAAATTGTCGACGTTTCGGAGCTTAATTTGTGTATCCTCAGGACACATATCCCTATCCCTCTATCCTGCATGAAACCCATATTATCAGTCTTTATCTACTCCGTTGGTCCGCAGATATTTTTTGGACATTAAGTTTCTAAATGGTTTTCGTTAACAAGCCTTTTGTTATGTTACAGTGGTGTATTATTTGAGGTTAGGGTCCACTAAAAAAGTCTATTTTTAAATAGTCGAGGTTTCACAACTTTATTGTTGAATCCTCAGGACATTTCTATATCCTGCATGAACCTCATATTATTAGTCTTTATCTACTCCGTTGGTCCGCAGATATTTCCCAGATATTATGTGTCTATAGGGTTTTCGTTAATGATCCTCAAGTTGTTATGTTAGAGTGGTGTATTATTTGGGGTTAGGGTCCAGTAAAGAAACAAAAGACTTTTTTAAACTATCGACGTTTCGTAACTTTTTTGTTGCATCCTCAGGGCACATATATAAATTCTATATCCTGCATGAAACCCATATTATCAGTCTTTACCTAATACCTGGTCCGCAGATATTTTTCAGATATTAAGTGTCTAAATGGTTTTCGTTAACGAACTTCTTGTTTTTCTGTTAGAGTGGTGTATTATTTGGGGTTAGGATCCAGTAAAAAATAACTAATAAAATAAAATAAAGTATTTTTTTTAGATTGTCGACGTTTCGCATGTTTTATTGTTTTATTGTTGCCTTCTCAGGACACATAGATTTAATATTCTGCATGAAACCCATATTATCAGTCTTTACCTCCTCCGTTGGTTCACAGATATTTCCCAGATATTAAGTTTCTAAATGGTTTCCGTTAACGATCTTCTTGTTGCTAGTGTGGTGTATTATTTGAGGTTAGGAAATATCTGCAAACCAACGCAGTAGGTAAAAACTGATAATTTGGGTTTCATGTAGGATATAAAATCCGTGTCCTGAGGATGCCATAATAAAGTTGCGAAGCGGCGACATTTTAACAAAGTTCTTTTACTGGAACCTAACCCCAAATAATACACCACTTTAACATAACAGCAAGAGAATCGTTAACGAAAACCAGTTAGAGACCTAATATCTGAGAAGTATCTGCCGGCCAACGGAGTAGGTAAAGACCGATAATATGGGTAATATTTATTATATTTAAGATTGCGAAACAAAATGGCGGCCTAATAAAATGTTTAAAAAATCAACGTAAAAAAATCTTGTTCAATCGATTTTAAATTTCGCAGAAAAATTAAATGTGAATATGGGATAAGCTGGTACAAATTCAATATGACGTAGCAAAATGGCGGTATGTGTCAATGTAAAAACTACTTATTAAATTTATTCTAACCTGCTGGACACTCGAACTGCATAACGTAATTTTTTGGGGTATTTTTAACGTTCGATATTTCAAAAACGGTAAGCTAAATTGAAATGCGGTTTTCGACGTCAGCTTACTCAAGGTGTGTAGATTACAAACTCGACTGGTGGATCGCCAGATATGATGGGAAAAGGTTTGTACAGGGTGTAAACTAAAACTCTGCATTTTTTACAAAATTTCATTTAATGATATTTTTTACAAAACAATATTTTATTTATTGTCATATACACCAAAATAATCTATGATTAGATACAAAAAAACAATTTCTCCCGTTTTTTGAAATTGCCATTTTTTCGGAATATACAGGGGATTTTCAAAAATTTGTACATGGGTTCACAAACAAAATCCCAACTCACTAGTGATAACTCAAATCAAGCTCACTGTGGTATTGTTTTCATTATTTATGACACTGCTATTAGGAAAAAATACAATAATATTATACAGGGGTCTAAAAAAGCTTACAGTTGATTTAATTATTAAAATTTCATGATTTTGCACATTTTTATGCATTGAACATTGAAAACTAAAGAAAGTATAATAAAACGTAAAAATTTTCAATCCCGTTAGTTGATTTACATAAATTAGAGTATTTTACCGAAACGGTTTTTTAAATTCCATCCTAACCTCACTTCCAAAGAAATTAGCGGTGCAAATGTATAGCGCTACTTTTCAACAATATTGTAAAGTGTTTTTTGAATATATTCGATTTTTTAGAACTGAATGATTATTATAACGAAATTGTAGCATTATTATACCTGGAAAGCAAGTACCAGTAGCGTTTTATAATAATTTCAAATAAATGCTGGAAAAAATTTTTTGAGTTTCTAAAAAATTTTTGAGATGACCGCTAGGGGGCGTAACAGCAAATGAAAAATACATAGAAATGCCGATTTTCGCTGGATTTTTTATTATTTCCGCTAAATTGTAAGATGGAAGGTTTATGGCCTGTGCACCGTCTAATCTTAGTTGGCGTTGCGATAAAAATGTCATGGATTCCATGGATACGACAAAATGCTTATTTGGATATTCTTCCTTGTTTGTCATTTTGACGTACTGTTTCTTAAACTCATATTTTTACATTTTACTTCGTGATTTTACCTTTTATTGATTTTTATTTTGTTTGTTTTTTGTGTATTTAATTCATATTTTCTAGATGCGGAGACTAACTGCTGCCGAAAGGCAAAATGCCCTTAGGCTCTTGGACCAAGGCATGTCTCAGCAAGAAGTCGCAAATTTATATAATGTGAACCAAAGTCAAATTTCGCAGCTAAAAACAAGATTTGAAAATACGGGAAACGACGCATATCGGCACGGTGGTGGTTGGGTGAGGAAAATTAGAGGAAGGGCAGAAATAAATTTAGTACGTAATACGCGCCAGCAAAGAACGAAGTGTTCCAGGAAATTGAACGATGAGCTGCGTCGTACAGCTGAAGTGCATGTTTCTGATCGTACTGTAAGGAGGACATTAAACAGAAACAATTTGAGGTAAAACTTTATCATAGCAAGCATTAAATTTGCAAGGTCCAATTTTTATCTACATTTAAAAAAATCTTATTCAAGAAATTCCCAAACCATGAGTAATATGGAAATATCTGTAACATCGAAAGCAATTTATTATTACAAGTAGAGGTCAACAAGTACGAACTAAAAAATAAAATCAAACAAATTTTTTAGAGCACGACGTAGAGCGAAGTGTCCTCGTTTGCTACCACCTCATCGTGCAGCACGGTTAGCATGGGCCCAAGAACATCGAGATTGGACCATCAATGAGTGGAGAAACTGTTTTTTTTGCGACGAAACAAGGTTCAACCTCATTCATTCGGATGGTAGAATTCTTGTTTGGAGAGAGCCGAATGAAAGGTATGACGAGGAAAACATGGCACCTCAAGAAGCCTTTGGAGGCGGAGGCATTACAGTTTGGGCGGGGGTAATATACAATGGGAAGTCTGATATTTTCACTACCAGACAAACAGTTAATGCTGTAGTCTATAGGGACGATATCATACTTCCCATTGTCGTGCCATTTGCCGCAAATTATGGACACGATTTTCTTTTGGTCGACGATAACGCACGGCCTCATCGAGCGCAAATTGTAACGGAGGCTTTGCAGGTCAATAATATAAATCGTATGAATTGGCCTGCAAAGTCTCCGGATTTGAATATTATAGAGAATGTGTGGTCGCATTTAAAATTATTAGTGAGATCAAGAGATGTTGCCCCAGAAACCTTGAACGAGCTGTCCGAAGCCATACAAGAGGAATGGAACAACGTCCCCCTAGATTTCATTAATAATTTAGTGCACAACATGTCTCGGAGATGCCGTGAAGTTATTCGTCTGCAAGGAGGGCCAACCAAATATTAACATGGTTACGTTTCTTTTCTTTCTTCTCCTTTCTCTTATCCCAATCCTACAAGGGTTATTTTTTGTTTTTTTAAGGTGTCTAAAAATGTGCCATCGTAGTTAGGTACACTCAAACTATCCAGGGTTTTTCACATCTGATAGTACTGTACAAGGAGGTACCAAGAATGTTATCACGAGTATCAAATACCTCCATTGGTACCGACTTTCATGACCATCAGATTTTGTTTCCTATTCTAAACTTTTTCTTCGCTGTAGTTGAATTAGGTTAACAAATAATTGTTTATTATATTTTAGAATTTTAGAGTTGAATACAGGTACTGTACTATACCTGTGGGTATTATAATATTGAGTGGAATCCAATATGTTACAATATACAGGGTATTGAAAGATGCTTAGTTGGGTTATGGATCAAGTTATAAATGCAAGCTATAGTCCTGTCGATGTTTTGTTTTATTTTCAAGGCACTATAAGATCTTCAAAATTGTTGTAACATTTTAAAAACCTTATATAATTAATTTAAAAGTAATCCAGGTGCGATTACTACCTTGGTTACTACACTAATTATTATTAACGTCTTTGAATGTCCTGAAGATCCCTTAAAATAAAGCGAAACGTAGACAGGTATCTAACAGCTTTCATTTATAACTCGGTCCTACATACCTCAAGTAAGCACCTTTCATAAATTCTCTTCGATCGTTGAAGGAATAAAAATATTATTTAATATACAGGGTGCTTCATAAAAAATCTTGAATTTACCGCTAATTTTTAATTGAAGCGGACCTGATAGAACATGTCTCCTTATGTGAGTAACCAAATTCTTACTAAGACTAAGGTCTGCTGTTTAGTTCGCCAGAAACCATCACCATGAGACACTCTGTAAAACTACGAAATTCCTATAAAACGCTACTGGTACCTGTTTTATAGGTATAATAATGCTAGAATTTCGTTATAATAATTATTCAGTTCTAAAAAGTCAAATGGATTTAAAAAACACTCTACAATATTGTCAAAAAGCAACACTGTCCATTTGTGCCGCTACTTTCTCCCAAAGTGAGGTTAGGATGGAATATAAAAAACCGTTTCGGTGAAAGACTCTAATTTATGTAAATCAAGTAACGAGATTGAAAATTTTTACGTTTTATTATACTTTCTGTAGTTTTCAATGTTCAAAGCATAAAAATATGCAAAAACATGATATTTTAGGAATGAAATCAACTGTAAGCTTTTTTAGACTCCTGTATATTATAATTGTATTTTTTCCTGATGGCAGTATTGTAAATAATGAGAATAATACAACAATCAGTTTGATGTGAGCTATCACTGGTGAGTTAGGATTTTTTTTGTAAAACCATCTACAAATTTTTGAAAATCCCCTGTATATTCCGAAAAAATGGTAATTTCAAAAAACGGGAGAAATTGTTTTTTTGTATCTAATCATAGATTATTTTGGTGTATATGACAATAAATAAAATATTGTTTTGTAAAAAATATCGTTAAATAAAATTTGGAAAAAAATGCAGAGTTTTAGTTTACACCCTGTACAAACCTTTTCCCATCATATCTGGCGATCCACCAGTCGAGTTTATAATCTACACACCTTGAGTAAGCTGACGTCGAAAACCGCATTTCAATTTTGCTTACCGTTTTTGAAATATCGAACGTTAAAAATACCCCAAAAAATTACGTTATGCAGTTCGAGTGTCCAGCAGGTTATTATGCCCAAAAGTCAAGTGTGGCATAGGTAGAAAGAAAATAGTAAAATATTGGTAGGAATCCAATATGACGGAACAAATAAAAATGAAAAGGTAATATAAGTAACACATATACTGTGACTATGTACTAAACTAACGAGGGAAGTTCCGGGTAAAGAAATTTACCGACTTTTTGTTTCTTATAGTACTATATGCCCCGGAAATTTCGGACACCTATTTAGTGACATTCTATATATCTATGAGAAAATACTTATACTACCTACATGTATGTAATATTTTGTCATTAAAGACAGATTTTCTTAAAAAGAGTCAAACAATAGCAATAATGACTGAAAACTGAAACACATTCCAGCATTTTGCCTTAACAGTTGATTATATTATTTGTTGACAGAGTTCCTCTTAAAAAAGATAAAATTGTATGTTTTGTTACTTCGACAACTTGATTTTTTAGATACAAGTAAATACGTTTTACAACTTTTAATTAATTATTAATTTTTTTTATTTTTTTTTTGTTTTAGATACAAATAAATACTGTGTGAAAGGTTCTTCCTTTAAATATCAAGTCCTTCAATCTTCCCCACAAAAAAAAATCTAAGGGAGTTAAGTCACAGGACCTAGCAGGCCAAGGTATGGGGCCCCACGTACCAATCCAATTTTCTCGAACTTCGAAGTTTAAAAGATCAGTTGTGATCCTTGCATTGTGCGGGGGACAACCATCTTGTTGATAGTAGATATTTCTGGCATCAGCTAAAGGTATGTCTTCCAACAAAGGGACAATATATGTGCGCAAAATATTTACATAATCATCTGCAGTTAAATTTTAGAGGTACTTAATACCACTTTTAAAATTAAGTGAAATATCTCATTAAGGTTTATGTTATCAGTTTATAAACAACCACTATTTTTAGGTCTGTACATGAGGGGGTGGTTTCGGGGTGTTCAACTCCCTTCCCAATTGTTTACACATACAAATATTTGTGACTAAAATTGATACTAATAAAAACTCTTAACTACATTTATTTTAATATACGTAAAATAAAACAGCTTTTTCTTTGATACGATAAGAAAAATAGCAGTCTAATTTGTGTGTACATATAACAAAAAACAAAAATCATAATCAATAAACCATATGTATTTAAACAATATTAATAAAATAAATAAAGAAGATCAGAAAAGTGGGGATCTAATAATTAACATTAACAAGTTTTATAACATGTTAGAAATAGTTATTTATACTATAAGGGATGTAAGTAACATTTACCAGTCGAGGACGAGTTTGCGCCCGAGCGATAGCGAGGACTGGCAAAAAAGTTCGAGACTGGTTAATGTACTTACATCCCATATAGTATATAACATTTTTACCCCTCCCTGTATTGGATGTTTACAAGCAAATGCTAGATATATTTTTGGATTTTCATTATCATTACATTCGATAGCATTCTCATTAAATTATGAAGGCAGCCGTGATCCGTTGCCAGAGCAACATAAGCAGTTTTTATTTTATCAACAACGTCAAGTTGAGAATTCATAGCGAAAAGTTTGAAGAAGTCGAATTGTTCGATTCTGTGTGGACAAAATGGATGTTTCAGACATAGAAGAATCAGCGAATATTGCTTGTTTATCTCTGCTACCGGAAAAGTCGAAAAAAAGTAAAAGTATGAAGCAGCATATAAATCCTTTAAGAATTGGTGCCAAAGCAAGACGGCTACTGCAGTCTCAGAGACCTTGTTTTGGCACGAAAAAAATGCTATACTGAAGTCCCCATCAAGCTTATGGTGTGACTATTCGATGTTAAAGTTCATCCCTTTATAGAGAAAAATATCTCTAAGTAACCAAAACTTCGAGCATTTTTGAAAAGAAAAAATGATGTTTGTAGACCCAAAAATCGAATGTGTTTAACCGGGAAGATGTGAATAAGTTCATGCTTGAAGCCCCCGATGATATATACTTATCGATGAAGGTCGTAATGGTAATGGGAGTTGCTGGAGCGTGCCGTTCTAATGAACTCTGTTAAATTCAAATGTACAATGTTAAATAAATCAAGAAGTGATATTTGTGACCATTCCTGACTCCAAAAATGTAATGTCACATACATTTACAGTGACAAAAAGTGACAAAACTCAGGTTTGTCATTTCAAAATATTTCAAAAGTACATTGATACAAGATTCCACATGACGCCTATTAATCCGCGCTTCTATATGTGATATCAAAATGGAAAGTGCTTAAACCAGCCTTTCGGGAAAAATACGTTTTCGTCAATTCCAAGTAAAATTGCGAAATTTCTTAAGTTTGAGAACTTCAAAATGTATACTGGACACTCTTTTAGAAGAACGTCGGCAACTTTATTATCAAATACTGGAGTTGATGTATTAGCTATCAAGCGGGCATGGTGGATGGAAATCCGCTACTATTGCGGAAAGTGACGTAGCTGAGAGCCTCAATAATAAAAAAGAAGCAGCGAATAGAATTTTATATAATAAGACTCACCCAGAAGTCTCTTGCAGTGCTTCAACAGTGACAGATACATTGGTTAGAAATGAAGGATCTGTGAACTCAGAAAATGTAATACACATCGAGAAGAAACGAGAAAACGTGTTTCCAAATTTTGTTAATAATGTGAATAATTGTAATAATTGTACCATTAATATTCATTTTAATTAATATCACCGGAATTTTGTCCGGATTTTTGTAATACATTGATGAAATAAAAAATTAAAGCTACTTATAATAATTTTAGATTATTATTTCCCTAGGGATGTAAATTGACTTACATTCTGTCGTTAAGGGCCTTATTAAGTAACTTACGTCTGTCAAAGCAGTGTCAAAATAGGTTGCTTACAATACAGGGAGGGGGAAAAATAAGTTTGTGTGCTAGTCTAATTCACAGACTCAAAATGATGTTTACTCCTGCTAGTGCTAGTAAAAAAAATCGGTAAGTTTCCTTTACCCGGAACTTCCCTCGTCATGAATCTTTTCTTATGTTGGGAATAGTGAAGTGAGGCCCAAGTTAGTTACGCAAGTAGTCCTTTAGTGACACATAACATATACTGTCTTTCCAAATATTTTTATTAGGCCCCATTTTGATCAACCATATTAGATTCGTACCAATATTTTAACAGTTTCTATCTAAGCCACGCTTCATTTTTGGACAAAATTTAAAATAAATTGAATAAGTAGTTTTTACACTATTTTTTTTAAGACCGCCATTTTGTTCTGTCATCGAATTCGTACCAGTTTATTTCTGTGTCATATTTAATTTTTGCGAAAAACTAGTTTATTCTATATCACCCTTAATGCTTGCACAAAATTTGAAATCAATCTAATTTTTTTCTGGCTGTTTTTTTAACTATTTTATTAGGCCGGCATTTTAGATTCATACCAAAATATTACCAGTTCATTTTATTTTACCCTAGTTGCACGGACATATTTAGACGAAAATTATACTGATCAATGGATTGTATACAACTCCCGTCTGTAACAAGGAAGATCTAAGGAATAGAATACACGATTAAAGTGACCATTCGTCCCGATTTTGAGAGACGCGTCCAGAATTTAAAGACGTCCCGATTTTGCCCCGCTTTTGAGATATTTACTTTTAATATTTTCCCGTATATAAAAAAGTCATACATAAATGTTAGATTTCTTTAAGTAACTATCGATGGTAAAAACAAATAGGTAAATCGAAATTGTAATCACCGTCCAGTAATTAAGTGACAAATTGAAGCATAAAACGGGCAAGTTCATTATTATTAAAGTTGATATATTAAAATATTAAAATGTTAACATTTCTTTTGACCTTTTAAGGATTATATATCAGAATGGCACCAAAATGAAAATGAGGTTTCTCGGCAGAATTACAAACGCAGTATCCATTCTTAAAGAAGGCAAAATTAAATTCAACTGTATTGTGTAAGACCTGTTTATCAAATTTTTCGATCATGGAGGCAAGTTTGACATCAAAAAACATTTAAAGCCGATAAACATGAGTCATATTTAACTGCTAGTACATCTTCATCAAAAATGTTTTCTTCGCTTTTCATACGGTGTTTCACAACATTAGCTTTTGTGCAATTGACTGTACATCCAACCTAATCGAAAAATTTTATACTCTTACTCGGGTACAAAGGCTGAAGCTATAGTGAACATTGTTTTCGAGCCACATTTTCTTCTATCTTTCTATAAACAGCTAGAAAAAGTTAACTATATTTACAATTTTTTCTGATTCCTCCAATTATAATGACATAAAGCTTTTTTTAATGTACTTGAGGTTTTAAAAACTAAGAGTTAAAACTAGCTGCATATTGTGCTGACAATGCCAACACGAATTTTGGAGGGATACGTAGACAAGGCACAAATAATACATTTTTTTAAATGGCTCAGAGACTGAACCAATCTATATTGGGTGTAGGTTGAGTACTCATATTATTCACAATGCCTATACATACAGCATCAAATATTTTGACGATTGATATTGGAAGTACAATTTTAAAAGTCTATTCGTATGTTTACATCTATATCGTTAGAGTAGAACTAAAGGAATTCTGTGAAAGCGTTGAAGTCCAGAAAATTTTTTGGAATTGGCCGGTACAATTCCAAAAAATTTTAGGGTGCAGTAAAATTAGGTGACTGGCCTTACTTCCAGCTGTAAAGAGAATTGTATTTGCCTTTAAAATCCTACTTTCTTTCAATTGATAAATGTCTACAAATAATAAGTAACTTTTTTTCAAACGCATGTTCTGAGGTTTGGTTAAAATTTATTCATAATATTATAAAATTGAAGGTGATAAAATAAACTTTTTAGAAGTAAAGGAAATTCTGGAAATGCTTAAAAGTAAATTAAAATCGAAGCTAGTTGAATTTGTTCCGATAGTAAGTAGAAATGATTTAATCCTACTTGAGAATAAAGGACAGGTAGAAAAAAGTGGTTTTTGAGCCATGTTAAAAACTTTTATGCCAATAGCTTTACTTAAAGCTACAGCAATATGGTGCTCAATATGACTCTTTTTGTGATTTTTCATGGGTATTTTTGGGTAAAAAAATTACATTTAATAAAGTACAGATAAGTCTATAATTTCTTTTAAAATGATCTATTCGATGAAATACAATTGAGACTGATATGAACTGGGTCGAAAATTTTAAACATTTTGATGAAACAAATATAAGGTTTGAAAATTTTCTAAAATTAGTAGAATATACCGGGTGTCAACGAATCTATTAGACAGACCATAACTTTTAAATTATTTGATGTATCAAGACGAAATTTCGTATAGATAAATAGTACATATACACATTCCGGTCACTTCCTATTTTACCGAAAATGACTCCTGTTTCGATTTTTTAAATAGAACACTCTGTATATTTTTGTATTTTTGGATTCCTGAGACAATTCTGAATCAGAATGTGACATTTTAAACTTTTTACGCTACTTGATTTTTTTTAGCCATTTTTAAAATTGCATCTAGATGGCCATGACAGGGCGCAAATTATTCTAAGGACCTAAAACGATGACAGAATAATACAATCGCTAAGTTTTAGTGATTAGTCTGATAGCTAGGAACAAGAGAAGTTGATAAAATCAAATTTTTGTGTCTAACTATTCTTTTTTTTTAGATGGCGACCCTTTTAAAACAAGCACTTTTTAAAAAGAAGATTTTTTTGCTAATTTAACGGTACTAACTTTTTTGCAATTGTATTAAAAATAAGTTCAAAAATTTAATATTACTAAGAAAAATACTCGATAATATTATTTACTTTTATTAAGTGTGCCATGAATAGCCATGCCGGATATTAAGTAAGTAAATGTAAAAATATACAGAGTGTTCCATTTAAAAAATAGAGACAGGTGACCGGAAAGTGAAAAAATATGCGAAAACTCTATTTTTTATGTACTATTTACCTATAGTCAAAAGCAGTGATGTCGTGCGGGACATACGATTTATCAACGGCAAACTTTTTAAGTTTGTTTTTCTTTTATTACGTGTAATCATATCCTCCGCATAAAATCCGGAAGATGAATTAGATAGACCTATGATATTTTCATATGAAAAAAGAGGATAAACATATAAATACCAGCAGCTGCAAAAATCTTTGAGCGATGTCACTTCAAAGTCAGTGACCTTTGAGCGATGTCACTTCAAAGTCAGTGACAAAATGAGTAATAGAAAACAATTTTCGGTTTTCTTGCATCCACAAGCGAAAAAAATGGTATTAAATTTAATAAAATACTACGAAAATGAAAACTCACCGGCCAATATCCAGGAGACAGTAGCAAAAGCTCTGGGAATCGGTATAAGGACTGTGCAGAAAATTGTGCATGAGAAAAGTATAATTTACTACCGACATACTACAAAGACAGAAGACTTAAGTGACAATGTAAAAATGAATGTTTGTAATGCAATTTTCGATTTATGCACATCAAAAACTAATATAACCCTTCAAGTTTTAAAAGACGCTTTAAAAAATCGAGGCATATTGGAAATTGGACTAAAATCGTTGTCAAAATGAATGAAAATGTTTGGTTTTCTATATAAAAAGGACTGTAATCGAAGATTTTTATGCGAATTGCCACATATAGCAAGTCAGCGTATCCAGTTTTTAAAGAAATACACAGAAAATGCTAATTCAAAATTTAGAGAAGTGCTATTTTGAGAGACTTGGATATTTTCTAATGGAAGTGGTTCGAAAACTTGGCAGGACGAGAAAACGGTTCATCATTTTGCATGCAGGTTCTTCAACAGGATTTCTCCCAGGTGCAAGTTTACTGTTTCTTTTAACATTCAAAAGTATAGGCTGCCATGATAATATGAACTGTAAACTGTTTGAAAAGTGGTTAAAAGAACAAATTTAGATGCTCCATCTTTAATGATTCTGGACAATGCATCTTATCATTCAAGAATCTTAAATAAACAACCTACTTCATCCTGGAAGAAAAGTGATATTTATGACCGGCTAATAAAACAAAAACAAAATCCTTTACCCAATATGCTGAAACTAGAACTTCTTTTTAATAGCAAAATATATTAAAAAACCAACAATTTATGCCGTAGACGAAATATTACGGGAAAATGGACATTAGGTTTTACGACTGCCGCCATACTATTGCCAGTGTAACGCAGTAGAATTAATATGGGCTGGGGCAAAATCATATTACGAAAAACACGTGAACGATGGTCTTACATCAGATGAAGTGCAAATTGTTTGGCAAGATTCATTAAATTATATTACGCCGGAGTACAGGAAGAAATCTGTGTCTAGATGTCGAAAAATAGCACCAGTGATCATTGCGCCATTTGAGGACGACTCAGAAGAAGTCGGAAGTAAATTATGTTTTTTTTTTCATGCACAAGTTTCTGTACATTCTTTATACTGATTCTCAGAGCTTTTGTCACTGGCTTCTGGATATTAGCCAACGAATTTTAATTTAAAATTTTTTTTATTAATCATAAGACCAAATTTGATATATAAAAATCGGTAAAACCGCTTTACCAGAAACTTGGGGCTAATGAAATATACAGGTTATATATATATATATATATATATATATATATATATATATATATATATATATGGCACTTAATTTTAAACTGAAATTTGAAGAAATCGGATAAGTAGTTTTTTCATATTCCTAATTAGTTATTATTATTAATATTATTAGCTGAATGAATTTTTTTGCTATGAATTTTTGTGATGTTGTTTTATGTTTTTAGTTGTGTTAGATGTATACTTAATATATATGTCCACGGTTTATTGAGTATTAAATATTTCAAAATGTAAAAAAATATTTTATTCTTCGAAATTATGGAACCGAACGAAAAATTATAATACATATTAATTACAATTATAATACATAAGAGCTATTAAGATAATTTAATGCAAATATGAGCTATTACAAAATAGTGAATGCGCCACTTTTTTTTATAATTGTCTGTCCTGCTTTTGCTTTTGTAAATGGTCACTTTATACACAATTCATATGTTATTATTAGCCTGATATTTTGGTTCGGCAGTGGTCACTTTCAGCTCTTATTCTAAGAAAGTAGACTTTTAAATTGGTAAAATATGTGTCATATTAAAAAAAAAGGTGTACAGTATTTAAAATGTAGAGCACACACTTTTCTGTATTCCTCGAAAAAGGTTCGTTTTTTAAAAAAGGGTAAAAGACAAGTTCTATGTAAAATTGAAAGGAAAAATAAACATTTCAAAAGAATGTCGCTTTTTAGCACCCTGTATTTCGAGGACAAATCATTTTTCAATACACCTTTATAAGAAAAAAATTGTTTATTTTGATAAGATCTATCACATTCAATTTTGTAAATTTCTGAGCAACTTCTTCTAGCGTGGCGTAGTAATTTGATAAACATATGAATAGAAACAAATTAAAAAAATGGGAGTTTGTAAAACAAAAAGAAATGGAATTAAAACTTTTAAGACAGGTAAATTAAATAGCCTGTAAAAAGCAGGACAAAAAGCTTTTTAGTGGTTGGCCTAGATTTTAATACATCGTGAATATGTCAATGCGCTGCATCATTTGAGAAAAGTACCTAAATACTACACCTGGTACAAAAAAAAACTTTAAATGTATTTTTAACTTATATTTTACGCTCTCTAATTCGGCTGTCTCCGAAAATTTTGATTATATTTTTTTATGTTTTTTTTTTGCATGTCTTATTATATAAAAACATTTTTGCAGCCAAACTATTTTTTTATTAAGCAAAACTTTTAATGTAGAAAAACTTTCTAAAATCGATAATAATAAAGTTTTTCATTTGTTAAATAAAATTATACAGACCCTGGAGATTTAAGATTTTTGCTGTTTTAAGGTTCGAGTTTTATGTTCTGTAAATATTCGATCGATCGAGAATATTGACAAGCAAATTTGAAAATAAATCAGAGCGTTGATTGCTTTCTTCAATAATTAATCAAACGTTTTATATTGGTTTAAATAACCCAAATATTTGAATTGCTAATTTAAACCGATTTTTAAAACAACCATTAAAATAACTTTTCCAAATGATCATTGTACTTACTTTCTCTTTAAAAAATCCTATTCAGTAATATTGTAAATATTTAACACCTGAAAAAAATTGTTGTAATAAGTAAATTAAGTACTTGGAATATGTGTTCTAAAATGAAAATTTAAGCCCGTATTTTTAAAAAAATAAAATACCTTTTAAAAACAGTTTCCAAATTTTAGCCTTAAGAACATTTTTAGTAAATACTTTTCTTTTGTTTAAATTTTTGTATAATTTTTAAAATGTTCGATTGAAATTTTTTCTGTCCAAAAACAACTTAGAAGGCAATTCCCAAGATCATATACATATAAAATTTCACTTTATTCTCGTATTAAAAAATCTTTGGTCAAATGTTTTTTTAATAGTTCAAAATTTATATACGTACCTTTTATTCGACCAATACTCGAACCAACGTGTTGCCCGGAAGCATTTAATTTCAATTTCAGGAAACCACTGTGAATATCGATATGGTAATACTACTTACTTTACAATATTTATGTTAGAAGAATTTTTTTTGTGTCTATTTTAAACTTTAAAATATAAAAAACTATATTGCGAATAGTAGAAAACGTGTGAGTTAATAAAGCATGTTGTCCAGTAAATAATAAATTTGTTAATATTGTCTTTCAATCTTTGCATATTCATGTAAGTAGCAATGAAACTATCATACCTAAGTTACTTAAATTAACAAATGAAACACCACTGTTAATCAAACAATAGTTTATTTTACTTAAAAAACATATTCAGTGTTCAGTTTACTAAATGTATTCGGATCTCCTGTAGTAAAAATCCCTAAAGATGACTCGTGCAATCGAAGGCGAAACGTCTGAACCATGATTTTTTAATTCACAGCTCCTGTTCTCATTAATAGATCCTTATCAGAAATATTGTAAATAATTAAGAAGAAAAGAGTTTAGGGAATATTAACAAGTAAATTTAAAAACATATCAGAGTGTTGATAAAATTTTGATTAGTTTCCTCAATAAATAATCAAAAGTTTCAAACTGGTTTAAAATAACCAGTGTATTTGAATTGCTGATTTAAACTAACTTTGAAAACAACCAAACAGACTTAAGTTAATTGTTAGACTTACTATATCTTCAAAAAATTCTAATCAGGAATATTTTAAATAGTCAAGAGATGAAAAGCGTTTTTTGTAATAAATAAGTTATTTAGAATATGTATTCTTAATTAATATTTTTGCACGTATTTGTGAAAAAAGAAACTTTCATCTTTGGAAAACATTAAAAAAAACCAAATTTTAAAAAATTAATACTTTTCTTTTTTTTGTTTCATTTTAAAAATGTTGTATAGAAATATTTTGGAAAATTTGCTATTATCTTGAATTTTTTCTATCGAAAAACAACTTAGGAAACAACTCTCAAGACATAAATATAGATTATATTTTATTCTCGATTTAAATAATCTTTGGTCAAAATCTTATTTAATAATTCAAAATTCATAAACGTACCTTTTGTTCGACCAATATCGTGCCGCGATGCATTTAATTTCAATTTCACGAATCCACTATCAATATCGAGATGGCTATTTTGCTATTTTAAACACTATAGGACATTTATATTCAAGACATTTTTTGTCTATTTTAAACTTTAAGTTGATTGTTATACTTACTATATCTTCAAAAAATCCTAATCAGGAATATTTTAAATAGTCAAGAGATGAAAAGCGTTTTCGTAATAAATAAAAAATAAGTTACTTAGAATATATGTGTTCTAAAAATTAATATTTGTGCACGTATTTATGGAAATAGAAACAACCGTTTAAAAACAATTTCCAACTTTCATCTTTAGAAACATTTAAAAAAATTGTATACCAATTATTAATAACTTAATAATTTTATTTTTTTTTGTTTTATTTTAAAAATTTTGTATTGAAATATTTGGAAAATTTGCCATTACCTTGAATTTTTTCTACCAAAAAACACCTTAGGAAACAACTTCCAAGACATATACATATAAAATTTTACTTAATTCTCGATTTAAATACTCTTTTGTCATATCTTTTGTAATAATTCAAAATTCATACGTACCTTTCGTTCGACCAACATCGTGTCGGGAATTTCAATTTCAGGAAACCACTATCAATATCGAGAAGACTATTTTGCTATTTTAAACCCTAAACGACATTTTTATTCAAGAAATTTTTTTTGTCTATTTTAACCTTTCAAATATTTAAAAAAAAAAACTGTATTACGAATAGTAGGAAACGTATGAATTATTAAAAAAAATGTTGTACAGTAAATAATAGATTTTGTAATATTATCTTCGATTTTTCACATATTCATGTAAATGTTAAAAGTTACTTAAATTAACAAATGAAACACCAAAGTTAATCAAATAATAGTTTATTTTCACATAAGTAACACAGTGCCAAGTCAAAAATTCGTTCGCGTTATTACTTAAAAATTTTAAGTTTTAACCCAAACGAGACAAGAGACATAGAAACGAGATTAAAAATATAAGAAAATACAGAATGAGAATTGTATATATAAACAAAGCGAATCTTTTACGACAATATGTATTCAGTCTTTAACAAAAAAATCCGCGTCGAGTCTGTGGAGGATTTGCGCCAAGAGACACACACCAGTAACTCACTTTAATTTACACCCAACATAAAAAATGAACAATGTACATTTAAGAGGGCCATTCAAAACAATATGATTCAAAAGTTGACCCAAATTGCTTATTGCTCTTTTTAATTTTCTTATAAGTTATTTAACTCAAAACAATACAGGTCAAAAATAATTAAAAATAGCAATTTGAGTTATAAGCATATTTAAAGTGTAATCATTTTAAATAGCTCTCTTAATATCCTTAAAACAATTTTAAGTACTTTCAACAAAACAATCCATATAACATAATTTGGTAATAGACTAACATTAGAAAACTTTTCCAAAATATTTTAGGCGTACGTATAGGTATACATACACAGCAGATATGGATTCATCTGAAAAAATTTTCTGTCTTGTAAATGACGCTCCTCTAGATAAACGGAAAGTTTTTCCAAAAAATTCCAAATATTTGTCTGGAATTCATAGATTCCTTTGGAAAAACTTCCAAAGAGGTCCTAATATATAATACAAATTGCACTAAAAAGGAAAAATGTAACGACCATGTTTAAACCTAAGTTTGTTTGTGTGGAAAAATATTTGAAATTGGTACAAAGGCAATGTCGTTTAATTTTTAAATTCCTTTAGAAAGCCAGTTTTTCTTGTTTTTTTTAAATACATAAATTTTTTAAATAAAACCGTACTGTTTTCATCCCTAATCCTATATCTTCAAAATAATGCGAAACTAAGGTAAAATGTATAAAACAATTATATACATCAGCGAGAGCCATGAAAATTTTCATTTTGTCAAAATTAAATTTAATATTATAAATAATATTATACATCTAGTATCAGATAATCAGTATTTACATTTGCCTTCGGTTTAGTCCTTTTCAAACTTTTTTCCCAAATATTTAATAAATTTCTCATTCTAATAAAATACTTATACATTCATTCCTTTAAACACAGCATTTTTGAATGATTTTTTTTCTAAACGTTTACTTGTAATGTAAACTAATGACAATTTTTGAAAAAAAAAATAACTGGCAAGGTTTTGGCACAAACATTTCTCAGCAATGACACCGATTAGAATAGGAAATTTATTTCCTGTAACAAATAATGTGGCACATAAAATTCTCTATTACAAAAATGTTTTAAAATAAATTGGCACATTATAACTGAGGTAGTTATGTCACCTGTAAAAGATACTATAAATTACCTATCAACGAAACATCATATATACAACAATTCACACATATCTTCAAATAAACATTTATCAAAATTTGCGTTGTTCACTTGTTATTGCAATATCCTTATTACTTCATAGAATAAATTCTACTAGTTCTAGTTTTTCTTTTGAAGTTGCCGTATACTGCCATGGCAACCAAATTATCAACATATTCAATATCAATAGGAAAAAAATTGGAAATTAATTTTTTCTTGTCGATAGCCTTTAAAAATATTGAATTTTAACAATTTTTAAGTTTATATGAGCAAATGACAAAGCAAAAATATTGGTTTTCAGCTATATTCTATTTTATACAACTTCTGTCATTTTTTATTTAATAAATTTCTAGGTTTGTACATTGACGTTAAGATTACCCTTAAGTTTATATTTTTTCTGATATATAAATATTTATATCTATTCTTATAACTGAGATTCTTGAGGTATTGCTGTTGGTTTAGTATTGTTAAGATTATATAAAAAAAATCTTCTTTTTTTTTGAGCAAATATGTCCTACAAAACGGGATGGTTTCTGTTAGTTTGTTTCGCTAGACTCCTATGTTTTTCGAGTACTTTTTATTAAGTACCTAAACACCAATATAGATCAAAATAATTATATTGTATATAGGAAATATAAAAGAACACTCATGAATAAGAATGTAGATTAGTGCTTTTTTTTTAAGTTTAGTTTCTCTATTTTTTTATCTAGCTCATAACAATAAAACCAACCTGCAAACTAACAGAAACCACCATACTGAAATTTAACCAGTGATAAATAAGTAACCCTGAAACATAAACAAATATATACAACAATAATAAAATATCTTTTAACATCGTTAAAACAATAAGTAAAAAAGGTGCCATCGAGGTAAAAAAAATACCAATAATATCTATATACACTAACAGACATGATTTGAATGGGTGGTCGAGACTTACTCAAACATTAAAGCGTTTCAACTTCTCATTGCACTAAGTTTCTCCTTCTTCCTTTGATGGGTGTCCATATGCTTTACCATATGGTCTTTCCTGATGAAGCCCTTTCCGCAGATCTTGCAAGCATATGGTTTTCTTCCCGTGTGGCAGCAGATATGTCTTCGAAGATCGGTCTTGTGGTTGAACATCTTCGGGCACATGTCACACTTGTGTGGTTTGTCCCCGCCATGTTTGCTTAGGTGCTCTTGGTAGGTATCTTCTTCGGAAAATCTTTTGCCACACCTGGCACATTTGTAAGGCTTATCACCATTGTGGCAAGTCTTGTTATGCTGCGTCAGATAACAAGGCCGATTAAAAACCTTGTCGCAATCGAAGCATTTCGTTTTGCTTAGATCGTCCTGACCCTCGACCGTAGATGAAATGCTCGGACTTCCAGAGGCCGTGGTGCCTTCTTCGTAGTTCTCTTTGCTCTCCCCCTGGGTATCCGTTGAAATGTTTAAAGGTTGAGTTAAAGACTCGGATTGTTCTGGAGATAAATATGTTGTGCTATTGGTAGACAACTCGTTGAACGTAACGTCATTGTTGTTATTATTGTTACTGCTGGTAGGAGAAAATTGGCTTATGCTGCTAATCTCATGGACCGGTTCATCTAAAATTCCATCTTCTTGAGCGATGATAGCAATTTTATAATCGGTACCATCGGATTCTTTCATAAGCAAAGTTCTGGTGGCCTCGTTCAAATCAAACCCATCAGTGGTAAAATAAGCTAAGGAAGTTGGAGCCGTTACCGACTCCAGACCCCCCACGTTCGCGAAGCCCGCGCTGAATCGATGCGCCTGATGCGCTTGGATCTGCGCAAAGCTGGGCAGAGGTTGGTTCTCTGTCTGGACTACGTAATGCATTTGTTCACCAGTAATATTGAGGTTGCTGATGATATCCGTAGCCTGCGTAACGTGGGGGGCCGACCCGTTTGGGTACATCTGGAACTGGGTAGCCTCCATAGGCATCATGTGGTGTTGCGACATCATGTTGAAACTGTGGTGGGCAGCTGGCGGGATCGATAGCAGGCCCCTCGAGTCCTGTGGCGAGAGGCCTGCATCCCCGTTTGGGGGACTTCCATTGGCTAAACTGGTAAATCCCGGATTTTGCATCATGTGTCCTCCGAGGGGGCTCGGAGCGTGATGTTGACCTAGGGGCGAATGCATCGGCGTCGTATTGTGCATTCCTTGTCGATCGTAGGGACCATTTGGGGGGTGTTGAAGTAAGCCTGGCATGGAACCCAACCGATTGTCGTACTGGGAATTCATCCCGTTGCTATCTTCTCCTCTGGAATCTTCCCTGGGACTGTTTGAATTAGCTCTGTCTTCTTTGCTTGAAGAAGCTTCTCTTGCTGGATGATGGTGTGCGCTTATGGGCATCGTCGCTGGATCTGGCTGACCGCTGGATTTCACGGCGTTTTTATGTAGTGTCGTATTGTAGTGTCGTTTTAAATGGCCTGAACTGGTAAACCATTTGTTGCAAGCAGTACAATTGTACGTTTTCGGCCTTCGAGCTTCGTTCGACTTCCAGTTGGCGCTCTTCGTGCCAGAGGGAGCCGTAGGTGGGTTGGCAGTAGGAACTTGAGAAACCTGAGTGCTAGTAATCACAGAGCTAGGAGCAGTGGGCAAATGTTCGAACGGTCTGTATGTTTGCTGATTGATAGAACCTATCTCCGGGTTTGACGATGATACAGTGTTATTTATAAAATTTTGGTTATCAATTGGGTGAGGCGAAAATAATTTTTGTTCCGGCGAGAACATCTTGCTTTCTTGCATAGTAGGTAAACTGCTAAATAATTTTTGATCGCCTGCTTCGTTCATATACATATTGTGCTCACCTTGGAATATAGGCCCTTGCTGTTGTTGTTGCTGCTGCTGCTGCTGTGACTGGGACGTCCAAGAATTTAACATGGTAGAAACTGAGTGTGGAATGGTAGGATCGCCGCTATGGGGCCTTTTATCGGCTTCTTTTCCATCGACCCAATCAGGATGAACCACTTTTTGCGAATCGAGGTCAAGTATTTCGCTCTGAGATACCTCTTCCTCTTTTACAGTGACTTGTTGACCAAACATAAAATGATTGCTCTGGTTGTATTGAGGCGGTTGGGGATTATTCGAATGGGCCAGATTATTGTGCTCGATGAGCTGAGCGGCAGATTCACAAACATATCCACATTTATCACATTGCTTCGGACTAGGTGACGGAGTTGGTTGCGGTGGATATGTAGGGCTAACACGAGGGACACCTACTACAGGTTTTGATGGAGCATAATACTGAGAACGAACATAGGGGTCGTAGCGGAAATCTGTAGAATTTACTATTTTGCCAGTATGAACCTCTTGTGGAATGACGGAATAGTGGTGGCTACTAGAATCTATAGCAAAATACTGCTGTTGCTGTTCAGGAAAATTAGAAAAATTTTGATAATGGCTCTGATGTTGCGAGGCAGGAGAATTGCCTTCGCTTTTAATGGGAAAATTTTGAAAATTTGGCGAAAAGGCAGAATTATCATTATTTTGATAAGGGGAAGATGCACTTTGGTAGCTTTGCGGCGTCGGCGGATGGCCGTAAATGCCTTCGGGGGTGTTACGATGATAATCTGGACTTTTCTTTTGAATATCAGAACTATCACCCTGTATAGAATTATTTGTTGTAAACTCACGTTTTATCCCTGCCGGTTGTTTCGTCATATTATTGTTCTTCTCTTCGCTGTTGGAATTTTGCGCTTTCACTGCCCACTGCTGCATCAGATTTCCTTCGTGGTACTGGCGATGTACCTCGAGGGATTCCTGCGAATTAAGCACCAAGCCGCATTCTTTGCACTTAAACTGTTGCTGGAACGATTGCTGAACTCCACTGCTGCTTGCCATTTAACTGGTGCACTCGCAAACTTTGTCCAATAGTAATAATAAAAATAAAAGTCAAAATAAAAATACAACGGTCACTTGATTAATATCATAACATGACAAAAGTTTTTAAGTCCGGTGGTAACGTGTCCGAAAAACTGTTTTTATATTCGTGAGCGGCATAAGGCATAGCCACAAAAACAAAATAAAATCGAACGAAAAAAGTAAACAAACGAAAACGCACACGTAGTTTAGCCCATCGCGAAGGTGTCAGACACTTTTTAGTTCGATCATGTTTCACTGACCGCAAATTGGCAAAATTCTCGTCTTAAAACGCACTACACTGTCGCTTTCGAACTGTTCGCTCTCTCAACTACGTCTCGCTGGACAACCGGCAACTGACTGATCTGAGACTGAGACTGCCGGTCCTCCGGTCGTCTTTCTAATTTCGGGGGTCCAACGTGTGCGTGTATAGTTTCGCAACTTCGCATAGGCCGCTCTCGGCCAATGGGGTGGCCCGATTTAATGTCCAGGGGTGGTGGTGGGGGGTTGTAAGATGTGCATTTTTGAACATAGACAACTCGCCGGATTATGATGCTTACACTAGCCCGGATTAGGGGGTGAGGGGGACGTGGGGGGAAGTTATTATGAGTTTGCAAAAGAGATATTTAGGGGTGGTTGGGTTGTTTTTGGGGATCGGGATAGAATTTGGATTAAGGTGGAAAAGGTAATTAATAAAACAAACAAGCTGGCAAATTTGCTTTATAGCTTTATTAAAATACGTAAATTTAAAACTAGACAATTTAATAGTTTTGGTAGTTATGTGGATATTTAAATTAACATATAAATGCTGTTTCTTTTTCGTATCCTGTTCCAATATTTCATATACTTATATCTACTAAGCACTTTTAATAACTTTTAGTTTTAATTTTAAAATATTGATATAACATGCGTTATTAAAGTCATACAAAAATTTAATTGAAAATTTAGTAATTATTTTTAATAGAAATAAACATATAAATTGCGATTTGTCTACACTATCACCTTATATACAGGGTAATTAGTTTAGATTTCCAATTTTTCTATTTAAATGTGTTCAGATTATTTGTTGCGTTTAGACCGACAAAGAAAAATCTTTTTTGACTGTCTGGCAACTGAATAAAAATATTTAACTTTAAATTGATTGAAGCAAATATTTAATAAAATTAAATACCTCAACATGTAGACTAGTCTGTCTACGGTATGTTTCGATACATAATATAAATTTATCTGAAGTTTTTATAGACACATAGTAGTTGTACAAATACTTTTATCCTATCGGGACTCATCATTGCGCCGATCATAAGAGAGAAACATTAAATAATAGAAAATAATTGATATCATAATTTTAAAATTTGTCAATTTGGTTGACATGTAACCTAGATCTGAAAAAAATTATAGTTTGCAGCCGTATATAATGCTATTATTAAATGTGTTCAAATATTTGTTGCGTTTACATTGACAAACAAAAATCTTTTTTGGCTTTTTAGCAACTGAATAAAAATATTGAACTTTAACCTAATTGAAGCAAATATTACGATCGGCGCACTGATGAGTCCCGATAGGATAAAAGTATTTGTACAACTACTATGTGTCTATAAAAACTTAAGGTAAATGACATAATTTCTTATGTTTGTTTAAATAATATTGTTTATATTATGTATCGAAACATTCCATAGACAAACTAGTCACACGTCACACGTTGAGGTATGTAATTTTATTAAATATTTGCGTCTATTAATTTAAAGTTAAATATTTTTATTCAATTGCGAAAAAGCCAAAAAAGATTTTTGTTTTCCGATTTTTCATTATACATTTTAAATCTGCTCCAAAACTTTAAACAATTTTAAAGTTGCATATCAATCATAAAATAAATATAAAGTTGGCATTATTAATTTTATAAAACAATAGAACTACACATGTTTCCAAGTAATTTTATTTTTTCTAATTTTGGCTTTGGCACCGATATGAAATGTCAGATTAGGCCTGTCTAAAAAATGAAAAAATTAAAAAAATTGAACTGTATTTAACTTGCTTTCCTAATATATTTTTCCCGGTTCGTATGTCCGTTTTTCATGTTCAAAATTTGCGAAATACATTTTTCATGCACTTGCTAGTAACTGGTTGAGCTAAAATTTGGCAGGCCTATGTAATTTCGGTGACATGCACTAATATGATATCATGGAGTAAAAAAATGGGGATATTTAAATTAATATATAAAAGCTTATTTTTTTCGGATCTCTTCCTATATTTCATATACATGTATTTATATATTCTGATCCTACTAGACACTTTAAATAACTTTTAACAATAGACTCCTCTAAAAGTACTTAAAATATCTATTGACTAAAATATTGAAACAAGATGCGTCACTAAAGTCATACACAAATTCAATTGAAAATTAGGTAATAACTGGTTGAGCTAAAATTTGGCAGGCCTATGTAATTTCGGTGACATGCACTAATATGATATCATGGAGTAAAAAAATGGGGATATTTAAATTAATATATAAAAGCTTATTTTTTTCGGATCTCTTCCTATATTTCATATACATGTATTTATATATTCTGATCCTACTAGACACTTTAAATAACTTTTAACAATAGACTCCTCTAAAAGTACTTAAAATATCTATTGACTAAAATATTGAAACAAGATGCGTCACTAAAGTCATACACAAATTCAATTGAAAATTAGGTAATTATTTTTAACAAAAATACTTAAATCGAATGCCAAAGGGATAAACAAAATATCTGGGGACGTATTAGTATTCTCAAAAATTATCGAATCTGTTGTCTATGACCAATTAAAGAGCTATACTGATAGAAATAAAGTTCTGCCGTGTATACAATCAGGCTTTCGCTCTGGGCATAGCACTATTACGGCCCTTTCCAACGTTGTTGATGAATTATTACGCGCAATGGATAATTGAAAACTTTCTCTTTTGACAATGTTAGATTATTCAAGAGCATTCGACACTATACATCATGGCTTTTTGATCGCTAAACTGAAGTATTATGATCTATCACAGGAGTCCGTGGATTGGTTTATAAGTTATTTATAAATAGGCAATCAGTTGATGTAAGTATCCATTTGTACGCTGACGACTGTCAAGTACATGCCTCTTTTAACCCTGACTACGAAGAGGAACGCGTGGTCACTATTACGAATAGAAATCTTTATGCTTTGCATACTTGGTCAAAAATCAACTCTCTAATATTGAACCCGTCGAAGACTGTAGCCTTATTGATTGAGAAGCAAAGGCAAAAGGTCAACCTAAACGATAAACTTTTGCTTGGAAATGCTGAAAAATCTGTATCCTTTCAAAAACATTTTAAATTTTGAAGTTAAACTCAAGTTGAATCACTGATTCTACTATTACTTGACTACTGCGATGCAGTAAACGGCCCATGTCTAAATAATTACTAGGCAAATCGTATACAGGTGGTTCAAAATTCTTGTCTTACGGCTTGCTTAGGATGAATGATAGAAGAGATGTACATTTCATCACTCTAATAAATAATAACATCTGGGCTTCTTTCCTATCTGAGAGATAAGTTAGTTTTTGCTAGTGAAAATGTTGAGAGAACAAGAAGAAATCCAGTGTTGTTAGTGGAAGCGCGTCTTGCTACCACCACCTTCAAGGGATCTTTCTCATACTATTCCTCTCTCCTGTATAATTTTTTATTACAGCATTTAAAAACTGTTACAAATATTAATACATTTAAACATAATCTTAAGAGTTTTTATGTCAGTCATATGTAATAACATTTCTATTAATTTCTTTTTATATATGTCTTTTCATGCATCTTTTCGTGTATCTTTTTGTAATCTTACTTATTTAGTATTAAATCACAGAATATTTAACTTACTTAAGTAAGCAGTTTAGGTATTGTTTTTCAGTAATAGTATGAAGAAAAAAATATTGTAATGAAACAGTTTGGTTTGGGCCTAAGCAGCCTTTGGCTGAGCCCTGCCCCTATTAAAGCCATTATTTATTTATTTATTTATTTGTTTATTTAAACATAAATTGCAATTTTTCTACACTAATACCTTATATACAGGGTAATTCGTTTAGATGTCGCGTTCCCATTTTTCATTATTCATTTTAAATCTGCGCCAAACTTTAAACCATTTTGAAGTTTCATATCAATGGCAAAGTGTGCTTCTAATGTTTAAAACAAATATAAAGTTGGCATTATTAATTTTATAAAACAATAGAACACATGTTTCCAAATAATGTTTTTTTTTTATTTTGGCTTTGTCACGAATATAAATTGAAGAGTAGGCCCGTCCAAAACATGCAAACAATAAAAAAAATGTAGCTGATATTTACAACCATATTTAACTTGCTTTTCTGATATATCTTTCAGGTTCGTGCATGTCCGTTTTTCTTGTTCGAAATTTATAAAATCCATTTTCCATGCCCTTACTGGCAACCGATTGGGAGGAAATTTAGCATGCCTATGTAACTTCGGTGACACGCAATAATGTGGTACCACAAAGTAAACAAAATCGTGGATGTCTGATACAGGGTGAGTAAAAAATAATGCTGAAAAGTGCAAAATAAAATAACCATAAAATATCTTTTTTAAAACAAATATTGGATTACCAGCTTATATCTATGCCACACTTGATTGAAAATTTTATTTGGCCGCCATTTTGAATTCGCATCACAAGTTTACCAGCATTTTTATATATTACAGTAATGTATAAAATTTGAAATAAATCTTATACGCAGTTTTTTCAAGCTAATTTTTTAAATATTTTAATAGGCTGTCATTATGTTTTTTCCTTGTATTCATTCAAAATGTTGCCAGTTCATTCCTATCTAACACTCGATTTTCCGCAAATTTGAGGTAAGTTATTAGTTTTTTTATTAATTTTTCACTAAAATTTGAAGTCAATCTAGTAAGTCGTTTTTAAACTATGCTGCGAACTGACAGACATACAGACGAACGGACCGAATGGATAAAACATATTTTTTGGCATCTAGGGACACTAAAACGTGAACATATGTAAAACCTGAGAGGGCGATTCTTTATATCTAGAATTGGTACTGCAATTTTACTAGTTCATCTTTATACCATAATTAGCTATAACACTATAACCCGCTATTTTTATACCAAAATTTTACCAGCTGTTTCCTACATACTAATTGATTTTTGTGCAAAATTTGAGATAAATTAGGTTAGTAGTTTCACTTAGTTATTAGTCATTTCACTAAGCCTCCATTTTGTTCCGCCATATTGGATTTTTATCAAAATACTACTAGGGTCATCTCCATATGTCCCTTAATTTTTTATCAAAATTTCAAGGCAATCGAGTAATTTGTTTTTTAGCTCTGACGCGAATAGGCAGACCGACAGACAGACCGGCGGAATTGAGAAAACATGTTTTTCGGCATCTAGAAACCCTAAAACGAAAAGATCTCGGAGGGTGACTTTTTCACGATTACAATACTTCCCTTTTACGAGGGAAGTAAAAATTGTAGAAAAATAACATAGCATGGCTAAGCTTGTTATGAACAGTCCATATATGCATATAAATATTTAGTAATAACTTTATACAAATTCTATTAACTGTACTTTCTTTTTTTTTAAGTTTTTAACTTATTTATTATTATTATTATTATTATTTATTTTGCAAAGTATTATTTATGTAGTCTACAAAAAATAAATTATGGCCTTATTATTTTCCCTCGTAAAATGGTCTTATTTCAGGAAATGGAATTTTACTGAATATTTAAAAAGTTTATGGGGCCGCCATTTTGTTTTTCTATATAGGATTCGCACTAAAAATTTACAAATCTATCCCTGTTTAACGCTTTTGTGCAAAATTTCAGTCATTTGAAGATGGTTTTTTTGGTACTAAATTTTTAAATTTTTCATTAGGCCGCCATTTTCTTCTACTATAATGGATGTACACACAAATTTTACCAATTTATCTCTACATCCCACTTTATTTTTGCGAAGAGTCTGAAGTCTATTCAAGAAGTACTTAGATTTTGTAACGCCGCCATATTGGATTTTTACCAAAATGTGATTTTTGACCAAAATATTAAGTCAATCGGATAAGTAGTTTCTCATATTTGCCGCGTACAGACAGAACGACAGACGATGGATGGCCTGACGGAAATGGGAAAACATGTGTTTCGGAATACAGGAAGCGAAAACGCAAATATCTGCAAAAATCTCGGAGGATGATTTTTTCACGATTACAAAAAGATTACAAATAAGAAATGCCTTCTTACAATTCAAGCATTTTTAATCCGATTTCTAAATCCGAATCTTAAAGTGTACATTTAGAGGATTTTAAGCTTTTTGGAAATGGAATTAAAAATCCGAGTTCGAGTTAAACCGGAAGTAAACAAAATGGTCAAATATTAGTTACAAATTTACATATCGTCTCCAGGGCATGAGCGCAATATTACAAGCTGATATTTTTGAAAACGATGGGCATACAAAATGGAATAATACTGTACCTTAAAATAAACTATGTTTTAAAGCAGCCTTGTTAATAATACTTAAAAATGTGACCTGCTTAGGTCAAATGCAATATAATAAGTTCATATTATTGGCATTGTTATATTTCAAAATTCCGAAACAATACAAAAGTCTGGTATTACCCATATTTAAATTATATTATAGCCCCAAATTTTAATACTTTTGCAGGTAGATAAATTGTTTTATTGCTTTATGAGACAATAACAGCTCTAAGTTTGGCAGGGTGCAATATTGTTTGAGGACCAAAGCAAAGGGACATTGTCGGCGTCTAAAGTTTCATGGTTATTTAATTTAACAAGAAAGATGGTAAATTTTTGTTTTTCAAAGGGCTAATTGCATAAATGCAATTTATAATGAAAAATTAAATGGGTTAATATCTTGAAGCTAGGATCACAGAATAAATAAACTAACCAGAAGATTGACTCATCATTGGCGCTTTTGTATTCACCGAGCCAACGTGTAAATTAATTCATTCCATTTATAAGGACCGTACTCAGAATTTGTTAAAAGCCTGAACTTAATGACTCATTGTGCTCCTAGTTTAAAGGAGTAATCTTTGATACCATGAAAAATTGTATTTGTATATGAAGGGGCAGAAGGGGCTCATTGTATAAATTCTTGGGGGATAGCTTTATTTGAAACTCTTTGACAAAATTTAAGTCTTAGATCTAAAACACTCATTTTTTTTTTTCGAAATTGGAGAAATTTCTACATGAAAGCTACAGCTAAGTTTACATATGATGCGGTTGGAAGCCAATTTCTACAAAGAGAAGATATCGAAGAACTTCAGAATAACCTCGAGAAGTGCTATAAGGAAATATTTTTTTGTCACGGGATTATAGATACGATATTTTTGACGGACAGTTTTTTTTATAATTATCTTGTCGCTGAAATATTTTTGTTACTGAGGAAGATTACCGATTTTATCAGAAAAGTTTAAGGAGTTGCAGCATGAGAGGAAATCATTACGAAATTGTTGTGGATTCATGATTTAAGAAAGAAATTATTTTTGGGTTTTACTCCACAAAATGCAGAAAAAAAAATTAAACAATATTATCTTAAAATGTTAAACTGCAGCCGTTTATTCTGAAGCCACTATAATGATACCCGAGGGACGACACTAAAAAAATCTACTCTTTTGGCCGTTTCGGGGGAAAAGTCTATCCCCGTCTTCAGCAAGCTAAAAAATAAAAGACCAAGATTAGTATATATAGAACTCATGGTTCTTGGGATTATTTTAAAGAATTTGGATTGTAATTACTATTCGACGTTTCGCCTTTGATTGCACGAGGCATCTTCAGGAATCTTTACTCCACGAAATCTGAACACTGAATTCACATTACTTTTTATTGTGGATACGAACAGAACAGACACCTAACTTCAGGATCTGAGTCTGCCTTCTCAACTGTTTAATTACAGGGGAAGACCGGTAATTTCAGAATCAGAATCAGCTGCAACAGTATATCTGGCAGCAAAAACATTTTTATCTCTAATGATCTATCCGGAGGATACTAAATTCACTTTTTGTAAACTTTTAATTCTCGTTTTTTTTTTAATTAGGTAGATGAAGCCTAATTAAACAAAATTACCTTAAAATGTTAATCTGCAGCTCTTTGTGCTGAAGCCACTGTGATTATACCCGAGGGACGACACTAAAAAGTATCTACTCTTTTGGACGTTTCGGGGGAAAAGTCTATCCCCGTCTTCAGCAAGCTAAAAAATAAAAAACTAACAGTAGTATATATAGAACTCATGGTTCTTGGGATTATTTTAAAGAATTTGGATTGTAATTACTATCCGACGTTTCGCCTTTGATTGCATGATGCATCTTCAGGAATCTTTACTCCACAAGATCTGAACACTGATTTGACATTGTTTTTTATTATGGATACGAACAGAACAGACACCTAACTTCAGGATTTGAGTCTGCCTCCTCAACGGTTTAATTACAGGGGAAGACCGCTAAATTCAGAATCAGAATCAGCTGCAATGGTATATCTGGCAGCAAAAACGTTTTTATCTCCAACGATCTATTCGGAGGATACTAAATTCACTTTTTGTATACTTTTACTTCTCGTTTTTTTTTAATTAGGTAGATGAAGCCTAATTAAACAAAATTACCTTAAAATGTTAATCTGCAGCCCTTTGTCCTGAAGCCACTGTGATTATACCCGAGGGGTGATACTAAAAAATATCTACTCTTTTGGACGTTTCGGAGGAAAAGTCTATCCCCGTCTTCAGCAAGCTAAAAAATAAAAAACTAAGAGTAGTATATATAGAACTCAAGGTTCTTGGGATTATTTTAAAGAATTTGGATTGTAATTACTATCCGACGTTTAGCCTTTGATTGCACGAGGCATCTTGAGGAATCTTTACTCCACGAGATCTGAACACTGAATTCACATTACTTTTTATTGTGGATACGAACAGAACAGACACCTGACTTCAGGATCTGAGTCTGCCTTCTCAACGGTTTAATTACAGGGGAAGACCGCTAAATTCAGAATCAGAATCAGCTGCAACGGTATATCTGTCAGCAAAAACGTTTTTATCTCCAACGATCTATTCGGAGGATACTAAATTCACTTTTTGTATACTTTTACTTCTCGTTTTTTTTTTAATTAGGTAGATGAAGCCTAATTAAACAAAATTACCTTAAAATGTTAATATGCAGCCCTTTGTTCTGAAGCCATTGTGATAATACCCGAGAGACGACACTAAAAAGTATCTACTCTTTTGGACGTTTCGGGGGAAAAGTCTATCCCCGTCTTCAGCAAGCTAAAAAATAAAAAACTAACAGTAGTATATATAGAACTCATGGTTCTTGGGATTATTTTAAAGAATTTGGATTGTAATTACTATCCGACGTTTCGCCTTTGATTGCATTAGGCATCTTCAGGAGTCTTTACTCCACAAGATCTGAACACTGATTTCACATTGTGTTTTATTATGGATACGAACAGAACAGACACCTAACTTCAGGATCTGAGTCTGCCTCCTCAACGGTTTAATTACAGGGGAAGACCGCTACTTTCAGACTCAGAAACAGCTGCAACGGTATATCTGGCAGCAAAAACGTTTTTATCTCCAACGATCTATTCGGAGGATATTAAATTCACTTTTTGTATACTTTTACTTCTCGTTTTTTTTTAATTAGCTAAATGAAGCCTAATTAAACAAAATTTCCTTAAAATGTTAATCTGCAGCCCTTTGTCCTGAAGCCACTGTGATTATACCCGAGGGACGATACTAAAAAATATCTACTCTTTTGGACGTTTCGGAGGAAACGTCTATCCCCGTCTTCAGCAAGCTAAAAAATAAAAAACTAAGAGTAGTATATATAGAACTCATGGTTCTTGGGATTTTTTTAAAGAATTTGGATTGGAATTAGTGTCCGAAGTTTTGCCTTTGAATGCACGAGGCATCTTCAGGAATCTTTACTACACGAGATCTGAACACTAAATTCACATTACTTTTTATTGTGGAGACGAACAGAACAGACACCTAACTTCAGGATCTGAGTCTGCCTTCTCAACGGTTTAATTACAGGGGAAGACCGCTAAATTCAGAATCAGAATCAGCTGCAACGGTATATCTGGCAGCAAAAACGTTTTTAGCTCCAACGATCTAACGATGAAGCCTAATTAAACAAAATTACCTTAATCTGCAGCCCTTTGTTCTAAAGCCACTGTGATTATACCCGAAGGACGACACTAAAAAATATCTACTATTTTGGACGTTTCGGAGGAAAAGTCTAACCCCGTCTTCAGCAAGCTAAAAAATTAAAAACTAAGAGTAGTATATATAGAACTCATGGTTCTTGGGATTATTTTAAAGAATTTGGATTGGAATTACTGTCCGACGTTTTGCCTTTGAATGCACGAGGCATCTTCAGGAATCTTTACTACACGAGATCTGAACACTAAATTCACATTATTTTATTGTTTATACAAACAGAACAGACACCTAACTTCAGGATCTGAGTCTGCCTTGTCAACGGTTTAATAACAGGGTAAAACCGCTAAATTTAGAATTAGAATCAGCTGCAACGGTATACTAGGTAGTACTAAATTCACTTTTTTAAACTTTTATTTCTAGTTTTTTTTTAATTAGGTAGATGAAGCCTAAGCCGACAAAATCTCCACGATATTCTTTGGGATTCAATTTTACAGGTGAGTATTTAATCAAAGGGAGTGCTAAAACTAAATACATATCTTTTGGTTGTCCTGGCTTTACAAATTATACCGGAGTTTCAAATGGTCAATATTAAATGTTTTTTGTTCATGTAGCATATTTAAAAAAAAAGAAAATCTTCAATCGAACTTTCTATTTTTGTTGGAACAGCTAGTAAGTGGCTAAAGAAACTGATAGCGAAATTATTATTATTATTATTATTATTATGAAATGATTGTATTAGAAGGGTTCAATTCACAACGGCCTAAAAAATCATCACATCACAAAAACTAAAATGGAATATAATATGTAGGCGGTAAATATGGCAACTCTGCTAGAAGCATTCTAAACCTATGATTTTTATATTCGGATGCCAAGAGACATAGGTAGTGAGAAGTATTCAAATTAATAGGATCACATGAATATTGAAGGATGGCAATCTATATATATATATATATATATATATATATATATATATATATATATATATATATGATAGTTTTTTTAATTTTTTGGCTTGCTAAAGACTTTCCCCCCCAGAAACATCCAAAAAAGTTGATTTAATTGATGAAAATTATCACGAAGGTAAAATTTCATATCTGACATATGCTCAGTATGAGTTTTGTTTTGTCATATATTTTATAAGAATAATACTGGTACTCATTCTGTGCCTTGGTTGTTGACAGTAGTCATATTTTTAATAGGAACGTTTTTCGTAGTTGCCGCAAACTGTAAGTTGGAATAATATTGTTATCCATTATCAGACAGTGACTTTTTTATTATTAAGCAGTATACGGGCCGCTTAGGGCCCGGACCTTAAAAAGGGACCCCACGAAGGCTATCTAGAGCTGGCCAGTTTAATCTTTAACGTTAAATTTGAGCTGAACAACAAAATTTCACAAAAGTTTACTATTTTTAGTATACTGCCAACGTCGTAAGTATGTAGAATATGCATCTATAATCTACATAATATATGTTATACACAGCCTAAAACACAGTCTCATCACCAACATGTAGCATGAAAATTGATAGCGCTAGTCGCTAATCTAATCAAAATGAAAAAGTCGGTAAATCTCCTTTACATAGTCACTTAGTCACACATATATATACTGCCTTTTGAAAGATTTTTATTGGGCCCCATTTTGTTCCATCATATTGGATTCCTACTAAAAATCTACCATTTCCTATTCATGACACACTTGGTTTTTGGGCATCATGTAAAATCCATTCAATAAGTAGTTTTTACATTGAGACACATGGCCAAGTTATATTGAATTTTTACCAGGTTATCCCTATATCACATTTAATATTTCTAAAAAATTTTGTTTTGCTATCTTAGATTCATACTTAAACGATACTAATACGTTCCTCTGTAACACTGGATTTTTGTACTAAATTTGGATGTAAGTGGGATAATTAGTTTTCTGGTAATAATATTTTTAACGCTTCACAAGACCGTCATCTTGTACCGGCATATTGGATTTTTACTAAAATATTACCAGGTCATCCCCATATGACCCTTAATTTTTTAATAAAATCTGAAGTCATTGGAGTAATTTTTAACAGATAGATCAACAGAAATGTTTTTTGTTCATGTCGCATATTTAAAAAAAAGAAAATCTTCAATCGAACTTTCTATTTTTGTTGGAACAGCTAGTAAGTGGCTAAAGAAACTGATAGCGAAATTATTATTATTATTATTATGAAATGATTGTATGAGAAGGGTTCAATTCACAACGGCCTAAAAGATCAACACATCACAAAAACTAAAATGGAATATAATATGTAGGCGGTAAATATGGCAACTCTGCTAGAAGCATTCTAAACCTATGATTTTTATATTCGGATGCCAAGAGACATAGTATAAAGTTTTCTTTAGTGCTTTTTTTATATTTTATGCTTGTTAAATGACTCTTAAGATCACTAAGAAAAACTATTATAAAATCGTAAGTTCGACTCGGCTAGCTGATGTTTTAGAGCAACTTAATAAGATCATAATTTTAATGTAAAATACTCCGGCTAATTGAACTCAGCAAACGTTGGAAAAGTTTTTTTATAATTTGGCTATGGGCGCCAGAGCTATAGGAACTCGAAGAAGAAAGATATACACATATAAAATAAAGGAAGAGAGCAACTTAAAATAATTAGATTTAGATATTTAATAAAAAATAAAGATAAGATATATGCTAATGTGACCTAAATTAAATAAATGAAAAACAAATCACGTAACTACCAATTTATTTTTCCTTGGACTGTGTTTTTTTTTGAATATTGTTTTCAATTTTTACAATATAAGTACCTGACATACGTCAGTTTATAAATGTCCACATATATAGATTAAAAACAATTTAGAAGTGGAAGTGAAATTAAATTTCTCTTACAATTGAAATGATTATATTATATATTTTGGAAAAGATTTGGTTATTTATTTTTTCTCAATATATGCATAAAAATCAATTAATTATTAAATTAAGGTTAGAAAGTACATTTTGTCATAAAATTAAGTTAAAATATTCAAACAATTCAATTTAACAAAGATAATAAATTACGATTTAAGTCAGCAAGGATAAGAAAATCATATAGATCTAGAGAAATTAAATGGGTTAAATAAATTTAGTTGGTCATTTGATTTTTTTAATATTTTTTAACCAGCTGATGGTTTATCTTTGTGAACTAACAAACAATGAAACTCAATTAAGTGTTCGGTTGATTATCAATTAGTTAAGCAGCTGATCTTAAATCAGTTTGATTTAATTTAATTAGTTGATATTATGAAGTTCTTTTTGAACAAACAAACAATGAAACTCAATTTTATGATCGGCTGATATTTGACCTTATGCAAAATTTCTAAATTGACAACATGACTCTAGATAATTCTAGACACTTTTAAGCAAATTTCTTAAGTAGAAAAAATTTAATCATAAATAGTCAAGTTATTATAAATTCAAATTAAGATAGAATAAGAGAAATTTTAATTCAAAAAGTCCAATTTGATATTAGAGGAAAATTACAATAGAAAAGAAAATCAAAATTTCAGTTCCATAATCCCAATAAATTTACCATGAAATAAAATGCCACAATCTTAAATTTAAATTAGTGAAATATCAATGGTAATACTCACTAGTATGATACCTTGATTTAATATACACTCACATAATTTATAAGATAGAAAAATGTTATACCTAATTAGGATAAATGTAAATGTCCAAAAATCTTTAAGAAATTAATATTTTAGTACAGATAATAATTTTTACAAGTAAATATACTAATGCCACATAGACAATATTTATACACAGTGTAAGTATTAATTTATACCTATATTAAATTTGATATATTTAAATCAAGAAGATATGTTTAAATTTTACGTAAATCGAGACGAAAATTTTTATATATATATATATATATATATATATATTTTTTTTTTTTTTTCAATAATTTATAATTTATACCATTTATATATGTTTTGAAGATAATTATTAATTAATAAAAAGAAGGAATTGAAGACTGAAGAGAGGTTTCGGTATGTAGTTTTCAAATAAGCATTAAGTAATTCCTAATGAATTAATGCATGGCCACTACATCAATCCAAAGAAGCGAAAATAAGAAAATTATAAATCACTTATCTTTTCAACATATGTCCGGGAGTATATCCTTGCTATGGCGTCATTCCTTGTAGACTACCCAAGTCCAAAACTGGAACTGGCCACACAGCACTTGTCCAGAAAAATGACCACACGGTACTAAAAAAAGGACTTCTTCCTCCAGCAATTTACCACAAAACAGTTACCATTAAATTTTCCTCGACCAGGAATCACTTTTAATTTGAATTATGCAATAAATTCTTCATTGTATTGATTATTTACTTTTAATATCCATTTTCCAATTAATAATTAAAACAATTGAAAGTGGTAGGGAAAAAATTGTAGAGAAGAGGAAAAATGTCAAAAGAAAAAAAAACCTGAAACAAAATGGCGAAATGAGTCAACTTGTTCACAATGCATAAAAATGTAATTTTTCTTGCCAGAAAACACTCAGAATTAACTTACCAGATGTTATGGCTTAAGAAAGCAGTAATCCATTACTGAATTGAGATTTTATTGGATTTGATCCAGCATCTAGGCTGACTAAGTTAAAATATTAACTAAATTCCAACTAACTTATCTCATGTTTGCTTTCAACAATAGAAATTTTGCAAAAGCGGCTCGAAACGACTGACCCACTCGGTTTTATGGAATCGGACTACATAAAAACAGTACATCCCTATGTCTCACCAAAACATGGCGCCAATTCAGAATCTATTTTTGGCAGTTAAGATTTTTAATAATGAAAAACCCAATTAATAGTTAATATTTGATCAATCTAAAACCCAGGAAATTTTATCAATACAACTATCTATGTGATACACCTAATAAAGAATCAATTAGGGACCATTTCATAATAATATTCATGAAATTGAAAAGCATATGTATAAATTTTATTTTAAATGTGGCGGACGAAATCTGAATCTAGAAATTTCCTTCGAACGTGTTTTACAAAGCGAGAATTTGCGATCTGTTGATTCGGGATCGATATAATAACTTCGGTGCCATGCGTGCGGTACTTAGTCCAAGCAATTGTTAATCCAGTAAAATTGTGATTTGATGCTATTAATTAGAAAATTGTTAATATTATTCAGTTTAAATTGAATTTTGAACCAAACATTCTAACGAACGGAAAAGTTTGTTACAATAGGTAGTGAGAAGTATTCAAATGAATAGGATTATTCACATGAATATTGATTATATATATAATATATATATATATATATATATATATATATATATATATATGATAGTTTTTTTATTTTTTTGGCTTGCTAAAGACTTCCCTTTCCCCAGGAACATCCAAAAAAGTTGATTTTTTCAGTGTCATTCCTCGGGTACCTTCACAATGGACCCAGCTCTGAAGACTAAAGATTGGCCCCATTTTGTTCCATCATATTGGATTCCTACTAATAATCTACCAGTTCCTATTCATGACACACTTGGTTTTTGGGCATCATTTAAAATCCATTCAATAAGTAGTTTTTACATTGACACACATGGCCAAGTTATATTGAATTTTTACCAGGTTATCCCTATATCACATTCAATATTTCTACAAAATTTTATTTTGCTATCTTAGATTCATACTAAAACGATACTAGTACGTTCCTCTGTAACACTGGATTTTTGTACTTTGTACGTAAGTTGGATAATTAGTTTTCTTGGTAATAATATTTTTAACGTTTCACAAGACCGTCATCTTGTACCGGCGTATTGGATTTTTACTAAAATATTACCAGGTCATCCCCAAATATAACCCTTAGTTTTTTAATACAATTTGAAGTCATTGGAGTAATTTTGAAGCTGTGCCACGAACTGACAAGAAGACCGATAGACAAACCGACGAAATTGATAAAAAGTATTTTTTGTCATCTTAATATTTTTATTAAGCCCCCAATTTGTTCCGCCATCTATATGCTACAAATGTTACCAGTTGTTTCCTACATAATTCTAGATTTTTGTGCAAAATTTATGAGAAAATTGATAAGTAGTTTTTCAGTAATAATTTTTTTAACATTGCACTAGGCAGTTGTTTTGCCATATTAGATTTTTACCAAAATGTTACCAGGTCGTACTCACATGACCCTTAATTTTCAATCGGATAAGTAGTTTTTTAGCTATGCCGCGAACAGATAGATCAACAGACCGACAGAGAGACAGACCGACAGAACTGAGAAAACATATTTTTCAGCATCTAGGAAACCTGAAACGTAAAAATCTGAAAAAATTTCGGAGGCTAATCTTTACACGATTGCAATACTACTTCCTTTTTACAAGGGACGTAGAAACAATGCAACATGATACAAAAAGTCTTTTGAAAACACCACATTGTCTGTAACCTTCAAATCAGAGCCACTATTTTTCTTACGCTTTAAATCAACAGAAAAAAACTGAAGACATAACCTATCCGAAACGAGCTACAAGCAATTTAGATACATAATTAAAACAACATATTATAATATCAGTAAATTTCAATAAAAACAAACCATGATGAACACTTTTTATACTGGTCAGTCGGCGAAAAATTCGCAGAGTTAAAATAACATGACGTAAGCCAAAACAGAAGACAGTTTTTGCATTGCGATTTTTGGGAACTGAACGTTCGTTATTCATTTGTCATACTACCCAATGGACTAAAAAAAAGTTTGGGTGACACTGAAGAGCCTCATCAAATTCAGAGTTTTGGTGGTTTGCTGGCACGAATACTAGACAAGTGCAGGGTCGTAATTGTAGGAACCGAAGTGGCATATTCATATCTAGCGCACAGTGTAGCACATCGGAAAGCTTTTTTACTCTGTGCTCGCTATTCTTTCTTGTTTGGAAGATTTGTCTATGTATTTCTACAACGAAATTTAATTATTGCAAGGAATTACGTTAAGAAAAATGAATGCAGATTATTGAAAAGTTAATCAAAAGAACATAGAAACAAAACTCTTAACCTAGAGTGAAAATGAAGTACTTGCTGTTATAAGGATTCTATATAATGCTTATTAGTATTTTTAATAATGCCATATGCCATTTTAGGTACACCATGTGGTACACTGAATGCTACTGAAATATATTAGATGCTTTTTACGGTTTTTATATTTCATCTACATGCAAACTTAATGTCATATTTTATTGACTTGCGATGTTTTAACATACTTATATCCGAGAGGAACTTAGAAAATATGTTTCTAGTAAGTAGCTATTGTCTGTTAATTTATGACTTACGTCAACAGGATGTATTGTAGATAATTATAGAATTTGGAATATGATCTATAGTTAAATAAGCATATTTGTAATTATACAGATTATTTCAAAACCAGCTGGTCTGTCAGACCTTGTCCGGTCTTTCCCGTTGTTAGATGGCGCTATGAGTTTCAAGTGAAATTATAGGAATATGGGGCGCATTCACCAAATCGTCCAACAATGTTATTGAAGAACATATTGGTTTTATAGAAAAACTACGCAATAAAACAATACAAAAAATAGTGTTGGAAGGTCTAGGTAACCAGACGATTATTTAAAAAAAAAACATGTCAATTGGTGCAGTATAACTCTCTCACGAAGTTGCTGAAAAATCTGGTTTAGAGTTTTAAATATATAGATTACATTCAGTTTTTTACTTCCCTAGTAAAGAGGTAGTATTGTGACCGTGAAAAAATCACCCTCCGACATATTTTTGGAGCTTTACGTTCCAGTCCCTAGATGCCGAAAAATATGTTTTCTCGACTCCGTCGGTCTGTATGTCTATTTGTATGTCGGTATGTCGCTCTGCCCTTTCGCGGCATTGCTAAAAAACTATACTTGCACGATTGACTTCAAATTTTAGTAAAAAATTAATGGGGATAACCTGGTACCATTTTGGTAAAAATCCAGTATGGAAAAACCAAATGGAGGCCATGAAATGTAAAAAATTATTACTAAAAAAGTACTCCCCCAATTTATCATAAAGATCGTATTATGTAGGAACAACTGGTAAAATTTTCGTACGAATCCAAGATGGCAGAATAAAATGGTGAGTTAATAAAATATTTAAAAATTCAGACTGAAAAAAACTACTTATTGAACTGATTTCAAATTGTGTGCTATAACTAAATGTGTACAGATATGAACTAGTAAAACTGTGATATTAATTCAAGGTAGCGGAATAAAATGGCGGCCAAACAAAATGTTTGTATTCTGAATAAAGTCGTCCTCTTTGGTTTTCCATATCTTCAGGTTCTGTCGGTCCTTCTCGGTATGTCGTCTGTCAATTCGAGACATAGGCACTCATCAGATTGACTTCAAATTTTTAGGCAAAAATTAAGGGTCATATGGGAATGACCTGGTTATATTTTGGTAAAAACCCAATATGCCGGAACAAGATGGACGCCTAGTAAAACGGTAAAAATCTTTATTTGTAAATATTGAGAAGAATATTTTTCGTACATTTTCCTTAGTTATGTCTATCAAACGATATAAAATTTGAGAGTTTCTTTATACAGTTAGAACACAATAGTACCTATCCTAGTATTTCTGTTAAAATAAAATATCTCGAACTATTGTTAACTACGAGAACAAAACAAACTTAATTAGTTTTTCGAAGTTGCTTATACATATAAATATATATATATATATATATATATATATATATATATATATATATATATATATATATATATATATATATATATATATATATATATATATATATATATATATATATATATATATATATATATATATATATATATATATATATATATATATATATATATATATATATATATATATATATATATATATATGTATATATATATATATATATATATATATATATATATATATATATATATATATATATATATATATATATATATTTAATATATATATATATATATATATATATATATATATATATATATTATACATATATATAATATGTATCATATTTTTTTACGTTTTCGATCACGAAAAATATATTTAAAAAAAAATTTACATAGGTGTAAGTCAAAAAAATCGTATCTTTAGAATGCCCAAGACGCTTTAATAAAATTACGGAATCATGGGCATTGGAAAATAAGATAATAGAATATTGGGCGAGTCACTGACGTAGACAAGGGTGAATGTTGAAAAAGAGATGTATGAGAATCATCAAACCGGTTTCAGTAAAATTCAGAAAAAAAAAAATAGGTAAATACCTCGCGGGCATAAAATTTTCAGAATCATTGCATACTTAAACATTTAACATATATCATATTTAACATTAACATCATTTGATAAAAACGGCAAAGTATTTTTTGTAAATATTGAGAAGAATATTTTTAATGAATTTTCCTTAGTTTTGTCTATCAAACGATATAAAATTTGAGAGTTTCTTTATACAGTTAGAACACAACAATACATATCCTAGTATTTCTGTTAAACTAAAATATCTGCAATTATTGTTAACTACGAGAAAAAAACAAACTTAATTTGTTTTTCGAAGTTGCTTAGTTAATCAAGATATTGCAACCATATTTTTACATTGATATACCGAAAATATACATTACTTAGGGGCGGCGGGGTCGGCTGGGCCATTCTAGTAGTTATACAGGGAAAATTCTCTTTTTAAATACGTAAATATTTTTCAAAAATAATTTTGCAAACATCCTAAAACGCACAAAACCTAAATGTAGTTTATTTCCTGGACACATGGCAAAATAGGTATTTGATGATGGCTCGGCCAACCGATTCCATCATCTCACATGCTAGACTTCATCTACTAATTCCGCTATAACGTTCGTCTTATTTTTAAATTAATTTGCTAGTTCTTTACTCTAGTCATAACTAATGATGGTTAAAATATTATATTAGTAATTTTCACTCCATTTTACATGTTTAAATGTGGTGAAGAAATGAGAGGTGAATATTTTAAAATATCATTTGCAGTTTTTCTTTTATAAGTGGGCGGGCCGCATCGTGGTTCTTGTTAATTATCATTGGATCATTTTTGGACGCGGCACAATTAACCACATTGGCCTCAAAGGCGATTTTAGGAAACCCTTCTGGGTTTTTAAATTTTAAAATTTTTTTTTAATTTTGTTTTTTTAAATTAACCGCCCCTGTCTGGGGCGGTTAATTTAAAAAAAAAGTTTGTCAATATATATAATTATAAATGGCTTGAGAACAACCTATATACCCATATTTTTTATCATACTTGTTGTGGCATAAGTGAAAAAAAACAGCCTCTAATATATAGTTATAGAATAACGCCCAATTTTTTTCTTGCAGCAAATTTATTAATTACATTGTTTATATTTACATCAATGCTCTAGCTATGGATATACTAGTAGAAGTTTTGAGTATTTATACCTCAATTAAGAGGTCGAATTCGCCACCTTCTTTTCAACAACTTTAAAGCTGCGGCACACATTAGTCCACAATGCCCAGTCTTTATTAGACATCATTACTATGATTTTGATTATCCATTCTCAGCAAGTTAAAAAAACGCACATAAACTTAAAAACAAGCAAGACAAAATTACATTACACAAAGAGTCGACAAATATAAATATAAAAGTAAGGTAAGTTCCACACACGACGCAAAGCGCAAACGTTTTCAATCTATAAGACGGGCTAAGAACCAACGTAAACGCTTAGCTTAAACGGACGACGCAAGACGTAAACTTTTTCAATCTATAATCCGCTTTAATGCATTAATATTTAAGGCACTAGTGTTAAAAGTGAAATGTCAAATTTTGAAAGCAAACGTCAAAAAACTCTATATTTTATTTATAATCATTAATATTAATGGTACAACTTTACAAACTTGAAAAGTGAATTCCTTCCACAGGTCCCTTTCTCCGGAAAATATGCCAGAAATACATTTTTAGTATATTTATAAGAAATGCCTTCCTCTACACACCATTTCACAAATTTATCGTAAGCAATCTCATACTGCGTTAGGGATTTTCTGGGCAACAAAAACCACCACAATGTTTTATTAAACTGACACGATGTTTTAAATTTCCCTTAAACAATTAAGCCAAGAATATTTGTTAGGTTTTATTGACAAATGTCAACTTCCATAATTTTATATTCGATGCTATTTAAAAATATCTGCTTAAAATTTATTAAACATCCTAAAAATTTCATTTATAACTCTGTTATTGCTTTTTATTTTCGTTTGTAGAAAAAATATGATATGATTTTGTGTTAAAAGAATTTTTAACCCACTTACTTGAATTGCAGAATTCGCTTCGTTCATTCTACAAAAAATATACTTTTAACACTTAAAGTGTTTAAATTGAGTTAGCCAATTTCACTTAAAATGTTTTACCAGTTATCTAAAAATCATTTAATTTCAAAACCAGTGGAGATTTTCAGTTTTAAAATTAGAGGCCCAACCTATAACTTTAAAAACATATAAAACTGATTCCAAAATCATTACACATTTGTCTTGATCTATAACGTAATCGATGCCAAAACTGTCCAAACACCCGAATGCAGAGTTTGCAGAGTGCAATTTTCGGCGTGCTGCAAGGACAAAAGTCCGTTTACCTCATCCCAGCATCGGATAGACGTCCTATAATTAATAATAACCATTCTTTTAAAACCAGTGATTTGGAGGTTCAAGGATTTTTCTGTCACATCAAACTTTTAATATCATTTATAATACGAGTTTAAATGAGATATGGCGTCAAAGGTAACAAATTGCATCCCCAAACAAAATTGTTGCACGCCATTTTACAATTTGAAGCACGTTCAACTTCTTTGCTTAGGCATTTTCCATAAAGTCAGTTAGGAACTCCTTTGAATATTTATTAACTTTTATTTTCATTTATTTCTTGAGGAATGTTGCCTTGTAGGCACGGGATGTTTTGCAATGTCCTACGTGTATTGCCGACACATGCCAATATATGGATATTATTAATTAAATAAGTTTTTTTAATCTTTGTAAAAAAATACAAAACAGCACTGTGCCTTCTAAAAAACTGCTCATGAAAAAAATAATACAATTTTAAAAATTAAGTGTCGATATTATACAACACAGAGAATTGTTGAATTATTGTAAACTTAGCTTTGATTAACTCTTTTGTTACTTTGCGTTTAAACACATGTTAACATTTGCAACAATTAATATTCAGTTATTGAAAACACATATCTGTATTATGTTGAGATACTTCAGTTGGATATTTATCATTTACTTCTCTTTGGGTATACTTATTACTAATATATTAATTATAGTTTGTGCATAGCTCGTGAGATCGGAGTGCCCTTTTGAGCAAATCACTCAATAATAGTAAGTTACATTTAGTTTCTTCCTTAATTATTGTTGTTACTTAAGCTTTGCACCCACTAAACTGTAAAATTATTTTAAGGGTCTCTTGTTGGATTTGTAATCTGTTGAAAAACCCTTTATTGTACATAAATAAATAAATTCAAAGTGTGGAATCTTTATTTCTTTTACGGGATTTAGATATACTCAGAGAGAAGTGTTCACCCAATTTACGCTTGTGTAAGTAGGATTTTCGGTGCCACCAAAAATTTCAAAATGTCAAGTTGTCAAAGTCACAATAACCTTTTTCGAGATATTTTTTACATAGGTGTATAAATATAAACGTGCCGGGTCAACTATCCGTAGAAAAAGCCCAGATCATTACCATAATAGAAGAATGTTGGTCTATTCGTTCCCTAGAAGAGCGACACGGGAAAAGTAAATCGACCATTTGAAAAATAAAAAAACGATGGGAGTTAGAGGGACATTAGAAAGAAAAGCAGATTCAGGATATAACAGGGTTTCCAACGTAGAACAGAATGCAGCCCTCATAGGTCACCTGAGACAAAATCCTTCCTTCTGCAGTCTCTAGGGGTGCTGTGATTGTGACAGGATTTCCTGGGGATCGCAGCCCACGGCCAGTAGGAGGATTAGCAATTCAGAATTAAAAAACCGAGTTGCTGCAAAAAAAAATGTTGCTGACGGAAGGCTAATCTTTGCCTTGAACTATGTATACTTTCAGCTACAATTTTGGAACAGGATCGTGTTCACCGATAAAAAGACCTTTCAATCCATCTACAATGGCCTGACATCTGACAACAGCAGATTTCAAGAAAAATATACGAGTAGCTTAGCTTTCAAAACTGGACGATTTTCCGTCAATGTTTCACTGGCGTCGCGAAGGGAAAGGTTATGGGGTAATTACCCTCCTCAGGATTTATAATTACCCAGATTTCATTCAGATCGATGAACCCTAAAAAAATTTTAATATTTTTTAAAACAATAAATATAATTTAAGTAATGATGTCTGAACTGTCTAATAGTGTAATGATGTCTGAACAAAAAGGTGCCATCATCGAATTGCAAAAACATTTAAAAAATGCAATAAAATATCCTCGTGCCAATCACTTTTTAAACTTATCTACTCGTTTAAGAAATCATGGTTCTTGGGATTAGACCATGTCAAATTGGAATTACTATCCGACCTTTTGCCTTCGATTGCACGAGGCATCTTCATGGATCTTTACTCCACGAGATCTGAACACTGAATGAGCTCGAAGAGATTTAGGCGGGCTTTTATACCCGACTTGTGCTCGCCGAACCGTGACCCTGTGTTAAGATCGGGTTCCACGTGTGATGTAGACCGTAACCCGTATCTCTATTGAAATTGTTTGTATGTTTAAATATTTCAATAGATTCTCTAACTTTTCGTTTATAAAAACTTGGAACCGATGCTAGAACCTTGGTTTCCTTTACGTTTATAAAATGGCCAGTGTTATGCTGGTGTTCAGCTACAGTAGATTGAACAATTTGTTTCTTTTTAATACATCGTTCATGTTCCTTAAGTCTAGTTGATATTGAGAGTCCTGTTTCTCCCACATACACTTCTCCACAGGAGCAATGAATTTTATATACTCCTTCTGTTTGGAAAGGTACAAGATCTTTCGGGGATCGCAAGCATTGTCCAATCTTCTTATGTGTATTGAAGATTGTACGTATGTTGGACCGCCGAAGTAATCGTCCTATTTTGTCTGTAGTGCCATGTACGTAGGGAAGAACAACACTACCTAATGGTGACTCTTTATCATTCTCCTTTGGCGGAGTTGGTTTACTATGTCTTTTAATTGAACGCGTAATATCTTCAGTGTAATAGCCATGCCCTCTGAGAGCTTCGGTCAGTTTCGATGTTTCCGATGTTAAAGAATCTTGATCAGAAATCGAAATAGCTCTGAATACTAGTGAGTTAATAACCGATTTCTTTTGTGCTGGATGGTGATGAGAATTTGCGTTTAAGTATCTATTTGTATGGATCGGTTTTCTATACACAGAATGTCCTAATGTACCATTTTCCTTCCTTTGAGCACATACATCTAGAAAGAGAATTGTTCCATTAGATTCAATTTCCATCGTGAACTTGATATTATGATGCTGCTGATTAAGGTGGTCCAGAAATATGGGGAGATTATCCTGTCCAGGAGGCCAAACAACAAAAGTATCATCAACATATCTAAACCAGTGCTTCGGTTTTAGTGGAGCGGATGTTAGAGCAATATCCTCAAAGGCTTCCATAAAGATGTTCGCTACCACAGGTGATAGATGAGGTCCCATGGCTGCCCCTGAAGTTTGTTCATAAAAAGTTCCTTGAAAAATGAAATAAGTAGATGTAAGACAAGCTTCCACTAGGTCTATTAAGTTCTTATCAACATTATTGTTATCCAGTATGTCTGATATAATGGCAATTGAGTCGTTGACAGGAACATTTGTGTAAAGTGATTCTAAATCGAAACTGACCAAAATATCTTCGGGATCCAACTGGATTGTCTTGAGTTTTTCCACGAAATGTGCAGAGTTTTTAATAAAAGAATCTGTTTTTCCAGTAAATGGATTAAGAAAATTTGAAAGATATTTACCTAGTTTGTATGTAGGCGAGTCTATTGCACTGACGATCGGTCGAAGTGGTACGTTGTCGTTCTGTACCTTCGGAAGACCGTAGAACCTGGGAGTCTTGGAGCTGCTTGGTTTTAATGATTTTTTCTCCGCTGGTGGTAGACTGGATGTGTTGATCAAATTTGTAATGCGTCTTTCTATTCTACTTGTGGGGTCTGCCTGCATAACCTTATAGGTGTTGTTGTCCAAAAGTTGAGTAAGCTTTTCCACATATTCTGTTCTGTCTATGACGACTGTGGCGTTGCCTTTATCTGCTGGAAGTACCAGAATGTTTGCGTCTTCGTTTAAGGTCTTCATTGCTATTTTTTCGGCTGCGGAGAGGTTCGACTTCGGTGGTATTGAGTTTTTAATGATCTTCACTGTCTCATATCTGACTTCATCAGCTTGTTCCCCTGGTAATCTTCTGATTGCTGCTTCAACAGAAGATACTATGTCTTCTACGGGAATGCTACTCGGTGCTATTGCGAAGTTTTGGCCCTTGGAAAGGACGGAAAGTTCTGCTTTGGATAACGGCTTCGATGACAGGTTAATAACTGTGTTCTGCCGAAGTTTCACTGGATTTTTTCTGTTCAGGAGGGCTTCAAACTTCTTTTGTTGCTTAGGTGTAACTTCTTGATGAATTTTTTCTGCATGTGCGTTGGTAATATTGTCCAAAGTTGTAAATGTAGTTCTTTCTAGTCTAGAAGCTAATTTCAGATGAATTTCTAATAGTTTCCGGGCATTTGTATCTAAATCACGACGTCTTGCCTTAATCCTTCCTTTAACTAATGCATTGCTAGCGCGCTTATAAATATTCTTAGCCGTTCTAGAAGTAATGTGATGTCTCACCTGTAGCGATTTCGGTAATACATCTTCATCTCGGCATCTAAGGAGAAAGGCCAACTGGCAGAGTAATTTTTTCTGCTGTTCCGGAGATCGCCAAAAGTTTTGGCATCCTTCTTGATTTCGTCCCCAAAGAGGTTAGCTGACATATAACGGAAGCTTTCACGGCTTTGGTCAATTAAGAAATCATGGTTCTTGGGATTAGCCGGTGTCAAATTGGAATTACTATCCGACGTTTCACCTTCGATTGCACGAGGCATTTCAGGGATCTTTACTCCACGAGATCTGAACACTGAATGAGCTCGAAGAGATTCAGGCGGGCTTTTATACCCGAGTTGTGCTCGCCGAACCGTAACCCGCATGTCTATTGAAATGTTTTGTATGTTTAAACATTTCAATAGATTCTCTAACTTTTCGTTTATAAAAACCTAGAACCGATGCTAGAACCTTGGTTTCCTTTACATTTATAAAATGGCCAGTGTTCTCGTGGAGTAAAGATCCCTGAAGATGCCTCGTGCAATCGAAGGAGAAACGTCGGATAATAATTCCAATTTGACTCGGTCTAATCTCAAGAACCATGATTTCTTGATTGACCAAAGCCGTGAAAGCTTCCGTTCTATGTTATCTACTCGTATATCAAAAAGTAACAACGTACAGGAGATTAGAAATGAAAAAAATGAAAGAAATAATTAGCTTTTTCACGGCCTCACCAAAACGAAATAAAGTTTTGCTTTACACCAATAAGGAACAATTAACCAAAATATGTGAGATGGGTAGAAAGGCATAAGTCGGTGTAAAATTTAAAATTTGTCATAAAAATATTCTTCAAAGTTTGGAGCTTATTACAATGGAATGATAATAGGCTCTGCTTCAAAAGCCCAGATCCTAGTAAATTCTACAAAAACAACAAATTTTATAGTTTCTCTTCACTGCTTATTTTTTGTTTTGGCAATCACTGTTGGCCTAAGTAAAACTTTTCAAAAAGTAGATATGGACAAAGAAGAAGCCCAAACACTAACTAATGACAAAATCAATATTTAAACAAAAAAGAGAAGATGCTGAAAGAGCATTTAGAACAATTTTCGAAGAAATAAAAGCTATTCATGACAGTCTTGTACAACTTTCAATTTCCATTCCACGTAGGGTTTCCAATCAGAAGAATCGGTTAAATTTTGAAACCAACGACCCTGAAAAATATTTTTGTCTGAGTATATCCATTCCTTTGCAGCTTTGCTTGAAAACGTCGTGCAAGACTTTGATTTTCGATTTAGTTCTGAGTTGTTCAACATTCTTGAATTTAACTCTTTAGTTCCACACAACCGCATTATAAAATCTGTCACTGAATTAGTAACCGCAAAAATTACAATTTCAAATTATTTACATTAAATTACAGGTAAGTCCCTGAGTTAATTTCCAAAGACTTAATGAAGAAATTGATACATGGGTAGAAAAATGAAAAGGCATTGTTGTCGAAAGAGTCAGCCATAAGTGCATTAATAAACTTATTTACCCTACAGTTAGCGTAGCTCTGTCTTTGCTGGCGGTACTGCTAGTAAGCGTTGCCAGTACAGAGCGTAGTTTTTCTTATTTAAATAGACTAAAGACCTGGATTAGGTCAACTACTCACCAAGAAATTAAGAAAACTAATTGATAGATTTTCAAAGGGCAAGAAAAGAAGATTACCTGATGTCTTGTAAATGTATTTTAGTAAGTCTTGTTTTTGTTCAAAAATATTTTAAATTACCAATAAGTATTTATGTATAATAGCAGAAATACATAATTTCTGCAGGTGCAAAACGGCCTACAAGAAGAATTGCTTTCGATTATGTCACAGGCTTACAAGGTACCCTCCTGCGATCACAATTTCTGGGCCTCTACCCTCATCAGGCAGGCTTGTACCCAGGGAGATCTGAAATAACAGATTGCTCGATATGGCAAAATCGAAAACGAAACGTCTATCATACTGAAACAGTACTACAAGTTAAATGTAACATTTAGCACCAGCTATTGGGGCTCCGGTGATTTCCGGCTGCAAACCCATACGTAATTTAAAAAGTATGCACTAGCACCATCATGCGGAGAGTAGATACTAAAAATCGATAAAAATGCGCTCTCACACATCTTTACCAAAAGTTCTTGGCAGGAAAAGATATATGTATAATAGCAGAAATATATAATTTCTGCAGGTGCAAAACGGCCTACAAGAAGAATTGCTTTCGATTATGTCACAGGGTACCCTCCTGCGATCATGATTTCTGGGCGTCTACCCTCATCAGGCAGGCTTGTACCCAGGGAGATCTGAAATAACAGATTGCTCGATATGACAAAATCGAAAACGAAACGTCTATCATACTGAAACAGTACTACAAGTTAAATGTAACATTTAGCACCACCTATTGGGGCTCCGGTGATTTCCGGCTGCAAACCCGTAGGTAATTTAAAAAGTTGAGGGTAGAGGCCCAGAAATCATGATCGCAGGAGGGTTATTACCCTGTGACATAATCGAAAGCAATTCTTCTTGTAGGCCGTTTTGCACCTGCAGAAATTATATATTTCTGCTATTATACATATATCTTTTCCGGCCAAGAACTTTTGGTAAAGATGTGTGAGAGCGCATTTTTATCGATTTTTACAATAAGTATTTAGTTATAGGTTGTTTTTGTGTGTTGTCTCAAAGACTATTATGTTGTTTAACAATGCTTTGTGAGTTTTGTTGAAAATTAAGATTTTTTGTTTTAATCTTTTTTAATTTTTTTCTTCTAACCTATCTCAGCTCTTTATTACCCTCCTCAGCGTGATTGGCGTTTGTTATGGTATGTGATCGCATAGAAGGCACGTTTAATGCAAAATATTATGAACGTATTTTAGAGCACATAATGCTTTATTACATATTAATTTATTTACCAACATGATGAAAATTATTAAGTATTTATTTAGAAACATGATAATTGCCCTGTCCTTGCCAATAATATAAGACAGTAGTTTCAAAATAATTATTTGGAAGTATTGCCTTGGCCTTCTTAGAGTCCGGATATGAATTCGATACAGAACATTTGGGGATTGATAATGAAAAAATATATAGATGTAAGTTTAGGCCTCAAAATTCTGATGAACTGTCGGAAACAATCCATCGGGGTTGGGAAGAACTTGGTCCCAATATTGTGATAAATATAATTAACTCAATGCCCAACAGTAACTGTAATTCCTACAATACTACCTATATGCATTTTGTGAGAGAATACTTATTTGGATACAGAAATATTAGCTGTTAGTTTTATTTAAAATATCTAAAGACGGGCTAATTGCACATTATTATAAACTGAGAAAAATATGACTTACCCCGTATAATATACAAAAATATATGGTTTGTACATAGGGTAGGGTATTTTTATTACTTAAAAAGTGCATAATTTTTTAAATTTTACAGGCACAGTATTATTCTATGATTATACGCGCTGGGACTACAAGAGACAATTAGCTAGAATCTCTGACACCCTGTAAAATGCAAACAATGCCAATGTTAACTTTTGATCAAAATATCATGAACTATATGATATTAAAAATTTAGCCCTTTTCTATAAGAATCATGCGGGCTTTTATTTAGAAGCTATTCAAAAATTATTATCTTGCAGCTTCAGGGGAGAGGGCAAGTGCCTTTTTCCTTTCCCTCTTAGCTACACCCATGAGTGCTGCTGATTAAAGTGTTTCCCAATATTTTTGTATATTAGTTAAACAATTGCCAAATAATATTTCCAATTAAAACAAGATCCTAGTGACAGTACCTGTACTACACTACGGATCTCCCTTAGTAAATAAATTGTGACAAAACGTTGAAACGATCAGAGCAATGGAATTCCTTTTGACAAAACGTTTTTTCTGACTAACAAAACAACATAAAAATGTGTTGTTTAAAATATTAAATTATTAAACGTACACGTTGCTATTTCAATGTCTTCAAGTTTTTTTTATATCTCAAACAGCAACCGTTGGTTTTTCGAGAATTAATAGTATATTAATTACTAAATAAGTTAATTAAAATTAAAAATACCATTATTGGAAGGGTGATGGTTATTAATTGATATCAGGTTCGTACCCAGGATTTTCATTTCGGAGAGAGTTTGTTCCCCTGTGTATGTGGGCATTCTGTTTCCAGAAGCATTGTTATATTTAAAACATCTCAACTGAAAGAAAGTGTTCTAAACTGTCTTGTTTTAAACATTTTATATGAAGATCCAGTGGCTTGGCCAGACTTAGGACTTGGGAGAATATAATATTGTTTCTAATTTTTCAACAAGGTTGTAAGTTGTTGATATCCGACCATTATAAAACAAAATTACAAAAATAAATTTTATTTCAATGATGTACGCCTGTATAGGAGTACAGTAAATCTCCAAATCCAACGCCTAAAAAAAGATCATCCTCAATCTTTGTTTTGCACTATCACACTATCCTAACACCTTCATAAAATAATCCTACTATATATGGAAACTCTTGGGGGGATATATCCCGCATATCCCCCGTAGCTACCCACCAGTATCAAGTCTTATCAAATATATTTGAAAAGTTAGAAACATGATGAAATTAGGAAAGTTGTAGGGATTTTTATGTAGTATTAGAAAATCCGCCCACTCACTGGCACTAGTCTTTAGTAATACAGGTTGGCCAGCCATATTTTGAACCATTTTGGACTTAAATAGCCCTGAAACAAAAAATATCAAGGTGGGGTTTTCCCTGAATATTTTTAATTTGCCGAAATTTTTGTTTGAATTACAACCGAAAGTACCGAAAATAAAATGGCTGACTTTCAGGTATAGTTTTTACGCTTTTTAAAAAAATAATACAAGCTATAGTTAGGTTGCAGAATGGTGGATTTATTAAGCTCCGAAAATATACTGCATGTCTATAAGAATTTCACGTTTGTTTGTTCTTTTTTGAAAAGTCGCCTATGGAAACAAATTCATATTGTTCCCACGTCGATCGCTTTTGAAATATTCTTTTGAAGTAGAATAAAAGTGCAAAATAAAAACAGCAAAAAATGAAAATTTATTGAATAAGACATGAAAAGTTGTGGAAAAAGGTGTAACAATCACCAAACATTAAACATTAATATTAAAGTGAAAAATAGTTATTAAAATAATTACTACTGCAAAAGTGTCTTCCTCCGACTTCAATATATCTATTTAAATTAGTAGTATAAGCTTGTTAAAACTATATACTAAATATTCTTCGGAAATACCTTTTATTACGATACGAATTTTTGTTTTTCTTCTCTAAAGTTTGTGGTAGCGGACTATAGCATCGTTTTTTTACGTACCATCATACAAAAAATCCGGAACAGCTAGGTCCGGTGAACAAGAGGCCCATGGAATGGGGCCTCCTCTGCCAATCCACTTGTTTTCAAGACGTTATTTAGTGAATCTCTAGTAGTTAGCGGTGTAGCTCCATCTTGTTGAAAGTATTCAGAATATTTTCCTGACTTAGTTGCGGTTAACAAAAAATTTCTAGCATATCGACATGAGAATTTATGATTGGATTTTCAAAAAAGAATGGGCCATAAACTTTTTCGCCTGACACACCACACCAAACTGTAACTTTTGGCGAATTTCTGACATATTCATGCCTGGGATTCTCTTCTGCTCATATTCTACAATTATGTTTATTAACGTTTCCATTAATATGAAAAGTAGCTTCTTCCGACATTATTAGCCTTTCGAAAAAATGTCTGTTGGTTCTTATTAAATTTTAATAAGTCTAGCATAGTTCTACCCTTTTCGGAAAATCAGTTTCTTAAGTTCTTGCAAAATTTGTATATTATATGGCTTTAGTTTGAATATATTTGTCATAATGGTTAGCACTGTGGACACAGAAATTTTTGTTGAACCTGCGATTTTTCTTGTTGACAAGCTTGGATGTAATTGGGTTACCTCCATAAGTTGTAATGTCTTGTTTAATAAATTTTCGTTATTTACTGTTCTTTTCTTACGTGTTAAAGATCCCGTATTCCAAATTGTTTTATACTAGATTTTAATTGCGTTTTTTGTCGGTGGAGTTTTATTAAACATATTTCTAAATCATCTTTGGGTTACTTTTATTGATTGAGTTTCTGCAAACATTAGCACACACTTTACCTTTTTATCACTCAAATAAAACAATTTTCACTTCTACTTTATAAAAATAGGTCAAAAGCGATCGAGTTGGAACAATATGAATTAGTATCCATACGCAATTTTTTAGAAAAAGAAAAAAACATTAACCTTAAAAATCATATAGACATGCAGTATCTTTTTCGGAACTTAATAAATCAACCATTCTGCAATTTAACTATAGCTTGTTGAATTTTTGAAATTGACTTAGTTTTATGATTTTGAAGAAATATACAGGGTGTCCCATTTAAAACAACAAAGTTACACTATACCTGAAAGTCAGCAATTTGGTTTTTGGTACTTCCGGTTGTAAAAATAAAATGACATGCTTCACACAAAACTTTCGGCAAATTGAAAATATTCAGTGAAAACCGCACCTTGAGAATTTTTTTCGTTTCAGAGCTATTTTTTATGTCCGAAATGGGTAAAAATATGGCTGGCTACGCGATATTTTTTGCAACATTTCTCTAGGCAGCTATTTTGTTCCGTCATATTGGATTTCAACCAAAATGTTAAAAGGGCATCACAATATGACCCTTGATTTTTGACCAAAATTAGAATTAAATCGGGTAAGGAGTGTTTTAGCAAAGGACCTACAGACCGACAGACAGTTCCAGTGGAGTGAGAAAACATGTTTTTTTTGGCATGTAGGGACTTTAAAATGCGATGATTTGTAGAAATCTGGAAGGCTGATTTTAGCACGATTACAAGTATTTTATTTGGCCGCCATTTTGTTTAGTCGTCTTAAATTTGTGCGACAATTTTGCCAGTTTATCTCTATGTCACATCTAATTTAAAATCAATCTAATAAGTAACTTCTGTAGGCCCATTTCTTAAATATATAATTAAGTCGCCATTTTGTTTCGACAGATCGATGAAATTGAGAAACCGTTTTTTTTTGGCATCTAGGGATCATAAAACGTAAAAATCTGTAAAAAGCTAGTTTTTTTAGAATTACGATGTCTCCCTTTTACGAGAAAAATAAAAATTAAAAGCGTGCCTTTTTTTCTCAGAGGAAGTATTCAGTTTTATTGCGATATCCTTTTGCGAAATATTATCAGGGATAATACGAGTGCTTAAAAATTTCCGATAATTTTTCACGAATGCGTGTTTTCTTATAATTTCCCGAGTCCGAAGGACGGGAACTAAGCTTTATTAACTGAATATTAAATACATACCTATTTCAAGTTCAGAAATTTGAATTTTGTAACAAATTGAACACAAATTGAATAATAATATACTAATAAAATTATTTGTCTAAATATTGAAAAGTACTTAATATAAATCTAAATATTCAATTTTAATTATTGATTGTATAATAAAAGGTACAGTTCTGATAATTATTAACCACATTATTGTTTTGCGACGACGTAGAAGATGCCGTCAGACCACTACTTGTACTTGTGCTGGGTGATGCTGCTACAGGGGCTGGATGCACGTGCTGTTGAGGTGGTTCTTTTCCAGGTTCCCTCATTTTTTCAATAATTTTTTTGTGGTGATCTGGATCCATTTGCAAATAACTTGATAGGGATTTCGCATTCGAATAACCTGTAATTTTTATCAAGTTTTGCTCCGACACTCCGCTTTTGGCCAGCTTGGACACGGCAGTAGCTCTGAGGGAATGGTTGGTAATTTTTTTTGTCGTATTGAGGCCTGATTTCTGTGCTTGTTTTTTTGTCCAAGTTGAAATCTCGTTTTCTCCTACTGGGCTTTTTTTGAACCATTTTCCGGAAATTTTCCAATGGGGGTTTGGCATCAAAAATAGTCGAGTGTTGGAGATACTTTTCCTTTTTACTTGTAATTCTTTATACATTCTTAATGGGCAAAAGCTGATACTTCTCTCGTTTCTCACCAACCACTTCGAATCGGCGAGTTTTCGACCACCACCTTGACATGTTTTAGAAAAAACAGAGTTATATTGAATTCTACCTGTTTTTCCTCCGAAGTTGTCAGTTTCTTCTTTGAAAAAAGTTGTTTCGGTTCTTGCACCTTCTCCTCCTCTCCAGGCTAATTCATAGGACAACAGAAAAAAACACTTCTTTTGTAAACCCTCTGGAGTTGATTCATCACAAGCTTCGATTAGATTTTTTAATTCATTGTATATTAAAAAAACGGCCGATACCTTCCAAATGTCTCCTTTTGGCATTTTTTGCGTCTCGGGCCGATTTGAATTCGATCTGCTCGAAAGGATTTATTTTAATTTTGTATTCATTGAAATACCTTTCCATCAATAATTTCGCCGTCACATTCCAAATAATTTTTACCGTGCCTTCTTTATATTCCTCCCCGTTCATTTTTCGCATATTGTAGACCCAGCTTTTCAAAATCATTGCTAGTTGGGATACTGGAGTATCTTGGTCAAACCTATAGTTTTTTCATCGCAGAATGACATAAACTGTCTCCAGATGCTCTTCTTGGATTTAACGGTGTTTCTTGGTTCGCTTCTAATTATATTTTCATCAATTTCCTCTTCTTGAACTAGCCCAAAACGATTATTCATATTGACAACTTTTCAAAAACGTTTGAAAGATACTTAAAAAAATCAGTTTCTAGGGACTCTAGCATCTCTTAAAAGCAGGTTTCATATTGTCAAGATTTCATTTTTTGGTTAGGTATGTAACCGCACCTAACCAGGTAAGTGGAAACACCATGTTTCCTAGACGACGTGGTATTTCCGCTATAATTTTTCGAAAACACCACCAGTCTTACGGGAAAATTTGTACGTGAGTGGAATATTCCCTATAAAACAGCATTATGTGGCCTCCGTGGAAAAACACTGATGTTAATCCTTCTATGTTCCGATGAAGAAAAAGCTTTTATCTGTTGTTGCTAAGGAAATTTTAAAAACTGTTTATAGTTCTTTTTCTAACAGGTAACAGAAAACTGAATGCTAGTGTCGCTGCGAGTAAAACATGTGATTTGACGAAGATTGAAGATATATTAGACCAGTGTAAAAAGAAAACGTGTCAAATCCAATTACGTCAAGAGAGGTGCGTAAAAATGGCGGTTCCATCAAACGATTCGACGAAGGCGACAAAGACTTGATAATGCGAAGAGCAACGAGTACCTACGTTAGCAACAAATAAGCTGCAGGATCCTGACCTGTGGAAAGTTTTATTTAAAATTGGTTTCAGATATTTCAACATTAACTGACAAAAAACAAGAACCTACTTGTAGAATCCTAAGGATGACAAAAATGACGTGTTAAATATAGAACATCGTGAGCCGCACTGTATGTTAATTGACCTAATATGACAAATGACCGAATTTATATTTTAAGTACTATTTGTACTAAGTCAACTTGAAACTAAAACTATAATTATTTTAGTGTAGTTATCGATAACAAATTCAATTTTTCTTCCAAGCCATAACTGTTATTCATTAATTATATTAGTTAATAATTGCATTCTTGTTCAATAAAATTTAATTCAACTTTAGGACTATGCAGGAATTCTAACTGAACTAGCACATTCCACTGGTTTGTGGAGATCGTAGAGTGCCGTGTATGTCCTGTGTATGTGTTCATAAACTTTAAATTTGGTAAAACGCTAAACGCTAAGGTGTGGTTCCGGCTTTAATGCGAATTGTTTGTGAGTATGTGTTTTTCGCAAGTTTTGGAAATACAATTCATTTAGCCCAATACCTTGTTTAATACATTCATATGAATGAACGAATGGGCGAATCAACGACTGGATGAATATTTCATCCACATCCCATTTCAATGCTTGAAAATACACAAGAAACAAAGGATTTGATCTGGTCTAATGGTTCCTTAAGGTCAAATCGTACTTGGTTATCGGCCCAAAAGACGGAATCGACGCACAACGAATCGAACCGATGAACTGGACCCTCCATACTATGAGGAGGAATAAACGAATGGACGAATCAACGAATAGTGAGTCGCGGGCTTTTGTAGATATAATTACACAAGCAAAGTTGAGTCATCTAATGCCATCGTTGTGAATATAATGCCTGCCCACTACTCACTATTCCATGTGGAGGGTCCCGTTTGTCCGTGCGACGGCGAATAATCAAGTAGGCTTTGACTTCGACGAAATATTCGTCCGCATCAAATATTTTTGTAGTTTGCGTATGTCAAGCATTGAAATGAATGAAATCCATGCGAACGAATTAAATAAAAATAGATGAATAGTGTGGATGAAGTATTCCTCCATTCGTTGATTGGCCCATCTATTCATTCGTATGAATTGACGAATCCAATTAACGAATCGAACCAAACAGTGAGAAGCGGGCTTAAACACTGCCTAGAATACAGTTGAGGGACGACATAATTTTAAATTTCGTATATTTTATCTGTACACTGTTTTTATGTAAATGAATTTAATTAATTTTGACTAATTTATTGACATTAATTTACAATAGATTAACTGACTGCATTTTTTTTTGCTCTTTCGAATAGTAAAGTCAATTTTGAAATTCAACGATTAATTTCGAAGTTATAAAGGATATTGATTTTTTAGAAATTTTTTGAAAACTTTCTAGATTTCGCGTCGCCAAATAGATCATTCGAAAGATAATAAAATACACGCATTTTTGCCCTATACAGGGTTTCCCAAAAGAAACCGGAACGGTCAGATATCTCGGTAACAGATTAACGGAGAGAGAGGTTACCAATGGTGCCTGACCTAAAAAAAATATTTAGAGCGTTGCCGGCTTTACAGTTTTTCCGATAGAGCTCTTAACTTTATTTTTTTAAATGCAATACTATGATTGTTTTTCGCTTATAATGTTCACCAAACCAAAATGTTTTCACTCCTAGAATATCAAATTTTTCGTCTTGAAATTATAAAACATATTAGTTAGCATTTTCATTTAAAAGAACCGGAACGTTCAAATATCTCGATAACATATCGTTATAAAATCTGCCATACGAAGGTTATCAATAGTGCCGGATCTAAAAATAATATATACAGCGTTGCCGGTTTTATAGTTTTTCTGATAGAGCTCTTAACTTAATTTTTTTAAATGCAATATTATGATTGTTTTTCGCATATAATGTTGACCAAATTAAAGTGTTTTTAATCCTAGGATAAAAATTTTGCTTCAGGAAATTTTAAAAGATATGGTAAGTCCGCATTTTCATTCAAAAGAACCGGAACGACCAAATATCTCGATAACGAATTAACATATCGTTATAAAATTTGCCATAGGGAGGTTATCGATAGTGCCGGGTCTAAAAATAATATTTACAACGTCGCCAGTTTTATAGTTGTTCCCATAGAGCAAACCGCAATCCAAATATTTCAGTAACGGATTAATATAGTTATAATATTTGCTATCGGGGAATTAACAATAGTGCCGGATCTAAAAATAATATTTACAGCATTGCCAGTTTTAACGTAGATAGAAGTCTTAATTTTTTTTTAAATGATAGTTTTTTGCTTATACTGTTGACCAAACCCAAGAGCTTTCAATTCCAGAAAATCAAATTTTTCCTCTAAATTTTTTAAGATATGCAAGACCGCATCATCTAAAATATTTCGGCATCGGATTAACATATCGTTATGAAATTTGCTATAGGAAAGTTATCAATAGTAATGGATGGAAAAATAACATTTGAGACGTCAGTTTTATAGTTTTTTCCGATAGAACTCTCAGTTAGAATCATGAAGTATAAAATATCAAGTGGCTTTTTGGAAATAGCTAATCAACAATTTTTATTGTTGTCAACCATCTGTCATAACATTTTGAAAGTTACTAAAATAAAAAGCTTGTGAATTATTTCATGCTTTACATCCAGAGAAGCAAATTAAAAAATCTACAGTTTTTCTAACAAGAAAAAGATACCAACAAACATAAAATATAAATACTAGCCAAAAACTGGGCGACCTAAAACAGCCACTACAGATGACAATAACTTTATTATCTGATCATGATAACTTAACTAGAACTAGATGTTAAGCGTCTAAAAAAATTTTATATTTTTTTTTATTACTGTTCCACAATATCAAGGTACTTAGATAAACAAAAAAAATAGAATTTATTTAATATAGCCTAATAAAAATACACTAGCAAAGAGAAAATACTCGGAATAGAAAACTTCGTAGTTCAAAACTACTTTAATAAGAAAGTTAATAAACTAAATGTTAAATAATCTAAAAATAAACAAAATACTTAAAAGCTGGGAAACTAAGGAATAAAATAAAAGTCTCAACGTATCAGGTGTTGAAAATGTTGGCCATTATTAGCCAAACAATAAACATACTGTCAAAAAAAAAGTCATTTGTAGCATTGCTTAATATTTCCGAATACCTCGTAATAAGATTCTTGTATAGATGGATTTTTTCCCTCAGCACTCGATCCAAATTTAGTGGTCGGTTTTTGTATACTCTATTTTTAAGATAGGTTTGGTCAACAGTATGAGCAAAAAATTATGACAATATTATATTTAAAAAAAATTAGTTAAGTTTAAGTTTATCGAAAACATTGTGGCAGTTATTTTTAAATCTGACACTATTGATAATCCCCCTATACCAACTTTCATGACGATATGCTAATCTTGTTATGACTTAAAATTTCCAGAAGAAAAATTTAATATTCTACGATTGAAAATACTTTGGTTTGGTCAACATTATAAGCGAAAAACAATCATAGTATTGTATCTAAAAAAATAAAGTTGAGAGCTCTATCGGAAAAACTGTAAAACTGGCAACGTCGTAAATATTAGTTTTAGATCTGGCACTATTAATAAGCTGTCTATGGCAAATTTTATAACGATGTGTTAATACGTTATCGAGATATTTGACCGTTCCGGTTCTTCTGATCTTTAAAAAATGCGGATTTGCCATATCTTTTAAAATTACCAGATGAAAAATTTGATATTGTATGATTGAAAACACTTTGGTTTGGTCAACATTATAACTGAAAAACAATCATAGTATTGCAAAAAAATAAGGTTGAAAGTTCTATCGGAAAAACTGTAAGACCGACAACGCTGTAAATATTATTTTTAGGTCCGACACCATTGATAACTTCCAAATTTCATACCGTTACGTTAATCTGTTACCCATATATTTGGCCGTTCCGGTTCTTTTGGAAAAACCTGTATATTCCTCCTAGACTTAATAGAAGACATTTTTGGAAAAAAAGCAAGAACGACATCTCTGAATTTCAACTAAGACTATAAATTGCATATTTAAAATTTTTTTAATTACAGTTTTTCGTGTTTTTTTTCTGCTCTTTTCTATGGTGAACTCTCTATATAAATTATTTTTAATGCTATTTTCAAAAGAGCAAGGTTGAAAATTGAAACAGTCAATTCTCTGGTTTTCTAAAACTTTTTTACAAACTATGTCACATTTCACCACAACACCCATTTCATTCGAAATACAACAAAAAAATACGCAAAATATGCCGCAACGTGTATAGTTTCGTCATAAATTGAGTGCAAATTTCGTGTTTGTGGTTGGGATCGAAAAAATTAAAAAATAAAATTTTGATATAAGCGCCTTTTTCATCGAGATTTATTATGTCTTAAAAATGGCTATACGAATTTAGCAACCATTTTTTCTCGATTTTTGATTGGTACGTTTAGTTTTTTGATCCGGTCAATTGTTTTGCTAGTATTATGCTGCTTTTCGATCAAAAATCACATTTACCTTAATTTGGGCACTTACAAATAATTACGTTTTTTTTTTGCTTTAATCGGAAACAGCGCCTTAAATACATAAAAATCAGTTTCAAGAATGTAAGATTCGTCAATTTGCATTGAATTTCGTTTATTTTAACGGACTACTATTAAATTAAAATAGTTGAATGGTGATTCTTCCCTGAAACAATCCATCACAATCGAAAAAAGTCATTACGATGGCACATAAAGGGCCGTCATTGTAATTCTGTATCCGGTCGGTCCTCGTCGGCAATCAGCATCCGAAATAATTCAGTGAAGCGGCCGCGGCGGCTGCGGCGAAGAATGGCCTTGAAATGATGCATCGGCACCGAAATTCGCGAACGGACGCGGCCTCGGGATGCAATTAATGTATGCAGACGTTGACCAGGTCTGTGTCGAAAAAAGTCAGACCGACTAGGTGAACCGAAGTACAAAATATTTATTTTGCTTCAGTACATTTTGCAATAACACGTAAAAACTCAAATAAAAAAGCTTTAGCAATGCCACTAGACTGAAAGCGAAGCTGGCTAGAGAACTGTAGAATCCAAAAAATGTAAAAATATACAGGGTGTTAAGTATTAAGCAATAATTAAATATTGATGCATATTGAAACAAATGTATTTATTTTTCCCTAAGCTGAAGTAATATACAGTAAAAGGAAATCGTTGTATATTATATTCTATTATGAGTAAAGTCAATGACATGGAATTTCTTTTAGCCGTCATTGAGTAAAGTGGTGGCAAATATCGCGCGTTCAAAAAATGTTTTTTCAAAGTTAGCCATGGAATCCATGACAAGTTTCTTTGCACACGTCATTAAAATTTTAATGTTAATATGGATAGTCTTATGTTCCTTTTGCATACAATCCCAGCACATTCAAGGCTATCATAAAAATGTAAAGTATTTAACATATTTAGAGAAAGAGTCTGGATTGGATCCTGAGCATGAAAATTTGTTTAAGGACATAAACAATATTCTTTGTGACATTGTACCCTGTTTTCACTACAAATCTAGTATTTAAAAGAATAAACTGATGTCGCAGTACTATTTTTATTTTATGAACCATAGACATATTGTGAGAATACTCAACAATGTTGTGCTGTAAGGAAAAAAGATGTACAGGTGGAATTTTTAAAGCATTTAGAATTAGTTGAAGAAATTTTCAAATATTAGTCTAAAACTGTAATAATTTAAGTTAATATAAATATTAAACACGTTTCTGAGTACAGTTCATATTGGCCGAACATAATTGCTGTCAAAGCAGGGAAATTTCCATTTGTTAATTATATTGGTAGGTGCCCATGGGCAAGTAAAATTTCTAGAAAATTTGGTTGTTGTGATAGTAACAATGTCAAACAAAAAGAGCCTGATTAGCTAAAAATGACAGACATAAAATTTTCTTGCATATGCACGAATTATCTTATTTAAAAACAATACGTGCGAAACAATTTAAGGAGTTTTTCCGAAAAGAATTTTCCGTGTAAATATTATAAACATAACTGGAAACTTTTATTTTAGCTAATGTATTCACAATAAAATTAATTAAACTAACTTCCACTGTATGCTATTGTTTGCATTTAAGGAGCGCGTAGGTGGTGCTATTTATTTATTTATTTATTTATTTTCAGAACAGGCCTTTGCACAGAAAGTTGTAGCTTTCCAATTACGCAAAGGCACAGTAAATTTACATGCACTAATTTTAGTTTTACATGATCTACCTACGAGCTAAATTACCACTAACCAAAAAAGACTAAGTAGAAAAATATAATATAAGAAAAAAAATGAATTAAAAATGTAAATGTGTATAAATCACATTATGATGGTCCTTAGTTATGAGGTCTGAACAAAGAGTCATAATTTTAACATTATAAAAACTGAAAGCAAGGATATCATAAATATGTCAATATTACAAAAAAATGGAGATTGTAAGGTTTTAACATTTGTGATAGAGGGGAGTTCATAGCGTAATTTGTGTGAAATCTTTTATTATAAAACAAATAAGTCGATCTAGAATTAAACTGTGGGACACTAAAACTAACATTTTCAACCATAAATTGACAGTCTATGGTATTACTTAAAATTTTGTAAAGCCTCAGACCTGCACTATAATCTAGACACAGTAAATCGCGATTAAATCTGAATTTTAAATGAAAAATACATTTTTGTTGAATTCTTTCTATACGGGAGATATATTTGCCATATTGAGGGTTCCAAACAGTACATGCAAATTCCAAGTGACTACGGACAAATGAGTTATAGAGAGTTATTAAAGACGTTGGCTGCCTAAAGGCCCTAGTGATGCGCAATATGAAACCTAAATTCTTCCAAGCCCTTCTCACCATAGACTCGATATGTGCCTCAAACGTCAATTTGCTGTCAAGTGTGACCCCGAGATCTCTGATTGTAGTGACATGTTTAAGGTTAACTTCTTGAATAGTATATACATGCGCGATGTCAGAAGTTAGACGAGAAAATCTAATAAAATTACATTTAGAAATATTGAGAAATAACCGATTTTTGTTACAGTACTCATTTAGTCGATCTATGTCAGACTGAAGCTTCTCACAGTCATTAGGGGACGTGATAATTCTAGAGATCTTGAGATCATCGGCATATAGTGAAAATTTCGAGAATTGGAAGCATTCAGTTATGTCGTTTATAAAGATGGAAAACAATAATGGCCCTAAGTGGGAGCCCTGGGGCACACCGGAAGTTGTGTTAACATATAATGACGTGCAATTATTAATTCTGACACATTGGCTACGATCGGACACATATGACGTTATCCATTGTAGGAGACGGCCGCCTATACCGATATTACGTATTTTAATTAAGAGTGTTGGAATATGGAGTTTATCAAAGGCTTTAGAGAAATCGGTATAAACGGCGTCCACCCGCTGTCTATTGTCCATAGCCTCCAATAATTTTTGAATAAAAACAGTGAGATTTGTTACGACCGAGCGGCCCCGGAAAAAACCATGCTGATTCTGTATGATTGTTTGTTTAAGTTCAAAAAATAAAAAATCGGTGATTATAGCTTCAAGTATCTTGCCGGGCACTGACAGCATAGAGATTGGCCTGTAATTGCAGACATCGTTTTTATTTCCATTCTTAAATATGGGTGTAATCTGGCCCTTTTTCCATTCACACGGAAAAACTCCTTCATTGATTGACTTTTGAAATAACAATAATAGAGGTGTAATAATTGAACTTTTATATTTAACAAAAAATATATGGGGTAGGCCATCCGGACCCCCACCTTTATTTACGTCAAGATCGTCAATTTTCGTTATTATTTCTTTTTCAGTGATATTTTTAATATCTATACAACGCGAAATGTTTGAAGAAAGAGATATCTTCGGGGGAGTATCAAAAGGTTCATAAACACTAGAGAAATAAGATGAAAAGGCATTACAAATATCGACATCTTCAGTGAAAACAGAGTCATTAAGTACTACATAGCTTGGCATAGTTTTGCGGTTAGATCTGTGTGAGACAAAGGACCAGAAACTTTTTGTGTTTGATTTTAAGTTCAATTCGGTGTTAGTTATATATTTTTTATAGTCGTTGCGTATGGAGGTTTTTACGTTTTTTCTTATGGAAGAAAAAGTTTGATAATCTAATTGATTCTTGTATTTCTTCCATTTTTGGTGAGCTCTATATTTTTCTTTAATTAGTGAGATAGTTTCGTAAGTAAACCAAAGAGGATAATCGGATTTTCTTTTTTTATTGGGCACATTATCTAAAATAATATTTGATATTTTATCATAGAATATTTTGAAAGATTCGTTTACGTCTATTTGTAAGAAGCAGTTATTCCAATCAATAGCTGTGATCGCGTCGTTAATAATGGGATAGTTTGCCGACCGAAATTTAAGCATATAGTATGGTGTCTTTTTCTTAAGCCCTATGTCGGTTTGTAGGGTTACTGTGATATCGACTGATCTGTGATGACGATCCTCCGCCACGAAGGGATTGTCACAAGGCAGCACTGATATGTTTTGTAGAGAACTAAATATTAAGTCTAATAACTTACCGTTGGCGTTCAAAATACCATTATGCTGACTTAGATTTAACAAATTAACAGAATCAACAAGACTTTCGCCGAGAGGATCAGAAATTTCTATTGCAATATAACACTTTTCGTAATTGTCAAATGACCACTTAATCCTAGGAATATTAAAGACACCTATAACCAATACATATCACTATGGTAACGCTTCGAGTGAATGCATCATTCAGAATAGCGATTCCAAAGCTGCACTAATATTTCTAATGTTAGTGGTGGTAATATGAGAAATTCTATGTGTCATGCATAACAAATGCAGAGTTATGCTAATTTTATTTGGGAATCTGACTACAGCTTTACTGGTTTCTCGAAAAAATGCTTTTAGCTACGCATTTGTTTTTTTTTGTCACTTAAAAACGAACGGTAACCATGGATATTTTCCATTATAAAATAATTGTTTCCTTGCCGCCAATTTTGACTAATCACTGACAATTCGTATGTCATATTAAATTTTCAAGTGGAAAAATTGCCATAACTGTCAGCAGTTTTTCCGAAAAAAAAATCGAAAAATAAAACATTTAAGTTTGACAAGGTAACTAAAAATTAATACGAAGTAATTATATTATGTTTTTCAGTTTAATAATTAGTATTCTTACTGCGGTTTTAAATAAAAATATTGTTATATTTAATGTTTTTATTGAACTCCAGAGATAATCTTAACAAATACCCCCCATGAATCTAATTTTTACTCGGACTCGGATTTTAAAAAAACTAACGCTCATGCTGTTTGTTAAAGAAAACTTGTTTTTCCGGAAAAATCAGATGCACTAATATTTTCACCGTAAAAATTTTGTTGGGCTAAGATTTTTTATCTACAGTGGAGTTCGGATATAGTAAACCCGTTTATTGTGAACACTCGGTTACAATGAACACTTTTTGAAATACACAAAAAAAAACAACACAACACATGTAAATTTTTACCGTTTATAGTGAACCCGGATATAGTAAACTTTCGGATAAAGTGAACTAAATTTTCGTCAAGGTTAAGATCCATTTTCCGTTTATAATGAACTTTTTCGGGGACTCCCCCGGTAATTCCCCGAGAGAGAGCACACATTTGTTTTGGTTTGATACTGATTTAGGTTACGATTTAAATTTCGTGGAGAAGATTGACGACAGACCTTCAAAATGGAGAAGCAAAAACGAAAAGCATTAACTTTGAAAGAAAAATACGATATTATACAAAAAATTGAAAGTGGTATGAAACAAAGTGATATTTGTCGTGAAATGAATTTGCCCAAAGCAACTGTGTCCATTACCTGGAAAAAAAAGATACGATTCTCTCGTCCTATGGTCAAGTGAATACAAGTTGTAAAAGGCTAAGAAAATCAGCTCATGAAGGCGTCAATAAGGGGCTTTTACAGTGGTTTACCCAAAAAAGAAAAGAAAATGTTCCCATAAGTGGTCCAGTTCTTCAGCATAAAGCAAGTGAAATGGGAAGTAAAATAGAAGGAAGAGATTTTGTGTGTTCCAGAAGTTGGATTGAACGTTTTAAAAAGAGAAATTGTATCTCTGGAGGAAAAATTGTTGGTGAGTCTGCATCAGTTAATATAGATGTTGTTAATAACTGGCTCACAACGGTTTGGCCTGATCTTTGCAAAAATTATGACAGTGACAATATTTTTAATGCCGATGAGACCGGCCTTTTTTACAAACTAACCCCTGATAAGACATTGAAGTTCCAAGGAGAAAGGTGTGCAGGTGGAAAATTGTCCAAGGTTCGAATTACAGTTCTGGTTACTGCAAACATGTCTGGGACAGAAAAGAGAAAACTGTTTGTTATCGGCAAATCAGTGAACCCAAGATGTTTTAAAAACAAGACCCTACCAGTCAAGTACAGGTCAAACAGTAAAGCGTGGATGACATCTGACTTATTTACCGAAGAGCTACACCAATGGGATACTGAATTGAAGAAGAAAAACAGAAAAATTATTCTATTAGTAGATAATTGTCCAGCACATCCCAATGTTCCGTTGAATCAAATCAAACTGGTTTTTATGCCACCCAATACCAGTTCAAAACTGCAGCCCATGGATCAAAGCATAATCCATTCGCTCAAGTGCCACTATAGAAAGATTTTGCTGATGAAGATGATAGAAGCAATTGATGATGGACAAGAATTTTCAGTGAGCTTATTGGATGCTGTAAATTTTATTCACCGTGCTTGGCAGGAAGTTAGCAAAAACACTATTGCAAACTGTTATAAACATGCAGGATTCTTAGAAGCAGAAAATGGCTTTGACTCTGATGATGAATTACCTCTAACAGAATGGCTAAAAAAACATTCAGGAGATCCCGAAAATACTGAGGAAAATACCGACACCCAGAAAGCCCTTGAAGCAGAAATTAGGAATAGGATTGAACATTTCGACTTCGAAAGTTACGTTTCAATAGATGATCAAGTTATTCCAACCGAATCTTTGACAGAAGAAGAAATTATCCAGTTAGCTTCAACAGGTACCTATAACATGGAATGTAACTTTAAAATAATGACTTATTTACGTTATTTTTTTCAGAAACAAATGCAGAATTGAGTGAAGATGAGCTGGACGAGGAGGCTATTGAGGAAATGCCCATGATCAATGTTCCTTCAGTGAAAGACATGATGGAAAAAATAAGAGAGATTCGCACATTTTTGGAGTCACGTGAAGTTCCTGAAAAAGTTTGGAATTCTTTTTGTAGCCTTGAAGGCTATATAAGTAAAATTAACTTTTCTAACAGACTCGTTCAAACCAAAATATCCGACTTGTTTATCCAACAATAGGTGGATACATTTTTTTAGTTATTTTTTTTAAATATTGTTTAAACTTGTTCTTGTTCACTTGTTACTTGTTTTGTATATTTATTTTTCACCAACATTACGTAATACATATACGTATTTTGAAAAATATCAGTATATCGTGGCATTTTTTTACAAAACCAACATACCTACATAATATTATATGTTTATTATCTAATAACAATAACCTCATTCATCGGGTAAACATCAGGTGTGTACAAAAGTTCATTTATTGCTTATAGTAAACCTCGGATACAGTAAACCAATTTTGATGCAACTTGCGAGTTCACTATATCCGGACTTCACTGTATTTCTATTGCAATTTAAAGATTTTAGGTTTTTTTTTGCAGACAAGATTGATAGGTTAGGATTTTTTTCTATTGCAATTTAAAAACTGTTGAACAAATATTTTAGGGTTTGAATTTTTTTATTTATTTCCACTGCAATTTAAAAATTGTTCAATAAATTTTTTAGGGTTTATTGGTTGTTTTTCTCGTGAAAAAGTCATGCTCAAAACCACCCGAGGCAAAATTTGTTGTTGAAATATTCAAGTTTTTTGGTTTTTGGCAATTTCGCTCATGACATTTTTACCAAAATTATTTGCCTGACAGCTCGTTATTTTGTAAAAATTATAAACATGCTATTGTAAATCCAACATTTAAAAAGTGAAGGGTCAGTTTACAAACAATCATACCATTGTCTTTACCAGGTATATTTTAATACCGAATACCTGTCACGGTGAAGCATCCATAGATTAGAATTAGAAGATATAGAATAAAATACATTGTTGTCCATTTCACTAAAGTGTTTTATAGAGGAATTCCATGACAACGAGCTGTTTTCTACTGGAAAACCGCTTACCTTGACAAAATTAACATGATGTGATTACAGAGATTATTTCCTTCTATTCAAGTTTTACCAATCACTTACGTCATGTTTAAGTTTCAAGTGGAAAAATATCAATTAAGTTTGACAAGGTAGGTTAAAATGAGTATGAAGTAATAATATTATGTTTTATAGTTTAATATTTATTTATTGTTCTTATTGTTGTTTTAAATAAAAATATTGTTATATTTAATATTATTTATTGAACTCTGGAACATACATACAGCTGTTTTAAAATCAAACTGTATAAGATATTTCAACATTTGAGTTAAATAATTTGTTTCTTGTTTCAGGAAGGATCGAGTGCAGCACGATCTTTAGCAAAACTACCCAATGTCGTGCAAAAATTTATGTGATAGCAAATGACGTGTTCTCAATTCACAAAATCCTGAGTTTTATAAAGTATGGTTGTTCAAATCCCTGTTGGACAAGCGAACGCCTAAAAAAACAGCAAATAGATTGTTTTTGACACCAAATTCAACATATCAAAACGATCATAGCAAAGGATGGTTTAAATGCGTTCCTGTCAGAAGAAACGCACTGTCAAAAAATATTCAATCATTTTATGCTGTTACTAATCTGGCAAAGGCGGGGGTACTTGAACAGCAACTCATCAAAATCACTGGGCATGCATCTATCAAACCGTGGACAGTCAGCACAATCCAAATATTATCACCGCCATAAGAAACGAAATTTACCATATCTAGCCCTTGAATCACCCTTGAAAAGAAAACAGAAAATAGACAATTCTCTAAGCCAAAACCATCTATTTTTTGGGACTTCTCACGGAATTTCTAATGTACACCTATAGCTTATAATAATTCTAAACGTTATATTAATTGTAATTTAAAATGGTAATTATATTATGTCTTCACTTCCCGCGTAAAATGGAAGTATTGTAATCGTGTCACGTTTCAGGGTCCCCAGGGAAAACGAAAAACATGTTTACTCAATTCCATCGGTCTCTGTTCGCGGCATAGCTAAAAAACTGCTTATCCGATTGACTATCAAAAATGAAGAGTCATATAGGGATGACCTGGTAACATTTTGATAAAAATCCAATAAGGCGAAACAAAATGGCAGCCTAGTGAAGTGTCAAAAACTTATTATTAAAATACTGCTCATCCAAGTTATTTCAAATTTTGCAAAAACATCAAGTATTATGTTGAAATCAAGTAGCAAAATTTTGGTACGAATCCAAGATGGCGGTATAATAAAATATTCAAAAATTCAGCCTGAAAAAACTGCTTAATGGCTTGATTTCAAATTGTGTGCCATAACTAATTGTGTTATAGCGATCAACTAGTAAAATAGTGGTACTAATTCAAGATGGCCGAACAAAACTGCGGCCAAATAAAATGTTTGTAATCGTGAAAAAACCACCCTCTCAGGTTTTACACATCTATCAAATTTTAGTCAAAAATGAAGGGTCATATGGGGATGACTTGATAACATTTTGGTAAAAATTCAATATGACGACCCAGAGAAGTCTTTAAAATAATATTATTAAAAAACTAATCATCCAATTTATCTGAAATTTTGCAAAAAACATCAAGTATTATATTGGAATCAACTGGTAATATTTTGGTACGAATCCAAGATGTCGCAATTAAGCCGCCCTTGCTTAATAAAATATTAAAAAAATCAGCCCGCACTGCTTAATGGTTTGATTTCAAATTCTGTGTCATAACTAATTGTGGTATAGGGATCAACGAGTAAAATTCTGGTACTAATTCAAGGTGGCAAACAAAATGGCGGCCAAATAAAATGTTTGTAATCGCCAAAAAGTCACCCTCTTAGGTTTTACACATCTTTACGTTTTAGCGTTCCTAGATCCAAAAAATATGTTTTGTCAATTCCGTCAGTTCGTGGCATACCTTAAAGATTACTTACCCGATTGACGTCAAATTTTTATCAAAAATTAAGAGTCATATGGGGATGACCTGGTAATGTTTTGGTGAAAATCCAAAATGACGAAACAAAATGGCGGCGTAGTGAAATGTTAAAAAATTTGTTATGAAAAAACTGCTGATCCAATTTATTTCAAATTTTGCATAAACATCAATTATTATGTTGGAATCATCTGGTACGAATCCAAGATGGCGGAACAAAATGGCGGTATAATAAAATATTTAAAAATTCAGCCCGAAAAAAATAATAGATTGGTTTCAAATTGTGTGCCATAACTAATTGCGGTATAAGGCTCAACTAGTAAAACTGTGTTTCTAATTCAAGATGGCGGAACAAAATTGCGGCCAAATACAATATTTTTAATTGCGAAGAAAATCACCCTCTTTACATATCTTCACGTTTTAGCGTCTCTAGATGCCAAAAAACATGTTTTATCAATTCCGTCTGTCCATCTGTCGGTCTGTGTGTCAGTTCGCGACATAGCTTAAATACTACTTACCCGATTGACTTCAAATTTTGACCAAAAATTAAGGGTCATATGTGGAAGGTCTGATAAGATTTTGTTAGAGTGGTGTATTATTTGGGGTTAAGAACCACTTTTTTTAAATTGTCGACGTTTCGCAACATAATTGTGGCTTCCTCAGGACACATATAGATCTTATATTCTGCATGGAACCTATATTATCAGTACTTTTACTCCGTTGTCCCTCATATATTACCCAGTTTCGGTTTTAATTTACAATCCTTTTGTTGTTATGTTAGAGTGTGGTGTATTATTTAGGGTTAGGATCCAGTAAAAAAAAAGACTATTTTTAAATAGTCGACGTTTCGTAACTTTATTGTTGCATCTTCAGGACACATATAGGTTCTATATCCAGCATGAAACCCATTTTTTTTTTATCAGTCTTTACATATTCCGTTTGTCCGCAGATATTTCCCAGATATTAAGTTTCTAAATGATTTTCGTTAACGACCCTCTTGTTTTTATGTTAGAGTGGTGAATTATTTGGGGTTAGGATTCAGTAACAAAACAAGACTTTTTTAAATAGTCGACGTTTCGAAACTTTATTATTGCATCCTCATGACACATAGAAGTTCTATATCTTTCATGAAACACATATTTTCAGTCTTTATTTACTACGTTGGACCGCAGATGTTTCCAGATATTAAGTTTTTAAATGGTTTTCGTTAACGATCCTCTTGTTTTTATGTTAGAGTGGTGTATTATTTGGGGTTAGGATCCAGTAAAAAAAAAACAAATGTCTTTTTTTAAATTGCCTTTTTCGCTACTTTATTGTTGCATATATATATATATATATATATATATATATATATATATATATTTCAAGAAATAATCTTACCAAATATCCCCGTTCATCTAATTTTTCCTATGGAAATACTGGAATACTGGTCTCTATGAAATTTATTTAAAAAATTGCATTCGTAACACTTATGCTATTTGTTTAATAAATTACTTAGAAACTCGTTGTTCTGAATTTTTGATGAAAAATTAGCTGCTCTAGAGATATTACCCCATCCCCACAAAATTTTGTTGAGTTAGAAATTTTTTATTTATTTCCATACCATAATAATTGGTGAATAAATATTTTAGTGCTTATTGCTTATTTTTCTGGTGAAATAGTCATTTCAAATACTGAAACCACGTCATGGCATTTGCAAAATTATTCAGCAACAATCTTTCATAACAATCAAAGCATTTTGCCGACAAAATACAATACTCTTTTAGTAGTATAATATATATAAAGAGAAAGGCCAGACTTATTGGACAAAAATCGAAGTGAAAAAAAGCTTAAGTAGTTTTATAGCACTTACCGGAAAAAGATTATGCTAAACAGTTATAGACAATAAGATTTGCATACTCTAAAAGATATTACTAAATTGCAGTGTTGTTTTATTGCCCTTATAAATTTGTATTTAAACTAATACCTGGTAAATGGAATAATAGAGTTTACAATAGGGCATCAGAAGTACTTTATAACGGATTAGGGATTTTTGTTACCTGTTTATTAAGCTTGAACAAAGGAAAATGGAAATGATTTAAACTAATTCTCCGGACAATTTACGTGTTTGCTAGAAAAAATATATTTTAGGCGCACAGGGCACAATAAAACAGCTGTCTTTAACAAAAGACAACAATACCTTATTAACCAGAAATTATTTGCATTTGTTCTTTGGGTTGGAAAGTTTTTGTAAAAGGTATTTTAAATCCTGTATTAAAGAATGATCAATTTGGTTTAAAATGAAGCTTGACATTTAGTTTTACATCAGCAACATATACACGATTCTGAAAAATGTGTAATATATTTTATTATAATTAATTAACACTAATATGATACAGATAGAACAAAACTGACAATAGATAAGATAATCAATATTAATCAGTACTTTTTCAAAATAAAGAACTAAGATAAAAACAACTTTTAATAAACTTTTGTGAAAAACAATTTATCTTATATCATTTCCAGGGTTTTAATGTAATAGAAAAAGTACCGACTGTATATTTATATAAATTATTTTTAGAACAAACAGTTTATTTGAAGTTTGAATTTTCCAGAATTCATTTTGATATTTAGACACGTTTCTAAGATAGAAGCAAAAAAATATCACACGCATTTTCTTAAAAACTAAGCATCTCTTTACCTGTGTTCATTTTACTTCTGTTATTTTTGATGGAATTACATGCCCTAGAAATATGAAAAAGGGGGAGGAGCCCCAAATAATACACCACTCTAACAACAAGAAGATCATTAACGAAAACGGAGTAGGTAAAGACTGATAATATGGGTTTCATGCAGGACATAAAATCTATATATGTGTCCTGAGAATGCAACAATAAAGTTGCGAAATGTCCACAATTTAAACAAAAGACTTTTGTTTTTTTACTGGATTCTAACTCCGAATAATACACTACTCTAACATAAAAACAAGAGGATCGTTAACGAAAACCATTTAGAAACTTAATATGTGGAAAATATCTGTGGACCAACATAGTATGTAAAGACTGATAATATGGGGTTCATGTAGGATGTAGAATCTATGTGTCTTGAGGATGCAACAATAAAGTTGCGAAACGTTGTCTATTTAAAAATAAACCTTGTTTATTTTTACTGGATACTAGCCCCAACTAATACACCACTCTAACATAACAACAAGAGGATTGTTATCAAAAACCATTTAAAAATATAATATCTAGGAAATATATGCGGGCCAACGGAGTAAGTAAAGACTGATAATATGGGTTTCATGCGGGAAATAGTATATGTATCCTGAGAATGCAACAATAAATTTGTGAAACGTCGACAATTTGATAAAAGACTTGTTTTCTTTTTTACTGGGTCTTAAGATTTAATAATATACCGATACTCATACAATTTTTTTAAACATTTTTTTGTGATTGAATTTTGAATTTTTACCAAAATATTACCAGGTCATCCCCATACCCAAGTAGCACATATCATCATATATGGGCTAAAATGCTGTCATATTGGCTAATACCCCTGGTTAATTAGCTAAAATTGCTAGTCAAAATATCAGTTCTATTACAATATAAAGACGGAAATATGGCTAAAGTGAGGAATAATAATTTGTCCATAATAAGGTAAAAATGGCCAATTGGCAATTATGCAACCCTCTCTTTTGATTTTATGTTTGGGTTTATTAGCTACTTTTTGACTTTAAAATCCAGCTTTTTTAGCTGAATTCTGACTTGTTTCTTAGCCGAAATTTGAGTAACATTTTTTTCCGAAATTTAGCAAAATAATTCCACATTTTTTGCCTTTTCTTCATTTATACGATAAATCAACAATTGTTTCAAATTATGTAGAAATTCTATTAACAGAGCCAATCAGTGTAAGAATTTATGAGCCAAGAGGAAATGCAAAGATAACTAGTCATGGTTTCGTAGAAATACACTATGACTTGTGTAAAATATTTGAGGTTTGACGGTTGGTAGGGACAAAAAACACTTGCGCAGGAACTTTTACTGTTAAAAGAATCTAAGATAGGCACGTAAAACAACAGCTTTTTCTTGAAACTAAAAATTTCGTTTTCTACAAATATTTTTTTTTTTTAGTTTGAAAATGTACTTTACTAAGAGAATTGATTAAAGAGTCCATAGGGTAAAAACATGCATGAAAATACGCTTTTATAGGTAGAAAGAATATGTTTTTTTCAGATGTGGCCAAAATGCAGCAACATTTGCTAAAATTTTGCCAATAAAAATGCCTACTTGGTTTGCCTTTAGTACTCGCTAAAAAAAGGCTAATTAACGACTGTTACCCCAAGTAGGCGTTTTCTTTTTCAGTAATATGTGGTGGAATATTTAGACTTTTTATTAGATATTTTGTACGGTAAATAATTTATATTAAATATAGTTTCATTGGTTATAAACGTAAACTTGAAAAAGTGGCATTTGGGCAATATTATAGAAAAAATAAGCGAAATAAAACTACCCAATTTTAGTTTAATTTTTGTTGGCTTAATGTATCATAATCTGGCATTTTTATATAGCTATTATTGCTATAACTAAACTTAAATACTTTCTAAAATATGTTTGGTTGGTTTTTTGGAAAAAATGTCTACTTATGGACCATATTTTGACCTCGATTTCTATTGATTAAAAATGTCATATTTTGACATTTTGAACAGCTATTCTTACTATAATTAGACTTTAATACTTACTAGAATATATGTGGTTACGTTGTGGCAACAAAATCGATAGATATTTCTACTTTTTGACCATCCAATAACACAAAAAAAAATTGGAGGTTTAATTACCCCATAAAAGATATTTTTTGGCAAGTAACTATGCTATAGCGTATCTACATTAAAAACTGCTACCTTTGGAGCCAAAAAAACCTAATTTGAAACGAGCTTTTATCGCTAGAAAACAAACCAAGAATGCCAAAATCTGACAAATCTCTGGTTTTTATGTCTTTTATGGCTAACTGTTAGGCAAAAAAGCTCATCAGCTAATTTGTGCTACTTGGGTAGAACCCTTAATTTTTGGTCAAAATTAGATGTCAATCAGGTAAGTAGTATTTAAGCTATGTCGCGAATTCACAGACAGACAGACAGACAGCCAGACAGACCGACAGACGGACCGACGGAGTTGATAAAAGATATTTTTTGGCATCTAGGGACGCTAAAACGTAAACATGTAAAAAACCTGAGAGGGCGACTTTTTTGCGATTACAAACATTTTATTTAGCCGCCATTTTGTTCGGCCATCTTGAATTATTATTATTTTACTAGTTGATCCCTATACCACAATTACTTATTGCACATAATTTGAAATCAAAGCATTAAGCAGTTTTTTCAGGCTGAATTGTTAAATATTTAAATGTTACCAGTTGATTCCAAGATAATACTTGATGTTTTTGCAAAATTTGAAATGAATTGGATGAGTATTTTTTTAATAATCATTTTTTTAACATTTCACTAGGCCGCCATTTTGTTGCCCCATATTGGATTTTTACCAAAATATTACCAGGTCATTCCCATATGACTTTTAATTTTTGACCAAAATTTGAAGTCAATCGGGTAAGTAGTTTTTTAGCTACCCCGCGAAAAGACAGACATAGCACCAGCAATTGAGAAAACATGATTTTCGTCATCTAGGGACCCTGAAACCTGAAGATCTGAAAAAATCTCGGACAGCCATTTTTTCACGATTGCAATACTTCCATTTTACGAGGGAAGTAAAAAAATAGATATAAGTATTTTTTTGATCAAATAGTTTTAAATGCTCTTTGTTTCCGCAAATGACGCAATGAAATATTTACTTGTAAAAATTAAGCATAGAAAAATTTTATTTTCTTTATTCAAATTTAAATATATCTACTATCGTCGGCGCTTCTTGACATAGAGGAAAGAAAAACATGAGAAACTGAAATATTTATTGGTTAACTCCGGACCTGCGATATTTTTTTTTTATAAATAGTGGCGCTCGAATCGCAAAATGATTGACATTGATATTTTAAGTGTCAGTGCCAAAAATCACTCTGAAATATCAAAAAATATAGATATTCTTTGTTAATGATTTTTTATTTACAAATTGAGATTATTCAACAATATAACCGCAGGGCAGTACACTAGAATTTATAAAGTTTTACCTAGTCTGATTTTAAAAACTATATTTAACTGTCCTCATGCTCTCAACTGAAAAATTTGGGAAATGAGATTAGGACAAAACATATAGGTTAACAGACAGTATTGATAAAAGCGAGCGTCCTCGTTCAAATTTACTATTTGCTTTTTTTTTTGGAAAAAGTAGGATGTTCAAAGTATCAATATTAAGATTAAAATTTCCAGACTGTATTGAATACTAAACGATCATTAGGAATGCTGCAAAAAAATGGCAATAAAATAAGTCAGGAACCAGCACGTTTTCAAGAAAAAAATTACAAGTCGAGCTTTTTGTGGAGAAAAATTTAGATTTAATAATAATAAACCAAATTATAATTTTTAATGGCCTAGGGCGTATACAAATGTTAAATACAATTGTTTTGAGAGTTTTGTCTAAACCGCCAGAATTTGCCTTAAAATATATTAAACAAAAAAAAATTAAACAAATGCGTCTTTTTATAATATTGTTTCATTTAAACAAGTCTCTTGCTCATTATAATTATACCAGGTTTTATAAAAGCATTAGTTTAGATTTAGCGCCAATAGTTTAAGAAGAGTTTAAATGTATATTATTAATAATTTATATATAGTCGAATGCGGTCTTATCGTGCGGGTCCAAAAGTCACCAACATTATGAATCAAATCAGAAAACACAGTGAATATCAAAATGTTGTGAGATTCTTTTATCGAGCTATTAAATCTCGATGGGCTATTTACAAATATACAGGGAGAAAGAAAATAGCTTTTTTTATTATGTTACGTAATATTATTAAGATAGTCACTTAATATTATTTTATATATTAAATGCCGAGGGACTAAAAAAGAAAATTGGCTAAAACAAAAATACACAAAATGGCAAGCGCCTTAATAAAGTCGGAAGGCGGTTCGAATCAGTAGAACAATCAGGATATGTTCTGTTTATACAGCCACTTAATGAAAGTGAGATTTTTTTATCAATCAGCAAAAATTATGAGCCCTGCTTGACCTAAAAATCCAACCACTTATACAATGTCATTTATTTAAATGCGGGCCACCCCTGTGCAACGAAAAACTCGTTTTTTTTTGTATTGTGATAACAAAAAAATTTTATTTAATAATTTTGCAAAAATGTTATACACTTTTGTTAAAAACACAAGATAATTAGTTATTACTTCCCTCGTGAAATTTTTTCAGATCTTTACGTTTAAGGGTCCCTAGATACCGGAAAACATGTTTTCTCAATTCCGTCTGTCTGTGGGTATGTCTGCCGGTCAGTCTGTCTGTTCACGGCATAGCTAAATAAAATTTATATATATATATATATATATATATATATATATATATATATATATATATATATATATATATATATATATATATATATATATATATATATATATATATATATATATATATATATATATATATATATATATATATATATATATATATATATATATATATATATATATATATATATATATATATATATATATATATATATATATATATATATAGAGCCTGTTTTTTTCGTTAGCCCCGTTTCGGGTAAAGCGATTTTACCTATTTTTATATATCAAATTTTGTCTTGTAATTAATAAAAAAATTTACTTATTTTAAACACGCTTTAAAATTAGAACAAGTATTTTATAATTATTTATTTATTGCCTACAAAATTTCAAATGTAGTAAAAAGGTAAGCAAAAAAATGGTGTCAAATCTAATAAAAAAAAATTTAAATTAAAATTAACTGGCTAATATCCAGGAGCCATTGGCAAAAGCTCTGAGAATCGGTATAATGAAGGTACAGAAACTTGTGCACGAAAAAAAACATAATTTACTTCCGAAGAAGATTAAGAAATGTACATTTCTGTAACATTATAGACTAAAAAATTTCATCATTACTTAAAAAGTCCTCATCTTCTGAGTCGTCCCCTAATGGCGCAATGATCACTGGTGCTATTTTAACATCTAGAACTCATTCTCGATTCCACCAATGCCATATTAATTTCTCCGTATGTTCCACAGATTTCTTCCAGTACTCCGGCGTAATATAATTTAATGAATCCTGCCAAACAATTTGCACTTCATCTGATGTAAGACCATCGTTCACGTCTTTTTCGTAATATGATTTGCCCCAGCCCATATTAATTCTATTGCGTTAAACTGGCAATGGTATGGCGGCAGTCGTAAAACCTCATGCCCATTTTCCCGTAATATTTAATCTACGGCGTATATTGTTGGTTTTTTAATAGATTTTGCCATTAAAAGAAGTTCTAGTTTCAGTATATTGGGTAAAGGATTTTGTTTTTGTTTTATTAGCCAGTCATAAATATCACTTTTCTTCCAGGATGAAGTTTAATTTTAATTTAAGGTTGTTTCTTTAAGATTCTTGAATGATAAGATGCATTGTCCAGAATGATTAAAGATGGAGCGTCCAAATTTGGAATCAGTTGTTCTTTTAACCACTTTTCAAACAGTTCACAGTTCATACTATCATGGTAGTCCATACTTTTGAATGTTGAAGAAAACAGTAAACTTGCACCTGGGAGAAATCCTGTTAAAGAACCTACTTGCAAAATGATGAACCGTTTTCTCGTCCCACATCCCTTTTTTCTCTTGAAACTTTTTACAGACTCGTCCTCCAAGATTTCGAACCACTTCCTTTAGAAAATATCCAAGTCTCGTCTAAAAATACCACTTTTCTAAATTTTGAATTAACATTTTCCGTGTATTTCTTTAAAAACTGGATGTACTGACTTGCTATATGTGGCACCTCGCATAAAAATCTTCGATTACAGTCCATTTTATATCGAAAACCCAACATTTTTATTAATTTTGTCCAATTTCCAATATGCCTCGATTTTTTAAAGCTTCTTTTAAAACTTGAAGGGTTATATTAGTTTTTGATGTGTATAAATCGTAAATTGCATTACGAACATCCATTTTTACATTGTCACATTGTCTTCTTTGGCTTTTTTCGTGTACATTTCTTAATCTTCTTCGGTAGTAAATTAAGCTATTTTTCATGCACAATTTTCTGCACAGTCCTTATACCGATTCCCAGAGCTTTTGCTACTGTCTCCTGAATATTGGCCGGTGAATTTTCATTTTCGTAATATTTTATTAGGTTTAATACCATTTTTTTCGCTTGTGAATGCAAAAAACCCGAAAATTGTTTTCTATTACTCATTTTGTCACTGACTTGAAGTGACGTCGCTTATCCTCTTTTTTCATATGAAAATATCATAGGTCTATCTAATTCATCTTCCGGATTTTATGCGGAGAATATGACTACACGTAATAAAAGAAGAAAAATAAACTTAAAAAGTTTGCCGTTAATAAATCGTATTACCCGCACGATAACAATGCTTTTGACTATACATTGATTTTCATATGTTTTCTATAAGTACTTGGTTAAAATGAAAATTAATTCACGATTTCTCACCTAATTCTGGCACAAAATTTGAAATTAATCTAATAACTACATTTTCAGGCTGTTTTTATGTCTCCTGTAAAAAGGAAATATTGTAATCATGAAAAACTCACCCTCCTTGATTTTTATCTGATAAAAACTCCACGTTTCAGGGTTCCTAAACCGGGTGTCGGTCAGTCTGTCTGCCATAGCTTAAAACTACCCCCAAATTTTGGTTAAGAATTAAGGATCATATGAGGATAACCTGTTGACATTTTAACGCCGTAATAAAATGGCGGACTAGTGAAATGTGAATGAAAAATTTTTACTAAAAATCCAATTATCCAGTTTACTTCAAATTTTGCACAAAAATCGAGTATTGCGTAGAAATCAATTCGCAAAATTTTGGTACCAATCCAAGATGGCGAAACAAATTGGCGGCCTGCTAAAATATTTAAAAAAAACAGTGTGATATAGAGGTGATCTGTTAAAATTGTGGTAGGAAGTCAAGATGCGAAACAAAATGGCGCATGAGGCCAAATAAAATATTTGTAATCGTGAAAAATCCACCCTCCCGGGTTTTACATATCTTCACGTCTTAGCGCCCCTAGATGCCCAAAAACACATTTTCTCCATTCTGTAGGTACGTTTGTCTCTCTGTCAGTTCGCGCAATAACTAAAAAACTACTTACGCGATTTTAGTCAAAAAATAAGGATTAAAGATATTTAGATTACCTGGAAATATAAATATTCTGATAAAAATCCAATATGTGGGAACAAGATGGCGGCCTAATGAAATGCTAAAAAAAATTATTAAAAAACTTTTTATCCAATTACGGACATATGGGAGGGAGCATCTCCCCTTAATACTTTATTCTGTTGGCAAAATCTTATTTTGACAAACAAAAATCTTTTTTGGCTTTTTCGCAACTGAATAAAAATATTTAACTTTAAATTAATTGAAGCAGATATTTAATATAATTACATACCTCAACATGTAGACTAGTCTGTCTACGGAATGTTTCGATACATAATATAAATAATATTATTTAAGCAAGCATAAGAAATTATATCATTTACCTTAAGTTTTTATAGACACATAGTAGTTGTACAAATACTTTCATCCTATCGGGACTCGTCAGTGCGCCGATCGTAAGAGAAAAACATTAAATAATAGAAAAGAATTGATTTCAAAATTTTAAAATGTGTCACATTTAAAAATATCGTTATAGATGGCTGCAAACTATCATTTTTTTCATATCTAGGTTACATGTCAAACAAACTGACACATTTTAAAATTTTGAAATCAATTCTTTTCTATTATTTAATGTTTTTCTCTTACGATCGGCGCACTGACGAGTCCCGATAGGATGAAAGTATTTTTACAACTACTATGTGTCTATAAAAACTTAAGGTAAATGATATAATTTCTTATGCTTGCTTAAATAATATTATTTATATTATGTATCGAAACATTCCGTAGACAGACTAGTCTACATGTTGAGGTATGTAATTATATTAAATATCTGCTTCAATTAATTTAAAGTTAAATATTTTTATTCAGTTGCGAAAAAGCCAAAAAAGATTTTTGTTTGTCAATCTAAACGCAACAAATAATCTGAACACATTTAAAATCTTATTTTGTTATTTAATTTTTCAATAAATTTTTTTTCAAAGCCCAAGGGTCCAGAAGGTTAGAAAACAAAATATGAATAAATGTTGGTTGATTTGGCAAATGACGTTTTTTTTGTTTAGTTGTCAGTGATACTAGGTACGTACATAAGAGTGCTGCTGACCTTTTTTATTTTTTTTAGTTCTCAGTTGGGTTTTTCTTACTTACTGCCCTCCAGTATTTTTTCTTCGGGACGTCCCTAAATTCCAATTAAGCGCAAACTTTGCACGACAATAAAGTATTACATAAAGATAATCCGGTAACATCTTGAAACAAATTCAAGATGGCAAAACAAAATGGCAGTCTTTAAAAAATTTAAAGTGTGAACACTAGTTTTTCAATTTATTTTAAATTGTGCTATAAAATCAAATGTGGCATATATAGAGACTGTTTGGTATGAATCCAATATAATTTAATAAAATGGCGTCCAATAAAAATTTTTGAAAAGAGAGTATATACATATGTTGGTGTTAATAAATTAACTAAATTGGGTCACACTTTACTATTCCTAATAAAGGGAAAGATTCGATCTTGTTTCGCCATTTTGGATTGGTATTAAAAATTTACAAGTTGATTTCTACGTAATTTGCGCAAGAATTGAAGTATATTGGATAATTACTTTTTTAGTAACAGTTTTTTTTAATTGCGCTAGGATTTTTACCAAAATTTTACCAGGTCATCCCCATAGGACCCTTAATTTTTTTCAGAATTTGAATTAAACCGGGTAAGTAAGTTTTTAGCTATGTCGCGAACAGACAGATCGAAAATCAGACAGAAAGACAGAAAGATAGACTGACAGAATTAATAAAACTGTGAAAATTAAATTAAGAAAATATGTTTTTTATTGGCATCTAGGGACCCTTACCTTTAACTATGGAACCAATATTTAAAAATGTAAGGCATTTCAGAAATTACTAGGAAATTTTTTTTTTACAGATGTCAAACTAAAAACTGTATTTGAAAATTGAAAATTAGCGAGGACGACGTCGGTAGAAAAAAAAGGAAAAGATTCACCCTTAGGTCATTGTGGTAATACCTTATAAAATAATTTTTACTTTCACTTTCACATTTTGCTTGATTTAAGAGCTCTCGGGGAAGCATTTACCCCCTTAAATACCCACTGTTTCGGAAGGTGTTTATTATACTTACTATTATAATTTTAAGTAAATTAACTCTACTTTATATTCACATTTTGTTTTTTTTTTCCAACCTAATCCGTATAGATAAAAACAGACTACAATCAAACGAATGGCGTTATAAAAATAAACAAGAGTTGATAATTCTGGGACAATCCCATAATAATTAATCTGTTGCAATAAAAGAATTTAAATTGAGAGCAAGTTAATTTATCTTGTCCGTTCGGTATTTATCGATTGTTTGTTGTTTGCAAGCATAAAAAGGTAAAAGGCCTATGACACGGTACGTGAAATGTCATTGCCAAGTTCAAGGTTCTTGAAACGTGTTTTACCAGTCATAGCCGAAATTATATTCTTTAATTAAAATTATTCTTTTTACATTGTCGTTTAGGTACAGGGTGTCTTTTTATTTTATGTCCACCCCTACAGCTCTTACTTTTCGAGATAGAAAAAAACTTTAAATATAAAAAATGTAGGGTTTAATCTCAACTACCTCGATTTTTTTATCGTGCCTAAAAGCGCAAGAGTTTTGTTTTATCGGATATACTTTTAATTACTTCCGTCGTAGTAGAAAATTATTGCAGCCGGGGAAAAATCACCCTCCGAGATTTTTTTAAATCTTTAGGGTCCTTAGATGCCGAAAAACTTGTTTTCCAAATCCAATATGGCGGCCTAATGAAATGTTAAAAAAATTATTACTAAAGAACTACTTATCCAATTGCCTTCGAATTATGCACACAAACTAAATCCAATGTAGAAATTAACTAGTTAAATTCTGGCACGCATCCAAGAAGGAGAAACAAAATGGCGTACTAATCATTTTTTTAAAAGTTATGACTAAAAAACTACTTAACGGATTTGATTTCAAATTTGGTGCAATAATTAATCGTACCTAGTATAGAGATGGACTGGTATAATTGTGGCACGAATTCAAGATGGAGGACCAAATAAAATGTTTGTAATAGTGAAAAAAAATCACCCTTTTATATATCTTAATGTTTTAGCGTTCCTAAATGCCAAATATTATGTTTTATCAATTCCTGCTTACACGACTGACTTCAAATTTTGGTCAAAAAATAATGGTCATGTGAAGATTATCTAGTAATATTGAAGTAAAACGTTAAAAAAAAATTATTACAAAAACTTAAAAAATTATCAAGTGTTATATAGGAAGAAACTGAAAAAAAAATAGCAAAACAAAATGGAATTTTTTTATATGTGAAGGGGGTAGAATATTTTTTACGACTTACCTAAATTTTGTATACTAAAATCTATTCTAAATCAATTCTCCTATCCTTCATAGCAGCAAATTTATTTATAACATCATCATAAAATGGATGAGTTGCCCTAACCTTCTCCAGAAATTCCTTTTAAATTGAAATATTGCCTAGAGAAGTAAGTCTTTCTTGAGATATTGTATTTCTTAAATAAGTTTTTACACGTTTGAGGCAAGAAAAACTTCTTTCCACTGAAGCACTTGTCGACGGTATTGTCAAAATAAGGAAAAACAGTTTATATGCTTGGGTAAAAATATATTTATTTTTATTAATTTTTTTCACTTGCTCTTGCAGCGATATATTCCAAATACTCTCACTGGCAAAAATAAGACCACGCTCATTTTTAAGTCGTTGACTTTTTGAAAATATTTCCCCATATAACTGTAAAAAATTTTCAAACGGGCCTAGAAAATTTAAACTATATTCGGAAAATTTAGCAGAATCTGCCAAACATAAAATTGTAATTTTTAAATCGTTCATCTAAGCTAAAAATCCTTTCGCAAGCCGGATTGATTTTTAATCAGATTTGTCATAGTTTGTAATAAATTCAAAGACGTCTTTTAATTTATTCCAATCTTGAACAATCTCATTTACTAACTTCGAATTTGAAGACCAACGAGTTTATGTAATTGTTGGTATACGCCTCGTAGATGCAGATGTAAGAGCATACATTCGTTTGGCTGAGTGATGAAAAAATGAGGGAATACCACTAAGGCTTGCAAAAAAAAATTCCACGTTTAGAAACATTTTTTAGACTTTGCTGTATCGCAAGGTTAAGACGATGCGCTAGACTATGGACAAATACAGCCTGCGGGCTTTTTCTTTTATTTTTTTTGAAGGCCATTTAGATGCCCAGGCATCACACTTGCGCCATCGTAACATTTCATCCAATAGAGAATATAAATTCTCGGACGTTCTATCGGAGCTGACATTATAAAATCCTAAGATTCTCTCGACTACTGAACCTTCTGACTTAACGTATCTTAAAATTTTGGAGGCACTGGGAGGTTTGCGTAATATCAGTGGTGTCATCCACTTGCACAGAAAAAAACTGTGTGTTCATTATTTAATTTTTTACATGATGATTTAAATAATCAGAAATGCATTCAATTATTTCGTTTTGTACAGTTTTCAAGTCACCAGTAAAAACATTTTTCGTGATTTGATGATCTTTTAGTTCTTGGGAACTTCTCGATATTAATAAACCTAAAAACTCTTTAAAATTCCCTCTGTTTATTGACTCGCTGCTCTCATCATATTATCATTATTACCAAGCACATAAATAGTCTATTTAATTGGACGTTTTCGTTAAAATGTATTTTATACAGTTTAGCATTTTCTTTTAAAGCGTCAGCTATAGTGCTTTGATTTTTTATTAATTCGCATTTTAAATGCTCCGCCGGGTCTTCATGTTTATGTAAAGACCTTGATATATTTAACATACCTGTAAAACCTTCCTTATTCCACATTGAATATTTATTGGAAAATAGTAAACAAGGCCAGCAAAACAATTTTTGTAATATTTGACTACCACATAACCATTTGTACGCCGAAAATCAGGATGACTTAAAGCTTACGTTCCATGTTTTGCCACTTTTTTTGCAGAAATTGTCAAGTCAAACCTTGGCTGCCCTACATTTAATACATCCCTCTGATCTTGTTTCTTCCATCGATTAAATAGAGTTTCCAACAAAATGCAAACCACATCTGTGATCGGATTCATTTTAAAGCCTAAATTTTATAGTCAACTAATAATGTACATTAATAAACCCGACACCAAATAAAGTTGTAACAATACCATAAATAAATATAACACAAAACACTCAAGCAAACTGCAAAGGAACTCACCGGTTGCAGCGAAATCCGCGAAAATAAAAGTAAACAACCACCCCAAACTGAACGACAGGTGGGTGTAGTGTACTGCAGCAGCAATTCACCGAGAGCGTTGTATAGTGCTGGTTAACATTATTTGAGCATTGTCAGACCAATTTAAAACAAAAATTTGATAGTGTTGGTACATTCGAATTTTATAAGTACTTGCCTGTTCAATACTAAGAAATGAGAGAATTTGCCTGTAAAATCCTGTCAATGTTTGCAAGTACCTAAAAGTGTGAATAACTATTTTCTTTGATGAGAGGAAACAAATCTCCCGCAAGATCGCGATTGACGGTCGCACACTTAGACGCAGTTTTAAAAGTTATTTCCGCCGATAAATTCGCGCCACAAATAGACAACTTAATTAAACTCAAAAGATGTCAAATATCTGGCAAAAGAATTTAATGTTTGTAGTTTTTTGTAATGTCCTTTTGATTGGAAATTTAAAACAGACTTGTCCTATAATAATACTTTTTCTCAAGATTTTCAGTAGTTTGTCTTCTTTAAGATAAGGTTTTGCGGCCCACCTAGTCGATGGTCTTCATGCTTTTGGCCCACCAGTGACTTTGAGTTTGACATGGCTGGCGTACGCGTTGTCATGGCAACATAGTAAGAAAATCGTAAGCTAAACATAGCACCTCTAGCACAGTCGAAGCAGTTTGCGCCATTGATATAGTTGTTATAATAAAGTTCGATTGAGAGTTTTAAATGTATAATTTTTGCCAATTAGGTGAATAAATGAATGTAAAAACTAAAATTTTAAGAGATATAATAAATATAGTTAGATGTTTGCTTGTTTATTTTTCATGGTGAAGTAGCACTTCACCTACTTCACCTGAATAGCCGCCAGTGCTACTAGATTAATTTCAAATTTTGTGCAAATAGTCAAACCAGGTATAGAGATAAACTAGTAAATAAATGGCGGGCAAATAAAATGTTTAGAAAAGTCAATGTGAAAAAATCTTCTTATTCAATCGACTTTATGTTTTACAAAAAAAAAATGTAATAATGACATAAATGGGTACGAATGTAAGATGAATGAACAAAATGGCGATGTGTCACTCTAAAAACTACTTATTCAATTATTACTCCCTTCCCAACAGCGAAATATTGTAATCGTGAAAAAAATCACCCTGTTTACGTTTCAGGGTCTCTAGATGCCGCACCGTTTTCTCTCAATTCCGTCGGTCTATATTTCTATCGGTCTGTCTGTTCACGACATAGATAAAAAATTACTTACCCAAACCAAACTTATGTCAAAAATTAAAGGTCATATGGGGATGACTTTGTAATATTTTGAAAAAAATCTAATATATAAAATAAACAAAATGACAGCCTAACGAAATGTTAGAAAAGTTATTACTAAAGGACTACTTATCCAATTTACTTAAATTTTTGCACAAAAATCAAATGCAATACAGAAATTAGCTGGAAAATTTTTGGTTCGAATCAATGATGGCGAAACAAAATGGCGGATCAATAAAATATTTAAAATAAATGATTTCAAATTTTGTGCATTAATTAATTGTGGTATAGAGATGAGCTGGTATAATTGTGGTAAGAATTCAAGATGGTGGCAAAATAAAATGTTTATCTTTATATTTTGGCGTTCCTAAATATCAAATATTATGTTTTATCAATTCCATCGGTCACATTCACAGCAATTTTGGTCAAAATTTAGTGGACATATGTAGATGACCTGGTAACATTTTGGTAAAAATCCAATATGGCGCAACAAGATGGCGGCCTAGTGAAACGTTAAAAAATTATTAATGAAAACCTAATTATTCAATTTATCTCAAATTTTGCACGTAAATCAAGTATTATATAGGAATGAAGTGGTAACATTTTGGTATGAATCCAAGATAGCAAAACAAAATAGCTGTCTAATAAAATATTTAAAAAATCAGTTTGAAAAAATTAGTTATTATATTAATTTCAAATTCTAGACAAGCCATTCAGTGTGATAAAGAAATAAACCATTCAATTTGTGGTACGAATTAAAGATGGCGAAAAAAAATGTTGGCGAAATAAAATGTTTAAAAATCAAGGTAAAAAAATCTTCTTATTTGATTGACTTTTGCACAAAAGTTAAATGTGATACACAGATAAACTGGTACCAATTCAACATCACAGAACAAAATGGCGATGTGTCGCTGTAAAAACTACTTATTCAATTTATTATAAATTGTGCCCCAAAAATTAAGTGTGGCATAAGTGGAACAAAAAACTACTTATTACTAAATTACTATTTACCGATCTAAATTGGATCACACTTCCCTATTTCTAAAAAAGGAAATTATTCATAACGAGGGAAGTTCGGGGTAAAGGAAATTACTGATTTTTTACGAAAACTAGATTGCTTAGAATTTTAGCGAGAACAAACGAACTGAGAAAATTCGACAGCGAAGCTGGTGCGTTTCTATCCAGTACCGTTTGTTCGAGTTTAAATTGTTAAAAAGGAATCTAGTTTGAACTTTTAAAATAAAAGTTGTTTCGATTTAAACAAAAATCGTATGATTTTTAGCTAGATCCCTCACGTGTATTTGAGATTGCTTTTCACTGCCATTTTATTACTCTCAGCCGATCGAAACGAATTTTGATAGGAATCTTGACAGAATTTATTGACAATTTTTGATGTACTTGCTATATTTCCGCGTCTTCCGGTTTGACCGGTAGTGACGCCAATCTTCTTTTTCTGAATGCAATACCCTGTATATTTTTACATTTTGGGAATCTAGACGTTTTCTACATAGTATCGTAATAAAATATCAACTCAATTCGCCGTTTTGAAATTTTGACCGCTCTTTTTACTTTTCATTCTAGTATGCCGTAAAGTGCCTTAGAATTCTCCGACATGGTTAAGTAAACTATAAAAAAATAAAATCGAAATTTGTTTATTGAAAGAATCACTTTTGCTCGAAATTTTCAAATGGAAATATTTACGAATACGATTACATACAAGTCAAATTACTACTAGAAATTAAAAAAAAATAAATAAATAACAAGTACTTAACACGAAACAAAAATCAGAACGTATTTTTCTAAAATCTAGCCACCAATCAGGTTCTCTAGAATAATCTCCGTTGACCTCATGGCATTTTCTCACGCTAAAAACGTTTTCCTCTACAACATTTTAAAGCTGTTGAACAGTTAAAGTAGCAAACCTTTCTCGAATATGGCCTTGTAATATTTTTAAGGTTTCCGGGGGTGTGTTATAATCAACATTTTGATTGTACGCACAAAAAAAGTCGAGTGGTGCCAGGTCCGGGGAACGAGGAGGCCACCGAACTGGTCCATTATTGGCGATAGAACATCCAAATCTTTGCTGTAAACGATTCATCACTATTTGCGCATTGTGGGGTGGAGCACTGTCCTGCTGAAAATAAATGTTTTGCTCTTCCGCCAAAGGTAGGCCTTCTAAAAATTCCTCGAGGGAGTTCTCTGGATTTCAAGATATCGCTTGCCTGTTAAATGTCCTTGAAACAAGATCGCCCAAAACATTCACACCTAACCTCTCTTAGAAATTTCCTTCTTCATATGGTGTTAATTTTCTGTTGACCTGTATCTGGTGTTTTGCCTATTGAACATGCTATTGCTGTTAAACCGGGACTCATCTGAATACGATATTGAAAGTGTCAAATTATTATTGTGTAAAAACCAGCTACAGTAGTCCAATCTTCTTTGAAAGTCGCCGAGATAAAAGTGTTGATGTTACTGATATTTAAATGAGGTGTAATCGTTTTTTTTTTCAAAAAGCCATATTAAGTTCATAACCGATTTGTCTAGTAGATGCCATGGGGTCCAGGTTTACAAATGCCAAAACGTTAATTTCTATTTCTTCGCTGATAAAGTCATGAAAATGATATTCCTATGCTATGAGGTCAGTGGATTATATTGCTAAAACCTGATTTCAGGAATAAGTATTTCGATAGGTGTTAGGTAATTGGTGTTTATTTATTTGTCAAATAAAAGGGTTTATTTCCACTAGTTGAAAATTTCATCCAAATTGGTCAAACCATCGCTGAGTAATCGATATACATACATAAAAAAACGGGATCGGGAGGATATCCTCCTCTTTTTTTGAAGTCGGTGAGAAAGGAGCTTCCGTTCTTGACCTGGTTGTGGGTATGAACGCATTTTTAGTACCAAAAACAGCTCTCTAAAACAAGATTTTGATATGCAGTGGAAAATAAATCATATCTATAGTTTGGACTACAATTGCAAAACAATTTAATGAACCCCAAGTTGAAAGTGACCAAAACAGAGTCGCAAGTCCAAAAAAAAATATAAAAATAAACAAATTGGTATCTTATTTAATTAAATTGTTTAAATATTATGTTACTCTTTCCTAAAAATCAAGCCCATCATAAACAGTAGGATTTTACATAAAGATATAAAAGACTCTACAAATGTATCTCTCATATATACAAAAAAGACATACAACAACCGTTACTTTAATCACCCCCTAAAAGCCAATCTAAAAACGATCAAATAACTCTCCTAAAGACCTGCAAGGTAATTAAATACGGGGGTAAGATATATTTTTTAAATCTTATGCTGTAGGGCCGTGAATCGGAATAGTCTCTTCTGATGCAGTGGTGTAGTTGATAGATCTTTTTAAAATATAGACTCATTAGAAGTATTCTTTTATTAGACAATCTAAACATGCTTAAACTAGCATATTTACAGTGTGACCAATACAGCTTTTCTAAATAAATTTTTTAATCCATAAATAATGCGAAATGACAAATTTTACCTTTTTGCTTTTCAAAATTAAAAAAAGTGTTAAAGGAAAAAATTGTTTTTTCCTTATTTGATATATTTCTAGTCATATATAGTATGGAACATTTAAGAAGTCCAGAATGGCAATAAAACGTTCAACAAAGAAAGCGATAAGATGTTCTTCCTTTTCATACAAATTAAGAGCAAGAATTATATCTGCAAGGACGCCCCTCATTTTGTTCAGATCCGGACTCAACTTTGCTATAGAACTGCAGAATTTCGTTTAAAATGAACCTGTTTACGAATGATTTTTTTTAGGAATAGTGATGTATGACCCAATTTAGTTCAGTACATAGCCAATTAGTAACCCATTTTGTTGCATGGTATTGGATTCCTAGCAATATTTTGCCAGTTTCTACCTATGACACACTTGATTTGTGGGCATAATTTAAAATAAATTCAGTAAGTAATTTTTACATTTCCAGTTTATCCTGCTGCAAAAAAAAGTTAACTGAATAAGATTTATTTTTGATATTAAATATTTTATGATATTTAAAAAAATTATTTGGACGCTTTTTTGTTCTGCCATCTTAAATTCGTACCACAAGTTCACCAGTATATCTCTATCACACTTAATGCTTGCAGAAATTTTGAAATTAATCTAGTAAGTAGTTTTTCAGGCTGATTTTTAAAATATTTTACTAAGCCGCCATCTTGTTTTGCTATCTTATATTCATACCAAAATATTACCAGTTCATATTTATGCAACACTCGATTTGTGTGCAAAATTTGAGGAAATTGGATAAACAAAATTATTTAACGTTTCGCTACGCCGCCCGCCACCTTGTTTAGGCATATTGGATTTTTACTAAAATATTACCAGGTCATCTCATATAACCCTTAATTTTTGACTAAAATTTGAAGTATATCTGATGAGCAGTTTTTAAGCTATGCCGGGAAATGACAAACAGACAGACAAATCGACAGACGGCCCGACGGAATTAATAAAACATATTTTTTCGCATCTACGGACCCGACAGGGTGATTTTTTTCAGGAGTACAAAGATTTTATTTGGCCGCCATTTTCTTCCCCCATCTTGAATTAGTAATACAGTTTACTAGTTCATATCTATACCACAATTAATTGTGGCACATAATTTGAAATCAGTTCATTAAATAATTTTTTTCAGGCTGAATTTTTAGGTATTTTATTAAGCCGCCATTTTGTTCTGCTTTTTTGGATTCGTACCAAAATTTTACCACTTGATTCCTACATAATCCTTGATTTTTTGAGATAAAATGGATAAGCACTTTTTAGTAATATTTTTTTTTAATTTCACTAGGCCGCCATTTTGTTTTTCCATATTGGATTTTTATCAAAACTAGTTCATCCCTAAATGACCCTTAGTTTTTAACCCAAATCTGAAATCAATTGGGTAGGTAGTTTTTTAGTTATGCCGCGAAGAGACAGACCGCACGTTTTACAACAATTAAAATAATAATCAAAGTTATTCTGAATCTGGAAACAACGATATGTAGCGTTTAAAGTGAGAATTCGACACGTTAATTAAAAGGGGTTTAATCTAAACACCCACAATTTGTTCTTTTTGCCAATAATCCCTTATAATATTATTTGTTTAGGTAACGCAAGTTCACCAATTTTCGAAGGAAACTTTTTGTAACGCCAGTCTCATCTACAACTGCAACATCTTGAAAACTAAAAAAAATTAAATGATGAAATGAAAACCACCATAATCCCCTTCACAAGAAGATGATTAAAGTGGGATTGGGTCTACTTAGGCTTTGAGGTGAAATGGTGCCAATGTCCGCGAAGTATGGTACTATGGTTGTACACTACTGTGGTGAGGCTATCTGCCTAAGTGGTTTCATTCCAAGAATACGCCATCTCATAAACGAAGACCTAATTAAGAGACCAGTTTTGGAAATGAGACCAGACTGCATGCCCCCCAGCTATCATTATGATCACCTCCTTGAGTTGGTAATCCAGTGTCTTTCCTTCGTATTGAGTTGATCTGGTTTTTATGTAGAGCGACTGAGGCCTTTCTAGCAGAAGTCTTTGCCATACTGCAATGTGGGCGGGAAAATAGAAGAAAGGCAGATCAGAGCATCTACATCTACATCAAACAGGCAGGCAGCCCTAAAGGTACTTCAGTGTCCAAATGTAACATCTAGACTGGTGTTGGAATGCCTTGACGAACTTTGGACGCTGGCTGAACTGAACACTGTCAAGTTGTTCTGGGTTCCAGGCTTTGAAGGTAATGAGAAAGCTGATGAGCTCGCAAAAATAGGCTCATCATCACTGGCAAAGTAGACTGGACATACACACAGCACAACCTTTATTATCATATTTATTACCAGTTAAGAGCAATTACAGGCATTCTTACAGGACACATGGCTGTCAGGGACCATCTGAGTAAGTTAGGGGTACACGCTGGTGACCCAACATGCAGATTCTGCGGTAGGAAAATTGAGACAGCTATACATATTGTGTGCTACTGTAGGGCACTGGATCGCAAAAGGCATTTGTTTAGCAAATTTGGCCAGAGCTTTTAGCTGGAAAGGCTAACTTAACTGTGGAGGGGTTGACGATGAGCGCGTCAGCGTCATTGCAGACCCCTCCACACTGGCACAATAAGCTTTAAAGCTTCAGTGCCAGGGGGCAATTTCCCACCTCCAACAAGAAGGAAAGAAAACAAACATTGTGTAACTCCCGTCTCATCTACAGCTGCAACATCTTGCAAACTAAAAAGAAAATTAAGCTTTTTGTTTGTTTCAATAATTAATAACTATTAATATAACAGTTAAAAACATCGCAATATCATAATCTTAGAAAGTCTCCACGAAACGAAATAAGAGTATCAACATTTTATAAAATCTTATTACAAACCCAACTTTTCGGCACCAATTTGTGCCATCATCAGGGCATCAACCCAAGGAATATATCATCATCAACATCATATTCATGCAGCTAAACTATTGTCGTTTGGTTTTCTTTTGTTTTTTGGGTTGACTGCCAACACCACTTATGTAACTGTGGAGTACCTACCTACCAAATGTGAATTTACTAGCCCGGATGGCTTTGTAGTGTGGTAAAATTTGTCCAAGAAAGCTGTTATTGTTTCTTTTGATGAACGCAAATTAGTCGACGATAAAACCAACTATAGAAATAAATGTAGTTGCTTTTTTTAACATTTATCCGACTTGAAATATAAACGGAAATTCTAAAAAAATTGTTAGGCTCAATTTATGAAAAATCTGTTAAACATTTTTTTTCAGCGGGATATTGATCCAAGTCTGGACATTTTATTGGAAATATCTTCCTTTTAAGAATATTTTGTTAAAATTTCTTAAATGTTAATAGTTTCCGAGTTATTTGCAAAAAAACCAAACTCCCTTTTAATTTGTTAATAACTTTTAAGATTATTTATGTATGCGTTTGAAATTTTATACATTTTTCTAGATGTCATGCCGAATACATTCATATTTTAGAAAACTGCTAAAATAACTGGCCTAATGTTCAGTTTACAACAAAAAAATAGATTTCTAAAAAAAATGTTTGTTATCCATAGACATGAATGAAAAAATAAAAAGGTTTGTATACAAATAATATTATTATCATTCAATAAGTTCAAAAAAGTGGTGAACACCAAAAAAAAAACAGTACATTTGGAATCGCCGCCACTGCCAAAAAAAGATAATGATCTATTTTCATGGCCCAGTGGATTTAGAAATTCCTTTTGTGAACGGCCGATATTCCACCCTATCGTGGATTCCGTGAAGTTGTTTCAGCCCTTGGCTATTTAGTAGTAAATAAGTATTCCTAAGAAAGAAAACTAGCAAATCAAAGTGTATAAGAGGTTCTTCTAATTGAAAAAATAAATAGTTCGTTAAAAATAAGGGAAACTAGATTTAGCTTTTCTAAAATTTCTGGGTGTATTTAAAAGAGGTAGATTTAATTTTTTTAAGTTATCGAAATTTAAAATTTGGCGCACTCTAAGCAAATACCTACTCATTTTTTGTACACGATTCGTAAATGAAAAATTCAAGAGAGTAGCTGCCGTTTTGGAAAAACAAATTGAATGGAAGACGAGTTAAGCAGCATACCTTTTGAAACTCCTTCCATTAAATAAAATATTTGTTGCCCCTTCTACATATTTTTGGATATTCATATGTAAATACAAATTTTCTATAAATTTTTTAATGAATCCTAGAACTTTTACACATAATAATTATTTCTATCTCTTAAAATTAAACTAATATTGAGGTTGGCGAATTGGAGGCAGAGGCCTAGAACAAAGTAAAATCAAAAGGTCATTTGAGAGATCAAAAAATAAGAATACTAAAAACTGTTTATTATTACTTAATATTACTTAAGGTTATTTAAAAATTAATTAATTTTAATATTTTGGCGTTTGACGTAACACAAATATTAGATTAAACAAAAAATATATAAAACAGATTTTTCTTTACTGTAACGATGGCGCTCAACATTTGAAGTCTCTATATTCAATAGTCATAATAAAATATCTAAAAGCATTACTCTTGATCCTAACTGTGGTGAGAAACAATTGTGTAATGCCTATAGCATTGCCTATTTAAAGCGAATGTCTATATAAAGAAAAACATATTCAGAAAAAAATCAATTTGTTGAAAATATGTTTTCTCAATTCGTTAAGTCTGTTAGTGTGTCGGTCTTTTCGCGGCATAGCTCAAACAGTACTTATCCTTTTTACTTTTGGTTAAAACATTAAGGGTCATATAGGGATGACGTGGTAAATGGCGGTCTAATGAAATATTTAAAATATCAGTATCAAAAAAACTACTTATTCAATTGAGTTTACATTTTTCACAAAAATCAAGTGTTAAACAGGGACGAATTAGTAAAAATGTGTCACACATATATGGAAAAATAAAATGGCGGCTCATTTAAATATTTAAAAGTCCGTAAAATCCATTTTTCTAGAATAAAATCCTTCTTTATATGAAAAAAAAATTAATGTCATAATTATTTTAAGTAAGTGAGTGAATGAATGGATGTTTGTATGTATATATGTTAGAGCTGGACAAAAAAATTGTGAAGATCAAATATGTATAACTACTAGTTTCAATCTGAATGATTGTCTTTTTTTTAATGAACGTATTGTTATAAATTGTTGTTTGCGCTTGACAGACACCACATAAAAATGTAGCAAAAATGGTAAGAAATATGTACCGGGTGTCCAATTAAGAATGGTCTCCTGCCATAACTCAGCAACCGTTGATCACCCAATTAAATAAATAAATAAGGCGTTTATATTACGGATTGAATAGACATTATACATAGTATGCAAAAAAAAACGGTATTTAACAACAGTTCTTAACTTTTAGAGTCCTGAAGATAACATCATAGAGGTCGACACGTCGACTAATTACAACAATAGATTTTCTATGTGACCATTATCTAACCTAAAACACACCCACTTGTGGTCACTAAAAATTAATCAGAAAAAACCCCCGTCAGCCTTTTCTAATATATAGGTTTATTTCGGCGTCCGTTAAATTCTCAATGTAAAGCCAGTCGGGTGGTCTAGTTGGCGCAGTCTAGCTTCTTTAGCTACTTCATTGAAACAGACCTCGACCAAAATTAATGACTTTCTCATCTACGACAGATGTAGAAAAGTAAATTTGATATGAATATAATAAAGATATTAAAAGATATTCTTTATATTCGTTTTTTTAGGTATTAAAATTAAGGGCTAACAAATTTTCAGGAAGAGCATTGTAACATTGCATAGCGTTAAAACTAAAAGACATCTGGAACATGGCACTCTGATGATATAGCGTTGTTAATCCTTCCGAGAACGAATATTAAGGGAATGCACGTCCCTACGAAAAATGAGACGTTCTTTTATTGAGGTGGGTGAATTTGCGCCATTAATATTTTTTATCAACAGTGTACAAAAATGTAATTTTCTTCTAAAATCCATTCTTAGGTTCGTCGAAAATATAAGCATCGTATTCTTCGGGCAATTATGCAACTTTTTGCTAAGTATCATTTTTTTTAAATTTTCAATAATAAAGTGTGGGGGAAGGTCAAACTTTTTTTCTTTTACGTTAAACTTGGTGTCAAAAAACGCGTAATTCTTCAAATAATACGAATTTTCTCATAAAAATCAAATGGTACTTTTTAATTTAAAGTTATAAAAGGTATCGCGAACAGTGAAATAAAAAATTCAGGTCCGTGTTTAAATTTAAAAAGTTGATGATGGTTACCCCAATCCGATACGTCCGATTGAAAAACTAACCTCACAAATTTGTAGACGAGAGAAAGTGACAATGACGAAGTGAAAATTATTTTCTTCTGTCATTTCAACTAAGCCTACAATATTAGAAAAACAAAACACACTTTTATGGTTTTTCCAACATTTTAGGCTTAGTTGAAATAACAGATGAAAACAATTTTCAATTCGTCATTGCCACCTTTTCTTCTCTACAAATTGGTAAGGTTAGTTTTTCAATCCAACGTTTCAGATTCGACGAGCGACCATCATCAAATTTTTCAATCTAAATGCGGATCTAATTTTTTTATTTCACTATTTACTAGATACCTTTTATAAACTTAACACAAGTCATGACGTATGAAAGTTACGACAAAAAAAAACGTGTAGATTGCGCCCTCTACAAGTCAGAGAAACACTAACATCAACTTTGAATTTCTCATATCAAAAACCCCCAGAGACAATCTATCCTTCAAATATCACGATTATCTTAAAAGTTATTCACATAAAAAAAATAAAAATTTCACTTTTACACCCTGTTATCTCCTAATATTTAGAAATTACTAGCTGACCGGGTAGGCCTTGTTCTATCTTTTCCGTTAAATGGCGAAATGAGTTCCCAATGGAATTATAAGAATATGAGGCGCATTCACCACATCATCCAGAAATGTTATTAAAGAAAAACATATCTGTTTTACAGAAAAAAATACAAAAAATATACTGAGTGTCATGAATATGTAAAACCCCCTTGACTAATAAGGATTTTTAGATTTTGATTTTGTTTTTTAGTGTTGGGTTTTATGTTATCAAAACCAGTAATTTACAGTGTGTTTTATCTATACCTATTATTATATAAAACCCTTAAATGACTTGACCACTCACTGACTCATTAATCACGATCCTGCTCAAACCGAATTTTGGCATACAGGTTGATTGTAGTGTGTAGCGGTTCGATAAGAAGGGACTTTTCAAAACTCAAATTCCAAGGGGTCCAAAACTCGATTTTTTTTAAATGGAACACCCTGTATATTTTAATTGCATCAAATAGAGAGAGACATTGCCTTTCAAATGACATTAGGTGTTCCTATACCTATCTGTGATGGGCAATGAATTAAATGGCATTTAAAAGAAAAAATCGACCATTTTATTATTTTCTGAAAAAAAAATCTATGTTAAAAGCACTAAATAGACAAGTAAACATTTTTGTCAATAATATATCTATCTTAATGATAACTAAATGAAAATACGTTTGTTGAGAAAAATCTATAGTTTAATATTTACAATATGTATTCACAAACGCTTTAGATAAAAAATTAACGATACAACCGAATAAAACAATATTACAAAAATATAGCTAACAACAGAACTATCCCCAAATGAATTGTCAGTAACTGAACTGTTTAAAGTGTCCTCCATTAACTCTGAGGCATTCCAGAACTTGTGTCATTACATGACTCGTTGCTTTTTGAATCTCTTCCGCGGATAATGCCAGCAGTGCTTCTCTTGTCCGATTTAGGAGTTCTTCCTTTGTTTCTACTGGCGTCTGATAAACTATCCCTTTTACCCTGCCCCAAAGATGGAAGTCGAGAGGGGTAAGGTCTGGGAACCTAGGTGGCCAAATCCATGGACCTCGTCGGCCAATCCATCTGTCTTCGAAGATTGTAGTAAGTTCCGCACTTACTTCGTTTGTACAGTGAGCCGGTGCCCCATCTAACTGATACCAGCAGCTCCGGAGTAAGTTCAATGGTAACTCGTCGAGAAAATCAGAAACTGTAGTTTTCAATATTTCCAAATATTTTTCAGAATTTAAATTTTCATCGTAAATAAAACATTATTTTGTCATATATCATGAGGCAAAATACATTGAAACCGAACTTGTATTGAAAACTTTTTTCTCTGATAAAATAAGGATTTTCTTTGGACCAAAAATGTGAATTTCTTCTGTTAAATATCCCTTCTTTTGTGAATTTGCTCTCATCCGTCCAAATAACTTTTTTTAAAAAGTTGGGATCTTCTTGTGTACGCATCAGGATCATTTCGCAGTATGCGACGCGCTGAGGAGGATCAGTAGGCTCTAAAGCCTGGGCTGTTATAAATTTATAATTATGCATTCTATGTTTGTGCAAAATTCTTTCCACCGATTTGTAAGAAATGCCTAAATCTTTCTCTGCGCTATTAATTGATGCTTGAGGGTATGTATGGAAATAAGACAAAACAGTAATTTCATTGTCTTCGTTACCTGTTACAGGTTTGACTTGAAGTCTTGGTCTTTTAACATTATTGTACTCTCTGTAATTCTTCTCTATTCTTTTAAACTTTTTCTCGTTCATTGGGACAGAATCTGGATAAAGTTGATTAAATATTCTACATGTTCTTGATATTATTTTATCACATTGACCGTGTACATAAAACAAATTTAGAATTTCTACACTTGAGTAAGAATTTGCCATTTTAAATTAGTGAATTTTTGACAACTATGCATATTAAAAACAAATGTTCTCTGTTTGGTTTCCTGGGAGATGACAGGCGTGCACAGCCTACTAGTTAAATAATCTTTCGTTTTACGAGATATTATTCGTGCTTCTACTAAATGGCATCTAATTAATTAATCATCAGCGATGCTAATACTATTGAAAGGTAATTTTTTCTCTGTTGGATGCAACAAAAATATACAGGGTGTTCCATCGTGAGTATTGTTTTATTCGGTAGTATCGTTAATTTTTTATCAAAAGCGTTTGTGAATACATATTGTTACTATTAAATTATCGATTTTTCTCAAGAAAAGTATTTCCATTTAGGTATCATTAAGACAGATATACGTAGAAATAACTTGCCAGTATTTGACAAAAATGTTTACTTCTCTATTCAGTGCGCTTAAAATAGATTTTTTTTACAGAAAATACTAAAATGGTAGATTTTTTTTTAAAATGCCACTTAGTTCATTACCCATCAGAGATAGGTATAGGAATACCTAATGTCATTTGAAAGGCAATGTCTCTCTCTATTTGATGCAATTAAAATATACAGGGTGTTCCATTTAAAAAAATCGAGTTATGAACATTTCTGTTCATCGCGAATAAACTATATTTTTATACACCCTGTATAACTTTTAATTAAAAATTACCTTGAGTCGTCAATTAACCTACATGTTCGGAAACTCGTATAAAAATTTCAGAAATCTGGGACAACGTTCTAAAAATATATCGTGTTTTACATTGAACTCGATTTGACCCTTAAAAATTAGAAAATAATTTTTATTTCAGAAACCTCTCAAATTAGGTATAGGACATACTACATAAAAAATGCTCAGAATAATACATAGAATTTGACAATGCAATAATATACAGGGTATTGTATTTAAAAAAAGAAACTTTCTGTCTCTCTGCAATAGAGCTGGCAACGCCGCAACTTCGAAATTATTTTTAAAATAAAGTTCACTTCTTAGTATGAAACTTACCCAAATCTCAAGTAAATATCTTTACTCGTTCTCCATATACTTCTAATACGCCACTGAGTTTGGCGAACCCTGTATATATATATATATATATATATATATATATATATATATATATATATATATATATATACTTCAAAACTTGAATTTTTATTTTTTAGGTGGCCGTTATTGCCAAATTTCAATGTAGTTTCCATGAACGTTTAAACAAAATATATTTTTATATCAGGCAGCGTATAGTCAATAAACTTGCGCTTGCAAAAACTCATATATTCTTCGTGGTGGAGCCGATTGCCCCAGGAGTCAATAATTAATGCAGACGAAGTCATCTTGGTCAAAGAAGAATAAAAGCGCCGAAACTTGGCCGACTGGTCGGCGGCTGATGAAATGAGAACACTCTCACCTTCACCTTGAATCTCGTCTTGAATTAGGACCTCTTTTTTGTTTTTGTTTGGTTACGCTGGGTGGATAACAGTCATAATATTGACTGTGGCATGTGTTTCGTTAGCTATTTTTAAATTGCATATTTGTGTGTGTACATGTGTGCTTATGGAGATGCTATAACACTTATAAAATAAAAAACCAGACCCGCGTCGCTCATACGTGCGATATGCGCGGTGGGCGCTCCGTGCAGTGACCAACTTTATGTTTTTAGTCATAAAGAAACTATTTTAAAAAAACAATTATTTATTTTAAAATACGTTTTACGACTTAAACATTGAATATTAGAAGTACAAGTTTACAGTACGAAGTCTATGCCTGAACTCAGCGTTGCTTCTTACGCTCTTCGAGTATATCTGGAAAACTTCCGATCTTGCATTGGCGTGTCAGCTTGGTTCCCAAGAGAAAGTCATTGAAAGGACACACATAACCCCAATGAACACACTGGCACTAAATGGGGGAGGCAGGGGTAGGTATTTGCCCTGTCTGTGTATCCACAATACAGCTTATGAAAGTTTTAAGAAATTTTCACACACAAATTTATCAAATATCGTCTTTAAGTTCAAATCCTATCAATCAGTTCAACTATTTACAATAATTGCTAGTAAACACTATCCAAACGGATTTCATGGACCCGAATATTTTTTAATCGCTCTCTACCTAATCAGTATTGAAATCAAACACGTTGCGTCGAATTTTCAGTACAGACTATCTTTATTATTTATCTCAAAGCAGAGTTTACAAGAATTGCTGATGCAAGCAAAAGCTTATAGCTACATTAATACTAAATAGAAACAGTGGTGTAACATAATATTTTGAGCTAATTTCAACACTCCCACTAGCACAAAATATTATTCAAAATTTACAACTCCTAACTCATCTAAAAATTTATAATGTTTCACTGAACATAAATTTTTTGTTAGAATATCAGCAGGCATGTCGGCTGTCTGTAAATATTTTATTTCAACTAAGTTTTGAGAGATAGCATCTCTAATAAAATGGTGTCTTACATCTATATGCTTAGATCGTCTATGAAAAGAAGAATTTACCGACAGCTTCTGCGCGCTCTGGCTATCATTAAACAAAACAACTGAATTTGAAAAACCTGTTAATTCATTTAATAAGTTTTTTAAATAAATAGCTTCTTTAGAAGCCTCTGTCAAGCCCATATATTCGGCTTCGGTACTTGATAGTGCCACAGTTTTCTGTTTTCTACTTTCCCATGACACAGCAGAACCAGAAAATATAAAACAGAAACCCGTAAATGACTTTCTATCATTTATATCGCTTGCCCAGTCGGCATCCACAAAACCTTTCAAGTCTTGCTTATCTTTATAAAACCTTAAACCGTAATGTTTAGTCTTTTGTAAATATCTAAGAATATGCTTAGCTTGCTTCCAATGTGTTTCATCAAAACAATTATTAAATTGACTTAAATAGCTTACTGAAAAAGCAATATCGGGCCTAGTCAAAACAGCTAGATACATCAAGCTCCCAATAAGTTCTTGATATGGCACTTTAGCACTGCTAGCATTTTCTTTCTTATAAAGATTTAGTTTCGTTTCCATGGGCGTACATACTGTTTTACAATTGGTCATATTAAATCGCTTTAATACTTGATTAATATATTGTTCTTGATCTAAAGTAATAACATTTTTATTTTTATCGATATGAACCCTCATGCCTAAACAATTTTTCAATTGACCCAAATCTTTTAACTTAAACATCTGTCCTAATTCATACTTTAATAAATTAGTTTCAACATTATCGTTTGAAAAAATAAAAAAGTCATCAACGTAAACTGTTACATATGTGAAACAATCTCCAGTAATTTTTGTATACAAACAAGGTTCTAATTTTGATTTTTTGTAATCCAACTTTTTAAGAAAATCATCAACCCTTGTATACCATGCTCTTGCAGATTGTTTCAGACCATAGATTGCTCTTTTTAATTTTAACACCTTATTTTTAGAATTGGAAGTGTCAAAGCCTTCAGGCAAATTCATATAAACATCTTCTTCTAAGATTCCATTAAGGAAAGCAGTTGTCACATCCAAGTGTGTTATTTCTAAATCTAACTTAACTGACAATGCTATCAATAATCTTAAGGTAGAATGCCGCACAACGGGTGAAAAAGTTTCGTCATAATCTATACCAGGTTTTTGAGAAAAACCTTTTGCCACTAATCTAGCTCTATAACGCACTTTGTTATCACTCTCACTTTTTGTTTTGAATACCCACTTGCACTGAACAATTGTACTCTTCTCAGGAATGTCCACTAACTCCCATGCCTCGTTTTCTTCGAAGGACTGCAGTTCTTCCTCCATGGCGCGTCTCCATTTGTCCCCATCCGCTCTTGATAAAGCACTCTGCACCGAAACTGGATCAGCACTTAAATCAGGATCATCTGGACAAAAATAACTAACACTGCCCTGAAACTGTCTGGGTTTTGGGATTCTTTCTGATCTTCTCAACTGTGTGGGAATTTCTTCGATTTGGCTACTGTCGTCACTATCGTGATTTTCCCATATTTCACCTGAACTTTCAGAAGATCTGTCTTCTTCGTTGTTTATTTCACTTTCTAAGATATCTCCCACTGGAGCTGGTATTTCGTTACTATTGTTCAAATTTGCATCTGTTTCATTTTCCACCATAATGCTGACTTGGTTATCCTTGTTTTCCATCACAACTACGTCCCTACTGGTGTACACTGTGTTTCTCTCTTCATCATAGATGCGATAACCTTTGATATTATCATCATACCCTACCAAAATACATTTCACCGCCTTTTTGTCCCACTTTAACCTTTTCTCTTTAGGAATATGAACCATTATTGTGCTCCCAAATATTCTAAGGTTAGAGACATTTGGCTTTTTGCCTGTCCATTTTTCGTATGGAGTTTTATTCAAATCTGAAGCCAACGATCTATTTCTTAAATAAACCGCAGTGTGTACTGCTTCTGCCCAAAACTTCTTTGGTAAGTTGGCATCAAAAAGCAAGCATTTTGCTTTTTCAACGACTGTTCTGTTCAACCTTTCCACCATTCCATTTTGCTGTGGGGTGTATGGGTTAGTTTTCTGGTGAATTATTCCATGGTTATTTAGGAATCTTTTAAAATCTCCGTTACAAAATTCACCACCATTGTCCGATCTAAATATTTTCAATTTTTGACCAGTTTGGTTTTCTGCCATCACTTTAAATTGTTTAAAACAGTCGAATACTTCGTCTTTGGTTTTTAAGAAATATACAAAAGCCATTCTCGTGAAATCATCCTCGAATATTAAAAAATATTTTGATCCGCCAATGGAACGATTTTCCATAGGACCACATACATCAGCGTGTACAATTTCTAAAATATTTTTTGCTCGAGTACCTCTATGCGTAAAAGGTAATTTGGCTTGTTTACCCTCGCAACAAATTTCACAATTGTTTTGGCCACTTTTCAATAAACCCTGATAATTTAATCCATCTACAAGTCCATTTTTCATTTTGTTTAAGTAATCGCTATTTATATGTCCAAAACGCCGATGCCATGTTATACCGGTTACTACAGCTGATCCTGCCAAAAAATGTTTATCAGAACTCACAGTATTTAATTTATAAACACCATCTTTTAAATTTGCCATACCAATAAGCTCGTTTTCTTTATTATAAATCAAGCAACGACTGGTATCAAATTTCACAACATTTCCGTTCTTTATAAGTTGGCTTACCGATAACAAGTTTGTCGTTAAACTAGGGACACATAAAACATTATTAACTATTACGTCATATGTATTTTGACCGACAATAGTACTTAATTTTACATTACCTAAACACTGGACTGGAATTTTCGTCTTATTTGCAACCATAATTTCTCGCAATTCAACAGGATTTCTAGAGTCTTGTAGCCATTCCTCGTTTGCACACAAATGAACACTCGCACCCGAGTCCACGTACCATTCTGATTTGTTGAATGATCCATTCATAAATGCTACACTGAATGCATGAGAAGTTTGTTGGTCACCATTGTTTTTCTTGTCAATATAAGGACATTTATTCTGAAAATGCCCTAATTTTTTGCACTTAAAACATTTCACAATTTTCTTATCACTATTTCCCGTTTTCTGGCTAAATCCTGCGTTACGAGTACCACGCCAACCTGGTTTACTGGCAAACGCACCTCCTGTACTACCAATGTCGACTTCCATATCTAATAATTTAGTTTTTATCGAATCCGTTGTAATAGCAATGCCAGAATGCTCGATTGCCATGATCATTGGCGAAAACTTTTCCGGCAATCCAGCCAACAGCAACGAACCGATCCACTCATCGTTGATACTGAACCCTGTGCCTCGTAACTTCTGACTTATCTCTACAACTTGGTTTACATAACCTGCCATCGAGTCGCAGTTTTCTAGTCGTGTAGAAATTAAATTTCGTAGGAGACTAATCTTTCTTGCAAACCCTTTGTCGTCAAACATCGATTTTAATTTATCCCATAACTCAACTGTTGACGCCGCATCTTTTATATGGATGTATAAAGATGTGTCAATAGTTAAAATTATTTTTGCTTTCGCTTTTGCGTCATCTGCAGGCACAACTTCCGTTATACACTTGGACAAACCTTCCAGTATAAGGAAATTTTCCACTGCGAACGCCCAATCACTATAGTTTTCCCGTCCCTTCAATCTCGGAACATTAACCATGTAATTGGCAGCCATACTTGTACTTTCACTCGAAAATTATACTGACACTAAATCGCGTATCCCGATAATTCACGCAGGCTAAAACGGCCTGGGCCCATAACCTATTGAAATCAAACACGTTGCGTCGAATTTTCAGTACAGACTATCTTTATTATTTATCTCAAAGCAGAGTTTACAAGAATTGCTGATGCAAGCAAAAGCTTATAGCTACATTAATACTAAATAGAAACAGTGGTGTAACATAATATTTTGAGCTAATTTCAACAATCAGTTGTTATTTCACACCGTTGAGTTGTTCCCTCTTGTGTACAATATGCGCGTGGCTCACTTTGTGATTTTAGAAAATGTTTCAAGACAACATGGCAACATTGCTGTTTGCTTGGACATCAGTGTGATGACAATCTCATCACTTGTGTTTTGTCAACAAAGGAGTATAAAAAAACCTGTTGGTCTAAAAACGATGCAATTATTTTATTTTGAACTTGTATGAACTCATTTTTTAATAAATTATCTATCCACCTATTACCAAACCTATTATCAAACGTATTTTCTAGATGCTGTAACACATTCCTCTGAATGTGGGCAGGAGCTCCATCATGAAGAAACCAGGCAGTGGCTCGCTGAGCTAAAGAAATATCTTTTACATAAGTGGCCAACTCATTAGTAAAAAATTGGAGGCATGCCTCTCCTATTTGCTAGCTCAAAAGGTCCCATTAGCAAATATTTATTGAAAACCGATATTGAAATTGGCCTTGTTGAATCGTGTGTGGATTTTCTTAAGCCCAGGTATTAGTGTTATGATAATTTAAAATTCCATCTCTCGTAAAATAATATTTAAAGTAAAATTTTCGTGTTCTTCGGCAAAATTCTCTTCTTCGGGGTAAATTCTCTGAAGTCAACTCAAAGAACTCGATGCACATGATAAGGGTACAGAAGGTTTTCACAAAGGATTCGATGAATGATCCAATTAGAAAATCCAACTTGTCGCGAGATTTCCCGAGTGCTCAAACCAGGTTTTGCCTTCACTAGGACTAAACTATGTTTCTCGTTTTCGGGTGTTAGGCCCCAGATTAGTTTGACGGACGTTTACACTTCCCGCATCGCGAACTGTTTATAAAACCTCCACAAATATTTTCATTAGGACACCTTCTGTTAGGATATCTTTACCGATATGTTTGGCACGCCAAATGAGCATTCTGTCTACACTCTATATAATTTTGTCAAAAATTGTAAGGAATTTACCCAATGTTATTTTTTAATGGAATTCTATCATATGTTAAAATATTTGTTAGTCAAACCTCTAACACCCTGTATATATATATATATATATATATATATATATATATATATATATATATATATATATATATATATATATATATATATATATATATATATATATATATATATATATATATATATATATATATATATATATATATATATATATATATATATATATGTTTTCATTCCGGGTGTACATCCGTTCACTACTGTCGTTCTGAAAAGAACGGGAAATGGTGTAGAGTAAATTGTACTCTAGAGTTAGAGGAAAACAACAAACTACCATTTTTAGATGTTTTGGTCACAAAACTACATAACGGACATTTCGAATACACCGTGTATAGAAAACCAACACATACAGACAGATATTTAGATGCAAAATCACATCATCACCCAGCACAAATTCAAGCTGTGGCAAATACTCTAATATCTAGATCCGTGCGACTAATTAAAACACAGACGAGACAAAACGAACTTCAGGTAATATCTAGTGCTTTAAAGAAAAATGGCTACACAAATCGCACCATAGAGAAAGCTATTAATGCACAGGTTTCCCGAACAACGAACAACAAAAAATATGAACCGGGAAAGCAACGAGTAGTCTTACCATATGTAAAAGGCGCAACAGACAGAATCGGAAGAATTCTGAGGAAACACAACATACAAACAATACACAAGCCACAAACAACTATAGGTAAACTACTCGGAAACCCAAAAGATAAAATCAAACTGGAAAACCACGGAGTGTACAGTATTCCGTGTCAGGACTGTGAAAAATTGTACGTAGGGCAAACTAACAGGCGAATATCAGCCAGAGTGGAAGAGCATAAACTCAGCATCAGAAATAAACAAAAAACCTCAGCTTTATTCCTACATCATCAGAAAACCGGCCATAAAATAAATTTCGATGTGTGTAGTTAGATTGCCAATATAGAACAGTATAAGACCAGAATAATCCGAGAAGAAATTGAAATTGAAATTGAAAAACAAGGTGATTTGAATAAAAGGGACGAATCATTAAAACTACCAACAGTATGGAAGACAATAATCGACAAATCTAAAATCGCAAAAACTCAAGCGCAATTAGCGCAACAACAACAGCACCATCCGGAAAACATAAATAACGACCAACGCGTGCGGAGATATAACCTTCGGCCCCGAGTGGGGGTATAAAAGGAAGCGTCGCAGTCACCAACACTTCAGTCTCTATTCGGACGCGAGAAAGAAAGCTTCGAAAATGCCAAATGTTATTTTGGCATATATATACATATTATATATATAAAATATGTATATATGTATATATATATATATATAGAATATGTATATATATATATAATATGTATATGTTTATATATATATATATATATATATATATATATATATATATATATATATATATATATATATATATATATATATATATATATATATATGTATATATATATATATATATATATATATATATATATATATATATATATATATATATATATATATATATATATATATATATATATATATATATATATATATATATATATATATATATATATATATATATATATATATATATATATATATATATATATATATATATATATATATATATATATAATATATATATATATATATATATATATATATATATATATATATATATATATATATATATATTTATGTTGATTTTTACTCCTTCACGGATGGAAAAAGACAATGTGTTTTCATTTCGGGTGTACATCCCTTCACTACTGTCGTTCTGAAAAGAACAGTTTTGCTGACGTTTCGCCAAAATCACATTTGGCATTTTCGAAGCTTTCTTTCTCGCATCCGAATAGTGTTGGTGACTGCGACGCTTCCTTTTATACCCCCACTCGGGGCCGAAGGTTATATCTGCACAGGCGTTGGTCGTTATTTATGTTTTCCGGATGGTGCTGTTGTTGCGCTAATTGCGCTTGAGTTTTTGCGATTTTAGATTTGTCGATTATTGTCTTCCATACTGTTGGTAGTTTTAATGATTCGTCCCTTTTATTCAAATCACCTTGTTTTTTAATTTCTATAGCTTCTCGGATTATTCTGGTCTTATAATGTTCTATATTGGCAATCTCCCTACACCCTTCGAAATTTATTTTATGGCCGGTTTCCTGATGATGTAGGAATAAAGCTGAGGTTGTTTGTTTATTTCTGATGCTGAGTTTATGCTCTTCCACTCTTGCTGATATTCGCCTGTTAGTTTGCCCTACGTACAACTTTTCACAGTCCTGACACGGAATACTGTACACTCCGTGGTTTTCCAGTTTGATTTTATCTTTTGGGTTTCCGAGTAGTTTACCCATAGTTGTTTGTGGCTTGTGTATTGTTTGTATGTTGTGTTTCCTCAGAATTCTTCCGATTCTGTCTGTTGTGCCTTTTACATATGGTAAGACTACTCGTTGCTTTCCCGGTTCATATTTTTTGTTGTATATATATATATACATATATATATATATATATATATATATATATATATATATATATACAGTGTCTTTGAAAAAGATCGCATCATATGGGATATATTATAACTTTTCCTGTTTTTCGAAAATTATAAAAAAATTCTAAAGTTGAGAAAAAATATTTTATTTAAATGACTTCGCCAGAATATTAATTTCTTATATCTAAATATTACATAAAAGCTGTGTCCTTTTCCGAGGAAAACAAAAATCATTTCTTAGAAGTATGTAATATAATGTATGTATAAAATGAAAAATGAAAAATAGTGCTCTGAATGAACAAAGAGTAAAAAATTACTATTTAATTTTAAGCGATATTTGTTATTCAGAATATCCCAAGCAAAAAACTCATATCCACACTGGTTTTTCCTTGTTTGTATATTTGAACATTTTAAAGATAAAACAAATATCTATGTCAAAGATCTCGGAAAGAAATACGTGTGGTAAACGTATGGTGATGAACCCACAAGAAATCAGTGTCAGCAAACAATTTGTGTTTAATAAGAATTTGGTAAAATCCAAAATGGTTCAAAATTTATTATTTTTATCATAATTCAATAAAGGTTTGTGATTTAATAACATATCGCCTTGAACATAATAAAATAAATATTCAAGATTGATATGTTGCTAGGGGCCAAAATATCTTCTTTATGTTAATCGCAACAACATTTCGCAAACTCTCTTGATAAGAGGGTGTCAACGCCAATGTAGCAGTAAACAAAATAATTTACTTGCAATATATTTTTTACCATCTTAAATTTAACAAAATTTTTTTAACAGCGGCGATCTGATTTTAAAAATATAATATATTTTTATAACTTAACCTGAAATTTAACGAAGTTTAACATACAGATCGACAATATACAGCGTGTAATAAAAGTAAGGAAACGGCAAAATATTTCAAGTACCGGTAACCTGAATTTAAGGAAAATATATACACTTAGGTATGAAATTATACCGGATCCAATGGCGAGTTCCGCATTGCTTCCAAATTTATCCTTTTTCTGTTATAAAAAGATCCTATTTTATATTACTTTTTTAAAATCTGTGTAAAATTCTCAATAGTTTTTATTAAAAGCACTTTTTATGAAAGTCAACAGTTTTTGCGAAAATAAGGGTCTAATATCCATAATTTATTGTATTACCTTTTATTAAAATACGTACACAAAGGGCTACCTGATATGTTTGAAAATGTCAGTTGTTGATTTACAAAAATCGATCGTTTAACTAAAATCCAAAGAATTGATATTTTAATTATACAGGGTTATGTGGATGGGGTCGATGCCAAACCTGCAAGATGTTTGTAACAGTTTTAATGACAAATATCATAACAGAAATGCAATAATTCGTGAAACTGGAAAGGTAAAAGATGCTGTATGTTCTGTCAGACCTAAAAAACATCATATGCACCTTTCTAGCAAGAACTCTCTGAGGATGATCACGATAGGCACTTGGAATTTTGTAAAATATGATGTAACATTCCAATACCAATCTAAATTGTCTCAATCAAATTATTTTTTTGACGGAGTAACTTTTTTTTAATGGAAAGGTGAATAATGAGCCAAGAAAAATCCACATTGGATATGTGGAAATTATATCCAATTTCCCCAAAAGAAAAATGTTTGGTGTGATATAAATGGTGCCAAAATAATCTGTCCCTTTTTTATGGAAGACACATTAAGTGTAGAAAGATATTTGAATCTTTTAACGGCGGAAATTGTCCCAGCTATTTCAGAACTATTTCCGAATAACCGTAAGTTTCTTACTTTACCTGCTGTAGTAGTATTTAAACTTAATTTTTTTAGGTAATAGTGCATCAAATGATAAAATATGGTTTCAGCAGGATGGTGCTCCATTAGACAATGCTTTGTCTGGAAGATGGATTGGACGTAGGGTACAGTAGAATGGCCACCTCGGTCTCCGGACTTGACACTCCTCGACTACTTTTTGTGGAGACACCTTAAATATGTGGTGTATAAAACTAAGCCCAATGACCTCGAGGAGTGAAAAGAGCGAAGAGAAATCAAACTTAGATGAATCGAGGAGGCTGACATTCTTTTTAATGTATCAAATGTTTTCCCACAGTGTTTGGCCTAATTTCAGGAATTAAATGTACAACATTTTAAACACTTTACTTAGTTTAATTAATTCATTGTTTGTTGTATTAGGTAGTTATTTTTTATATTGTATTATTTCCGTTGTTTTTTACAACTTACTTTTAAAGATGAAAAGCTGTTTTCTCTTGCTAGTATTTTGGTAGCAAGATGAGAAATTATTGTGCTTTCCGGTCTGTCAGAATGTACACCACCTTTTACCTTTCCAGTTTCAGGAATTGTTTTCTTAATTTTACTTAGGGTGGATTTAATTATTGGATTTCTGTCAGGATATTTAACATAACCCAGTATAATTAAATTTTCAGTTCTTTAGGTTTTAGTTAAACGATACATTTTTGTAAATCAACAAAACTAACATTGTCAAACATATCAGGTAACCTTTTCTGTGCAAGTATTTTAATAAATATGATACATATATATATATATATATATATATATATATATATATATATATATATATATATAAAAATCAATATAGAAAAATAAAAAATCACCAGAAATGATCTTTTTCAGAAAAGTTTTCACCAATCACCAGGTTTTGCATAAAATCACTAGAACTGGGGAAACTTTACCAGACCTAGCAACAATGGACCAGATATTGGTGCAACGAATATGACGTCGGGTTGTGTTTGCCATGTGGATCCATGCTTCAAAACTTATCTTTATTAAGCAAATGAAATGTGTTAATTATTTTGTCCTCTCTTTCGATATCTTAAGAGTCAAAGTATAATATCCCATGATATATTTCATGTCACTAAAGTGTTTCAAAGTATTTTTGCAGATATATTTTCGATAATCAATAATATTCAAATTTTCGCATGTTCCGACAATAGATGATACCCGGCTGTTGCAAGTGCAAAAAGTCCCGTCCCCGAGAAAATGTAATGCACAAGAACCGCCGCACAGTGATAGAAAATACTAATCTAGAATTCCAAAAGTCCAATTTTTGGTTGTAAGATAATAACAAATCAATCATCGTTTTATCTTTAGAAATATTCAGAAATCACAAAAAGTTGATATTTGAATTTACATCTCGTATTAAATAAACGTTTTGCGTATACGTGCGTTTGTACAGGGTGTTCAAAGTTAAATAGACCCCTCCATTAACTTTTTAATTTGACGTTTTATAAAAAAGTGTCTCACATAAATGTTTAATGGTTTTAAATGAATTTTTCAGAGAATCTGTTTTCACATATACAGGGTGCTCCAAAATGTCTGGGCGTGGTTAAACTTTCTTATTTTAAGTTGATACCCTATTTTTGTATTTTATATTTAGATACTCCGTAAAATTTTTTAGGAGTCGCAACAAGTATCAAACGGATTGATTTATGCCGCGCATTATGGGAGCATGACTTTTCCCAATATAGAAGTGCCCAGTGTATAGCTTTTTTGAGAAACTATATATATCAACATATACAGGAATCAAATTTGTCACATGATGACAATAATTCAATTGACAAAGTTTTAAATAACTTTGCCAAAAGCCTTATAATTAGGTGGAAAAAAGCTACAAGGTGTGAAATCTAAAATATATAGCATTTAAATCTGACTAAACTTTTTGTATAATTGGATAAGAAAAGTACAGGAAGAGTTACGTATTTCCAATAATACTCTAATTTTTAGATCTAAAGAACTATTTACAAACAAACAAACAAAACAAACAAAAGTATGCTTTATTGCCGCAGAAAAATTCTACAATTTTATGGACAAAGCAAAATATACCTAAAAATAAGACATATCAAAACATTAATCGAAAATAATTTCCACAGGTCAGTGCTTTTTTTTTAAAAAAATGTAAATTATCAATTTTCCAAATCGTAAAACACACGTTAGAATATAGCATAACATTGCAAACAGTAAATGAATCATGATAACCGTATAAAAGTAAACAAACACACATGTACGAGGTGAATAATTTCGATGACATTGAAATCAAAATTGCAACTATGCGACCTTAAACTCTATGTTATTATAGTTATACAAATAATTGTGATGTTAAACAGAAGGTATATTGAACTAGTGTAGAATGTAGTATACAAAAAGAATTAAATTGTTTTTAATCCAATACCTAACAAAAATAATTAAGTTTTAAGTGAATGTTCGACAGTTCTTTTCCCTATATAATGATTTACAAAATTCTATGCTATGAGTTAGGACATGACTCACAAAAGATTTAAGTAAACAAGCGAGTTTAGTGACAATTTAAAGAGACTTACTCACTGAAAAAAAAAATCATTAACGCTGTAAAATGGTCTCTCAATGAGGTATGCTTTGGTGTTTTTTCGAAATTGTGCAAGCATAGGGATAGATTTTAAATGTACTGGCAGATTGTTGTAAAGTTTTATGGCGTTGTAAATAATTGATTTTTTTATTAATTCTGTGGAAGGAATGGGAAGATAAATATCATGCCTAGAGTTTCTGGTAGGGTATACATGTTGTGGCCTTTCTGGGAGGGTGTTTATATGTTTTCTCAGCAAACATACCGTTTCCAAAATAAATAATGCAGGAAGTGTTAATATTTCATGTTTTTTGAAATAGTATTGGCAGTGAGCTCTATTATTTAGACCAAACAAATAACAAATGGCTCTCTTTTGAAGCATAAAAATACTACGAAATTGCTCGGTGGTACAGCAGCCCCAAAAGGGAAGGCCATAGCGGAGGTGGGATTCAAATAAAGAGAAATAAGTAAGTCTGGCAGAAGGAACGTCTAGTTCTTTTGAAACTGATCGAATGGCGAAGCAGGCGGTAGAAAGTTTTTTAGTTAAGGTGTCAATATGATTAGACCATTTTAGGTTGCTATTTATATTTAAACCCAGAAATTTAACCGACTCTACGTATTCAATATTGCTGTTATGTACCTGAAGTGGTTGTAAAGTTCCCTTATAAGATAACGCCACCGTTTTATCGACGTTAAAACAAAGCATATTGGAATCGGACCAAGCCTTAATTATAACCAAGTCTTTGGAGATACTAGAGTGTAAAGACGTTGTATCAAAATCACTCCATGTTATGCTTGTGTCATCAGCAAAAAGGAAGATTCTTCCATTAATTTTAAGGTTCGTGATATCATTAATGTATAACAAAAAAAGAATAGGTCCCAAGACTGAACCTTGAGGGACACCACTTGTAATCAACTTACAATCAGAATCGGAACCATTAGCCCTTACAAGTTGTTGCCTTTTTTCAAGATAAGATTTGAACCAATTTAAAGAAGTACCACGAATTCCATAAAAATGTAGTTTGTTTATCAGAATTTCATGACTAACACAATCAAAGGCTTTCGCATAGTCACAAAAAACTGAGGCAGTTGGGTGGTTGTTATTGAGAGATAAGTAGACGCCTCTAAGCAACGTGAACATGGCGTCACTGGTGCACTTGTTGGGTAGAAATCCGAACTGCTCCGGGGATATTATCTGATGTTTCAGGAGAAATGGCATAAGACGGTTCTTCAGTAGCCTTTCGATGATTTTTGATAGCACTGGTAGTAGTGCAATTGGGCGATAATTGCAAGAGTTAGTTTTTTCGCCGCCTTTATGAAGTGGAATAATTATAGCTGTTTAAAGGCAATCAGGGAATACACCTTTTATAAAGGACTCATTTATTAATGTTGTAAGGGCCTCTATGACTGGGAGTGGCAAGTTCAGGAATATTCTAATTGATAGGCCATCAGTGCTACACGAAGATTTACTTTTGATATTATGTATTACCTTCAATAGTTCAGTGTTGTTAACGGGACTTAAGAAAAAGCTATCAGCTAAATTTTTTGAACGAGGGAGAAACGAAAGAGGGTCCAAACTTGGCGAGATACTAGAGGTAACATTTTTGCTTACATTAATAAAATAATCATTTAGATCATTAGCCCCTGGCAAGATCTGAGTCACAGGGTTTGATTTGTTTCTGAGGTTATTGATGATGGACCAGGTTTCTTTTGAAACGTTATTATTATGATTTATGAGATACAATGAAAGTTGGCTCAATGAAATAATCATTAATTCTATTAATGTGCCTAAACCATCCACTAGCGGGATCAAAATTATGGGTCGCCCTAAAGTCTCATTTGAAGATGCGAGTTTACAGACCAAACGGAGGCGAGTCCAAATGGATATCATAGAAAAAACAGAAGAAGAATTGTGTTTAGCAGCAGAGATGAAGCTACGGGTTTCTGGAAAACGTGATGCGGCTTCCATGCTTTCAAAAATACGTTTTTCACCAAAGAGGGCTACCAAACTAAAAAAATTAGAATCAAAAATCAATTCAAAAGATGTCTCCCTTTCTGCTAATGAAGCTTTGGCATTTTATGTTAGTTTTAAATTTACCCGTAGCCAGTATATTGGTTTAACATCTCTAGTTTGCAAAAAAGGTTTGACGAAATTATTTCCAACTTATGACAAAATTATAGAGGCTAAACGGGGATGCTATCCTTGTAATATTTTGGCAACCAATTTATTAGCACAAGTTCCTGTACAAGATTTATTGAATCACACCACATCTCGTATAATTGAAACACAACAAGAAGTAATTACAAATTTTTCCGAAACACTTTTTGAGCCTGACATACCTTTAACTATGAAATACAAGTGGGGTTCGGATGGTAGTGGTAGTCAAAACAGATACAAGCAAAAGTGTGAAGGTGATGATTCTTATATTCTAACAACATCAGTTGTGCCTTTACAATTAAGTCATACCAGTTTAGAAACTGAAAACACCACGATATTATGGCAAAATCCCAGAACATCAACTACACGCTTTTGCCGACCCATAAAAACTGAATTTCGTAAAGAAACCGATGATGTCATTAAGTCCGAATTCTTACTTATTCAAAATCAAATTGACCAGTTAACACCAACAATAGTAGTTAAAGAAAATAAAACATACATAATTTCACATGAACTTCAACAGACCATGGTGGATGGAAAAGTTTGCAATAGCTTAATGTCAGTTTCATCTCAGAAATGCTATTTGTGTAACGCAGGACCAAGTCAATTTAACGATTTGAACTACATTAAGTCATTACCTGTAAATCCAGTTGCCGTGAATCTTGGCTTATCTACACTACATGCCTACATTCGGTTTTTTGAATTTCTTTTGCATATTTCTTATCGGTTGAAAATAAAAATGTGGCGAGTTCCAAAACACCTTAAAGAAGTTTATAATCAAACCAAACAAACAATTATAGATAAATTTAGGGGAGAAACTGGCTTATTAGTAGATATGCCGAAAGTTGGGTTCGGAAATACGAATGATGGCAATACTGCACGAAAATTTTTTGCTGATCCAGTATTGTCCTCTCAAATTACTGAGTTGGATCAAAATTTAATATACAGGTGTGGTGTAATTTTAAGAACTTTAAATTGCAATTATAAAATAGATGCTTCACGTTTTGGTCCTTATGCTTATGAAACTTCTAAAATAATAATCAATTTGTCTCCATGGTATCCAATGTCCCCTACCGTGCATAAAATCTTAATGCACAGTGAGGAAGTTATAAACAATTTTTTACTTCCTATCGGTATGTTAGGGGAGGATTCTCAAGAATCGCAACATAAAGACATACGTTATTACCGAGAGCACAACACCAGAAAAATTTCACGTTATCATACAAATCTAGATTTATTTAACGCTCTTTTGTTATCTTCAGACCCTGTAATATCTCAATTGAGAGTATTACCTTCCAAAAAGGAGAGTATTTTTAATCGGGATATTTTAGATCTTTTGGAAACCCCCAAAGGCTAATAAATTATTAATAATTATAGGTACACATAGATCCAAAAGTTCTGCATCACCTCACCTAAAATCGTAAAATTTCAATGCCTTGATTGATAGCGCAAAAAAAATATTTCGCATCTGAACAAGATGTTGCAAAACTTTTGAATCTATTGTGTAATATTTAATATACGAATTTAATAAGTTAAGTTAAGTTTATATTTATAATGAGTATTTATAAGGGCATTCCTTTAGGAGTTTCCCAATTTTGTTTGTTTATTATTTTGTTATCGGAAATATTTCGATCATCTTTTGGTTCATTTAAAGTGTACACATGTTTAATTGAACTTTTCTTCTTGAAATGACCTAAGGGACCCCGCCCTTAAATATTGACATTCAATTAAAACCCAATGAAACACCCTGTATTTTATACTACCGAACAGATTTCCATTATTTATGCCCGTTTTGAAAAGTAATACCAATGCATGAAAATCAGATATGTCACAATTTTTTTATGTAAAATCCGAATATGAAATAATATAGAGGGTGTTCTATTTAAAATAAGCAAGTTGACACTACTTCCGGTATAACCGGAAATGTCACCATCTTGAAAATAATTTTAAAATATGCACCACCAATTACCTAACAACTTTTGTATTTAACATTTTTTTGTATCACTGTAAGTAAGAGAGATATATTTCCCCGGCACATCGTTGACTCACCCTGTACATTATAAATTTTACTTTAAATATCAATATTTATATCTAAGCACAAAAAGAAGAAAATAGAATAATTTTCGTAAGAAATAAAATATATTTTCTTACTAATAGACTTTGGGAATTCTAGATTAGTATTTTCTATCACTGTGCGCCGCACAGTGGAACAAGCTTGTAACAGTCGCTGGACTTTGACTTCTGTGTTCATAATTTTGGTTATATTTGTGTAATTAAAATAATTATGTACCAGTTGTGTTACATTAGGTAACTAAGAAGAAGAAACATAGTGATAATTTTTGATTGTATTTACTTATAAAATAAAAATTAGGTAGTGCATTAATATATTAGATGAATAAAAAATTAGACAACTTAACATAGGATGAATTAAACAATGTTTAGTTAGTTAACGCAATATTAATCCTTACATAGTATTAATGACAAATAAAACACTATACTAGTCTCGTAAAAATTATATCCCATACTCCATATGTAGGTACATTGATAACGTGGTCCAAAAAGTGTGCAACATATCGGAATTTTTTTATTTTTGATTTCACGAAAAAACATATTCCTGACAAAAAAAAAGATACTTTATTAGCAGTAGTGAGTTTCAGTACAAGTCGAAAGGTATGTAAGTACCAAAGTTCTTCTTCTGCAGCCAAACAATGATTTTCAAATGTGTTATTATCACGTAAAAATGTATAAACGCAGTCACTACTTAAATTGTTTAAATCCATTATTCTAGTATATTCTTATACTAATAAAACATAATCAATGCGAAACACTTTGCTTTTCAAAATGTCAATTAGAAAACATATCCGCCTTTTTCGACACTTGTCTTAAAGCAAAGCCATCTACGATTATTTATCAGCTTCCATAGCCTACATCTTTGGAGAAGGCAGAAGTGAATTTGAACAAACCAGTTGGTGGTAGTGGTACGTAATTTTAAGGATAATATTGGAAAACCACACAGGAAGTAATTCCTCGATGCGTTACTGATATTGATTTAATAACAACATTTCATTTAGGTGTTTCTCCAATAATTTTCAAGTCGTTTTATCTCGTGTTACCGCCTACATAATAGGAAAATGTAGGTATCGATTCAAGTACTTGCTCTACAATTATTATATAATTTTATTATTTTCCAATGTAGATTTCCTTAGTGATTTAACTTATACCGAGTGACCACGAAATTACTAACAAGGCTGTAACTTTTTAAAGATAGGTAATATTAACATGAAATGTTACAGTGATATATGATTACTTATGAGAAAAATTTTCGCTGTATAAACAATCGACTGCCATTTCCGGTTTAACCGGAAATGCTATCAACTTTAATATTTTAAATAGAACACCCTGTATATTGATTTATTTTTGAATTCTACACTAAATTCTAAACATAAAACATGTTTCATACCCTATGTCAATTCCTGATAGTTTTCGTGAAAGTGAATAATTCCGTTTTTTGAAAGAAACAAATAAAGATAGTTCCAATTTAATACTGTAAATAGTGTTTGTTATGCAGCTCATTGCATCTTATGTGTTAGGATACTTCCGGTTTAGCCAGAAACGTAGAGAAAATCACTTTCAAACGATATTTTTGTTGAAATTGTATAACCCAAAATGCTGTTTGTTGTTGCGCCACTGTACTTTATATAGGCGATATTATTTTAACACATCAGCAGAAATGCTTATTGATAATTTTCTCTTATATAGTTATTAATAAAATTAGTCTTTGCTGGGAATTCAACAAGCGTGTTTCATTTTTAATAGGTTATGGGCCCAGCGTCGCGAAGCCCATTGATAACCTCCGAAATTTGATATCTTGTTTTGTTAGTTTAATTTCCGAGTAAGCGCACGAGAATGGCTGGTAATTATATAGTTAATGTTCCAAGATTGAAAGGACGAGAGAACTATGGGGATTGGGCGTTTGCTGTGGAGAACTATCTGGTTTTAGAGGATCTATCTAAATGCATATCAGAAGTTGTAGCTGACGATGACGCCAAGGCCAAAGCAAAACTTATCTTAACAATTGACACGTCACTTTATGTTCATATTAAAGATGCAAAAACGGCTTTAGAATTATGGAATAAATTGAAGACGTTGTTTGACGATAAGGATTTTGCAAGAAAGATTAATTTGTTAAGATGTTTAATTTCCTTGCGTTTGGAAAATTGTGATTCTATGACAAATTATGTCAATCAAGTTGTCGAAACAGGCCAGAAACTACGAGGTACAGGTTTCGATATTAATGATGAATGGATTGGTTCACTTTTGTTAGCCGGATTGCCAGATAAGTTTCAACCTATGATTATAACAATTGAACACTCAGGGATTGCCATTACAACGGATTCGATTGGAACTAAACTATTGGATATAGAAATAGATGTCAGTAGCAGTGGAAGTGCGTTTGCCAGTAAACAGGATTGGCGTGACAACCGAAACGCTAATAAAAATCTAAAATCGGGCGCGAATGTCAATAAACAGATAAAATGTTATAAATGTAAACAAATTGGACACTTTCAGAATAAATGCCCGAATAAGAATAATAAAGATACTGGTTAACAGAAGACTTCAAACGCTTTTAGTGTAGTTTTTCTGAACGGATCATTCAATAAATTCGATTGGTATATTGACTCTAGTGTTAGTGTACATCTGACTGCAAATAAAGAGTGGCTGGAGAATATAGAAAGCTCAGCGAATATATCACAAATTATGGTGGCTAATAAGACAAATGTTCCTGTTATTTGTTCGGGTGATGTAAATTTAACGACTGTTGTTGGACATGATAGTTACGAAATAACTGTTAAAAATGTGTTGTGTGTTCCCCAATTGGCAACGAATTTATTATCGGTAAGTCAACTGATAAGAAATGGTAACACTGTTAAGTTTATGAATAATCCCTGTCAGATTTTTAATAACCAAAATAATTTAGTTGGAACAGCTGATTTAAAGGATGGGGTATATAAGCTAAACACATTGACTGTTGATACGTGTTTATTATCGACGAAATCGGTTATTTCAGGAGAAGTTTGGCATCGTCGTTTTGGGCACCTTAATAGTGCTTACCTGAATAAAATGAAGGATGGTATTGTCGAGGGACTTAATTATCCAGGTGTTCTAGATATAGGGCAGAAAAATTGTGAAATATGCTGCGAGGGTAAACAACCTAGATTACCATTTAAGAATAAGGGTCACAGGGCTAAACATATTTTGGAAATAGTACATACAGATGTATGTGGTCCAATGAACACTGTGTCTCTTGGAGGATCAAAATATTTTATAATTTTTGAGGATGACTTTAGCCGTATGGTTTTTGTTTATTTTGTAAAGACAAAAGACCAAGTGTTTGATTGTTTCAAAAATTTTAAAAACATGGTCGAAAATCAACAAGGCAAAAAAATTAAGATCTTGAGATTAGACAATGGGGGAGAGTTTTGTAACAAGGAGTTAGACAAATTTTTAAAAACCTGTGGAATTATCCATCAAAAAACAAACCCACATACGCCTGAACAAAACGGAATGGCAGAGCGGATAAATAGGACTGTAGTTGAAAAATCTAAGTGTATGCTGTTTGATGCGAACCTTGAACAGAAATATTGGGCAGAAGCAGTTCACACTGCAGTTTATTTACGAAACCGGTCATTAGCTTCTGGAATTGATAAAACTCCATTCGAACTGTGGACAGGCAGATGTGAAAAATCTCAGAATTTTTGGCAGCACAGTCATGGGACATGTTCCCAAAGAAAAACGCTTAAAATGGGACAAGAAGGCTGTTAAATGTATTTTAGTAGGGTACGATGATGAAATTAAAGGTTATCGAGTATATAATGCTACGAAAAATACAATATTTACGAGTCGAGATGTGACCATAATGGAAAATATCAAAGATAAAGAGAACATCATGAACAGTATAGCAAACACAGAAGCAGATAATAATGACCTAATATCAGTTCCAGTGGGAGATCATGTTACAAATGGAATAATTGAGGATGACTTACTCTTTAATAGCTCAGGTGAACTTTGGGAGAATGCTGTCAGTAATGACAGTGATGATTCGTCTCCTGATGAAGAGGCTCCTATTGTATTAAGAAGATCTGAGAGAGTGCGAAAACCAAGAAATTTTGAAAATGTTTTTAGTTGCATTTACTCAGAAAATTCTGATGTGAACACTGATCCGGAAACTATTAAAGAGGCTTTATCACAACCTGATGGTGACCAGTGGAGAAGGGCAATGGAAGAAGAGCTGCAATCTTTCGAGGAAAACCAAGCATGGGAGCTGGTTGACATTCCTCAAGAACAGACAATTGTGCAGTGCAAGTGGGTGTTTAAAAAGAAAATTGATTGTGAAAACAAAGTGCGGTACCGTGCTAGGTTAATTGCGAAGGGTTTTTCCCAAAAACCAGGTATCGATTTTGATGAAACCTTTTCACCATGTTGTAAGACATTCCACCCTTAGATTGTTAATAGCCTTATCTGTGAAATTAGAATTAGATATCATACATTTAGATGTTACCACCGCTTTTTTGAATGGCATTCTAGAAGAAAATGTTTTTATGATGTTACCAGGGGGATTTAAAACTCATGATAAAAATAAAATTTTGAAATTGAATAAAGCTATCTATGGACTTAAGCAGTCTGCTAGGGCATGGTACATAAAAGTTGACATTGTTCTTAAGAATTTAGGTTATAAGAAATCTGATCATGAGCCTTGTTTGTTTACTAAGAGCAGAGGTAATTTGTTGACTTTTATAACAGTGTATGTTGATGATTTTTTTATTTTTTCCAATGATAAGATCGAAACAAATAATTTAAAACTTGAGTTAGGGCAACATTTTAAGATTAAGGACTTAGGGCAAGTTAAGCAATGTCTCGGTATGAGAGTTAGTATTGATAAAAACAAGAAAACGATTTGTTTAGATCAAGAGCAATATATAAATCAACTTTTAAAACGATTTAATATGTTGGATTGCAAGACTGTTTGTACGCCTATGGAAGTCAATGTAAATCTTACAAAAACAGAAAAGCCATGTAACACGGAATTGCCATATCAGCAACTGATCGGTTCTTTGATGTATCTCGCTGTTTTGACTAGACCTGATATAGCATTTTCGGTAAGTTATCTGAGTCAATTTAATAATTGTTTCAACGAAACTCACTGGAAACAAGCTAAGCGCGTTTTAAGATATTTAAAACACACTAAGCATTATGGATTAAAGTTTTGTAAAGATAATACGGAATTAGAAGGTTTGCTGACGCAGATTGGGCTGCAGACTCGAATGGTCGCAAATCATACACAGGATATTGTTTTAAACTTTGTGGTTCCGTAATATCATGGGAATGTAGAAAACAAATGACTGAAGCGCTATCAAGCACTGAGGCAGAATACATGGCGGTCTCAGAAGCTACAAAAGAGGCTATTTACTTAAGAAGTTTAATAGCTGAGTTAACAGAAGTTGTTAATTGTATTAGAGTATTCAATGACAATCAGAGCGCAATTAAATTGTCAATGTACCATAAGAGGACAAAACACATTGACACGCTTTATCATTTTATTCGGGATGCAATTTCTGATAACTTAGTAGAAGTTAAGTATTTAGATACAGCGAACATGCCAGCCGATATTCTTACAAAGGGTTTGGCATCAGTTAAACATTATAAGTTTTTGGATTTGTTGGGTATAACACACCCATTAAAGTAAATTTTTGATCATCATTTTGTGTTAGTGGCAGTGTTGAAATTGTATAACCCATAATGCTGTTTGTTGTTGTGCCACTGTACTTTATATAGGCGATATTATTTTAACACATCAGCAGAAATGCTTATTGATAATTTTCTCTTATATAGTTATTAATAAAATTAGTCTGTGCTGGAAATTCAACAAGCGTGTTTCATTAATAATATAATTTTCTCATTTATTTTAATAGGATGACCTATAAACCTACTCAACATGTAAATCTTCAAACAATTTTAAATACTTTTGTGTACCATACCCTATACCTATATCAAGTACTTTTCGAGATATTTCCAATTGAACTGTGCAATTACCTTTTTAACGCTTATTCTGATAAATGACAAATATTAAATTTCTGATCTAAGGCGGCTTTGAAACATAAGTACATGGCGTTCTTATAATATACATATGGCCTCTTTGAGAGTTAAACGGTAATTGTAAGTACTACGTTTTTTGAGATTTTCTTCTAAATTTTAATTATTGGAAATGTATTTTACTCGTGAAGAACAAATTGATATTATAATGATATACGGAGAAACTAGAAAAAATCGCAAGGAAGCCAGAGCATTATATCCATCAGAGTCATACTTTCCTTGGTTGGAAGGGAATCCGCCAGGCGAGACTTTTATAGTTAGTGAAGGCTGAAATTAATACACTGGCTTGTATAGCAATCGATCCTACTATATCAATATGACAAATAAGTATTGAAATTGAAATTGGCCGCAAAAGTACACGAAACATTTTTCTTAGGCATGTCTTTAAACCATTTAAATACCAAATCCATTACCACTTATATGAAGCGGATTATCAGAGAAGACTGGAATTTTGCAGCTGGTATTTTGATATGCAACAAAGACAGCCCAGTAATTCTTTTTTCAGATGAATCCCGATTTGCCAATATGGGAATGTTTAACCGCAATCTAGGTACTGGGCTGCCGAAAATCCGCACTTAGTAGGGGAAGGGGCATTCGAAGAAAGATTTAGTGTTAACGTCTGGTTTGAAGTACTAGGAACTCGAAAAATAGGTCCCCCTGGATGCAGAACATAACGATTCCTCCAAAATACAATAGACGATTTTATGGACAATTTACCCATTGTTTATTACATTCGAGTATATTTTCAGCAAGATGGGGCACCTGCACACAATTCCAGAGTAGTGACTAACTACCTGAGAGAAAGATTCGGCCACAATTGGATAGGTACAAATGGGCCAGTCAGATGGCCGGCGAGATCGCCTGACCTCACCCCGTTAGATTTTTCATATTGGGGCTATATTAAACAAAAGGTCTACAAAACACCATTACAAAATCGTGCGGACCTTATTAATTGAATGTGTAAAAACATCAAAAAACAGTCATTTTGAAATAACTTTTTGTAGGTAAGTTTATTTATATTTATAAGGTTAACTAATTTTTCGTTTTTACTCAATTTACATTGCTGCCAAGTACACAATATGCTTAGCCTTACAGATAATATATCATATTCATTTTATTCCTTTTTTATATGTCAAGAACCCAGTCCTTCCTTAGTACCTATATTTGATGACCGCAAAACGATAAATACACCATTTGCAAAAACAGTTTTGAGCAGTACGTTTGGAAATTCTAATAGCTTGTTTTTTTCATTCGTACATTGAACAAAACAATAATTCTGAATTAAAGTTCCTACTTTACAAATTAGAAGGTGAATAAAAGAATGGCAGCTTGGTGTTTCTTTATTCCACAGCCACCTTGGATCAGAAATTTAATATATGTCATTTATCAGCCTAAGCGTTCAATAGGTAACTGCACAGTTCAATTGGAAATATCTCGAAAAGTACTTGATATAAGTATAGGGCATTATACACAAAAGTATTTAAAATTGTTTGAAGATTTAGATGTTGAGTAGGTTTATAGGTCGTCCCATTAAAATAAAACCAGAAAATATCCTTTGAAAGTGATTTTTCTCTACGTTTCCCGCTAAACCGGAAGTATCCTAATTGTCACATTAGATGCAATGAGTTTCATAACAAACACGATTTACAGTATTAAATTAGAACTATTTTCATTTGTTTTTCCAAAAAACGGAATTATTCATTGAAATGTTTAAAGTTTCATTCGCCATTTTCTCGAAAATTATCAGGAATTGACATAGTGTATGAAACATGTTTTATGTTTAGAATTTAGTGTAGAATTTAAAAATAAATCAATATATAGGGTGTTCTATTTAAAATATTAAAGTTAATAGCATTTCCGGTAAAACCGGAAACGACAGTCGATTGTTTATACAGGGAAAAATTTTCTCATAAGTAACCATATATCACTGTAAAATTTCATGTTAATAGTGCTCATCTTAAAAAAGTTTGAGCCTTATTAGTAATTTTTAAATGTGTTCAGATTATTTGTTGCGTTTAGATTGACAAACAAAAATCTTTTTTGGCTTTTTTGCAACTGTATAAAAATATTTAACTTTAAATTAATTGAAGCAAATTTCGTGGTCACCCGGTATATTTTACCTATTATTATTTTTTTTAGAAAGCGAAATAAAATATTCTTAGTTAGAACAGCTACTATGCAAAATATACATTTGTGATGGAATCCAAGTTGCAAAAGTAGGCCATATCATTGAACTATAATTAAGGCAATAACTTATTGCAACAATGTCCAACACAGCTTTTCGATTGTTGTAAATATGGAGTAATAGTTTATAGAATCATCAAATTATTATTTATTTTATTAATTAGGTTAGTCTAAGTAGTTTTATACCATTGTAATTAGATTTAGAAAAAGAGCAGAATAAAGTGTTACACAGTAAGGAGTGCACGCTGATTATTTTCTTAAGCATGTAGTTCGAACCAGAACAAGAAGATATTACATGGTGACCCTGCTGTTGCCGTCGCAGTAAAAAGGAATTGGAAAGAAAAATACGTCTAGAAATTAGAAGAAGCCAAGACTTATAAAGTCGAGAAAAAAAGAAGACACTGGCCGAACCAATCCGGTGGTCAGCAACGAGGGCACGTGCTAGTGTGGCAAAAGGCCGCTAGTGCGCAACGTTGGGATTGATAAAGCCCCTAGTATTGGTGAATATGGACAGTATGGACTTATCTTAGGCGACTATGGACAATGAACATACTTAAGTATTAACATAATTAGTAAGTCATAGTTTTAGCACTATACAATTTTATTGGATATTATTTATTGCCTTAAATTTATTGATAATTATTTTATTTAATGAGTGTAGTAGATTTAAGCGATTTGGATAAATTGAATAACATTATTTCATTATTTATCATAAATATAAAAAAGGAGTCATTAGAGCGTAGAGAATCTTTGGATAGGGTAAATAAATTAAGTAGCAACGTAGAAACATTAGAAAATAAATTTTTTCAGCTTAGAGATCAGTATAGTAAACAGGTGCATGACACCGATAAATTAGAACATTTTCAAAAATATGTATTAGAAATAAGAGAAAACATAGATAAAGCTAGATCTATTTTATCAGGTCGGTTAATTGCCATAAAAGATAAAAAAAAATTACAGCTCGCAGAGACTGATTTGGTTTTGGGCATTCATCCTAGTTCAACAATGAGTGAAAAATTTGATTTGCGAACCGCAGCTTCTTTGTTGCCATCTATGGATGGTACCGAAGAAACTACGAAAATGTTGATTGATGCTATTGAATTATATAACGACTTGCTTGACGACAACGGGAAAGTATTGCTAATCAAATATGTTTTAAAGGCCAAATTAACACAAAACGCGAAATTAAGATTACAAACTGTTGTTTATTCAATAATAAGATTGCTTATGCTAGACATATACTTCCCTGAAGTAGGTAATAAATAAACAGTGTGTGGCGCGTTCTCATATTTCAGCCGCCAAATAACTTATAATCTTAATGATTATTGCTTGCTGAAAGAGACACAGACAGTCGAAGTCTATGTGTAAGGGATTTTAGTATTTAGTCGTTATTAAGCTTTTTCTCGGTTAAGATTGTACCTCTATTATTTTGATATTTAAATAAAACTTCGTTTTACTGACTTTTGTGTAAATTACTCATTCCCTGCCAAGTCAATTTCTGACAGGTTATGGGCCCAGATCTCGTAAGAGTAATTTGATAACGCGATAGTCCGGTAGTATACGCGATTTTTTATTTGTTTCGTCGTCGTTTAAAAAAAAATAAAATGGCGGTAAACGAGAGTAATATCGGAATGAGTGTAGAAAAACTTAAGGGTCGTGAAAACTATAGTGACTGGAAGTTCCAGATAAGTGCGTTGTTAAAGTTAGACGGACTTTGGAGCTGTATAAGTGGAGAGATGGATACTTCGCTGGACGCCAACGCAAGAGCTCGTCGTGAAGAGAAAGCACTTTCAAAAATAATTCTTTCTCTAGACAAGTCGACGTATCCTCATGTGATGCAAGCGAAAACAGCCAGCGATGCGTGGACGGCTTTAGAAAACGCATATGAAGATAAAGGACTTCATCGGCGACTAGGTCTGCTAAGAAATCTGTGCTCCATAAAATTGGAAAATTTTAGCACAATGGAGGGGTATGTTAATGAAGTCATGGCTCTGTCTCAAAAGCTGTCGTCTATGGGAAAACCAGTAGATGATGAGTTTTTAGGTGTCATTATGCTGCAGGGACTCACAGAAGACTATGAGCCTATGGTTATGGCACTTGAAAGCTCAGGTGTGGACATAACGTCAGACTTCGTAAAAACTAAATTACTGCAGGACAAAAAATGGCAGAATAACAAACATACTAGTGACTGTGCATTGGCCATAAAGAAATTTAATAAATCTCCATGGTGCTGGGGCTGTAAGCAGAAAGGCCATTACAAAAATCAATGCCCTCAAAAAAAGAATACTTCAAACGACTCCGAAACGGTTAATAAAAATAAAAATAACCAAGGTGGAAGAAAAGCTCTGTTTGGGGCAGCTTTAAGTGTAAACAATGTACGCGAAACAGCTTGGTACGTTGATAGCGGTGCCTCCTCCCATATGACTGGAAACAGAGAGTTTTTATTTGACCTTACGGATGAAGACTCGGGGCAGGAAGTGCTTGTGGCAAATAATTCAAAACTCTCGGTTAGTGGAACTGGAAGCAGTGTTGTAAAACTGAAACACAACAGGACTGAAAAGAACATTTCGAAAATTAAATATGTTCCAAATTTGTCAGTGAACTTGTTGTCAGTGAATGAAATTGTTTCAAAAGGACACTGTGTACATTTTGACTCAGCAGGATGCAGTATAATCGATGAAGGTAACTGTAGTATTAAGGGAGAACCTGTAGCTACTGCGGCGAATGTAAATGGCTTGTATAGACTAGATGTCATGACAGAATGTGCGAATGTAGTAAAACCTTTGGATTCTCAAATGCTATGGCATAAACGCCTAGGTCACCTTAATCATTATAGTATGGCGCTGCTGAAAAATGGATTGGCTACTGGTATGTCCTATAGCGAAAATAAAAATCCAGACTATTGTGAGAGTTGTATAAAAGGCAAACAAGCCAGAAAACCATTTCCCTATAAAAAGGACAAACAAGTCGCACAAAATAAACTCGACTTGATCCACTCTGACCTTGTAGGACCTATGGAGGTGGAATCATGGGGTGGCAAAAAATATATGTTTACCCTGATTGATGACTGTACTAGAAAAGTGTTTTGTTATTTTCTAGAACATAAAAGTGAGGTTTCAGAAATTTTTAAAGTATTCTGCTCCATGGTAGAAACTCAAACAGAACGGAAAATAAAAGTTCTAAGGACTGATAATGGAGGAGAATATTGTAATGAGCGTTTAGGGAAATTTCTCAAAGATCGTGGAATAAAGCACGAGCTGACAATACCATATACTCCACAACAGAATGGTGTAGCTGAACGTTATAATCGAACCATACTGGAGAAGACACGTTCAATGCTTATTGACTCAAATAGTGAGAAGCAGATGTGGGCAGAAGCGGCTAATACAGCGGTTTATCTTCTGAACCGTTCACCAACGAAGAAAATACGTGGTGAAACACCAGAAGAAAAATGGACTGGTAAAAAGGTAGACCTTAAACACCTAAGGATCTTTGGATGCCGTGCTTATGTTCACATACCAGATGGTAAGCGTAAAAAGCTCGACGACAAAAGCAAAGAATATATTTTTGTCGGATACTCAGAAACAAGTGTTGGATACAGGCTTTTAGACCCAAGTAACTATAGTCTAAAAATAGCCAGGGATGTTGTATTTCTAGAAGACAAACTTTCCGACGACTCATCGAAAATGCCCGTTGTTCCTACTACACCACCAGATGTTCTTCCTGTAAAAATAGTAGAAGAAAGTGAAGACGATGATCAAGGCTTAAAAGATACTCCGGCTGAGACTCCTCATCTTCCAGAAGAAAACATCAGTGAAGTGTCAGTTAGCGAAAGTGAAAATGAGGCATTGAGTGAAAGTGAATGTGAAAGAGTTGAATCCAGGTATCCTAAACGAGTAAAAAGAAAACCAGACAGGTATGGTGATTTTATTGACTTTGATCCAGACTTTGCTATGTTAACTGTATCAGAAAATTTAGAACCATTAACCATTTCCGAAGCATTGTCAAGCGCGAGACACGTAGAATGGAGTAATGCGATAAAAAACGAACTTCAAGCTTTTAAGACAAACAATGCTTGGGAATTGGTCGATAAACCTAGCAATAGAAATATTGTTAAAAATAAGTGGGTTTTTAAGATCAAAAGGGATCATAATGGGGATATAGTTACGTATAAAGCTAGACTTGTAGCAAAGGGATATACTCAGAAATATGGGGTTGATTACTCAGAAACTTTTTCGCCTGTTATTAGATTTAGTAATTTAAGGTTGTTACTAGCAATGACAGCTGAATTAAATTTAGAGGCTGATCATTTAGATGTTGAAACAGCATTTTTAAATGGTGACCTTGACGAAGAAATCTATATGAGCCAACCAGAGGGGTTTATAGAATTGGGGTCAGAAAACAAAGTATGTCGATTAAAAAAGGCTATTTATGGTCTCAAACAATCAGCTAAATTGTGGTATCAAAAAGCCTATAAAGTTTTATCAGATTTAGGTTTTGTGCAATCACAAATAGAACCATGTATTTTCTTTAAAACTTTAGCGAGTTCCATTATAATCATAGCGCTTTACGTTCATGATTTTTTTGTTTTCTATAATAACCACCATGAGGCAAAAAGTTTAAAAATTGAGTTAAATAAACATTTTTATATTAAAGACCTTGGGCCAATATCAAACATTCTTGGCATAAAAGTTGAAAGAAATCGTTCAAATGGCGAATTAAAAATTAGTCAGGAACAATACATTGAAAAAATTCTTGATAGGTTTGAAATGTCAAACTGCAATGCCGTAGGCACTCCATTAGAGCAAAATCAAAAAATTTCAGTTGCGGGAGAATTTGTTGACGTACCGTATCAGCAATTAATAGGATCTATTATGTATCTTGCGGTTTGCACAAGACCAGATATATCTTTTTCTGTTTCTTATTTAAGCCAGTTTAATAATGTTCATACTAAAGATCACTGGGTTAGTGCTAAAAGAGTACTTAAGTATTTAAAGGGAACAAAAGATGTAGGAATTACTTTTAAAAAATCATGTAAGCCTATAACTGGTTTTGTAGATGCGGATTGGGCCAACAATGACCTTGATAGGAAATCATACTATGGCTATATTTTTATGTTAGCGGAAGGTTCAATATCATGGGAATGTCAAAAGCAAAAAACCATAGCTTTAAGTTCCACTGAAGCTGAATATATCGGTATTTGTGAAGCTACAAAAGAATCTTTGTATTTAAAATCGCTATGTGAAGAAATATTTAGCGGAAATAATTCTTGTAATTTTCTAAAAATCGATATACCGATAACCATCTTCAATGATAATCAAAGTGCGATTAAGTTGTCAGAAAATCAAATTTTTCATAAGCGCACTAAACATATTCATGTCAAATATCATTTTATTCGCGAAAAAATAAAAGAAAATGATATTAAGCTTTCATACATGCCGACAGAAGAAATGGTCGCAGATATGTTGACAAAATCACTGGGTTGCAAAAAACATAAATTCATATGTGATAAGCTAAACTTAAAATAGTTTGTCTGTGGCTATATTTCTAAAGGTATTAAGTTTAAGATATTTTGTTTCTGTTTAAAGCATGTTAATTTTTTTTTGATTGTTTTTTTTGGCAAGCAATTTTAATATTGAGGGAGAATGTTGTTTATTCAATAATAAGATTGCTTATGCTAGACATATACTTCCCTGAAGTAGGTAATAAATAAACAGTGTGTGGCGCGTTCTCATATTTCAGCCGCCAAATAACTTATAATCTTAATGATTATTGCTTGCTGAAAGAGACACAGACAGTCGAAGTCTATGTGTAAGGGATTTTAGTATTTAGTCGTTATTAAGCTTTTTCTCGGTTAAGATTGTACCTCTATTATTTTGATATTTAAATAAAACTTCGTTTTACTGACTTTTGTGTAAATTACTCATTCCCTGCCAAGTCAATTTCTGACACAAACGACGTATACTAATGTTGGTGCTTTGGTCACAGATATAAAAAACCAACTTCTTACAAAACAATCAGCACCAGCTTTAGCTAATCAGTTGCATAACGTTAGACAAGATACTAAAAGTATAGATGATTATGCGAAAACTATCGAGCAACTTTTATTAAATTTAACCTTAGCGCAAGCGGACGGTGATCAAAATTCGGCAAAAATTTTACAACCGGTGAATGAAAAATTGGCGATAAATGCTTTCGCGAATGGGTTAAAAAATTCAGATTTAAGAACAATAATAAAAGCTAGAAATTACAATAATTTAAAGGACGCGATAACTGGCGCTAAAGAAGAAAATTTAAATTTAACCCCAACTTATTCTAATAACTTATTTCATATGCGTGGGCGTCACCAATATCGAGGAAATCGGTCTAGAGGTAATTTTACAAATTTTAGACAAATTCATAATTATAATCAATCTCGTAACCCGAGTAGGCAAAACTTTAATAATTACAATTTTAGCAGACAGCAAAATAATTCGCAGTACCAAGGCCGAGGTCGTTCCAGCTTTAGTAGGTCAAATTTTCGTCGAGGAGGTAGGCGTCAGCAGTTTTCAAATAATAGTGTATATTTTGTTGATGATGTGGAAAGTAGTAACATAAATAAAAACAGCGAGGAATCTCAAGGAAATAAGTTTTTTCGTTTCTAATAATTTAAAAAATAATGATACAGCTAGTTTTAATATGAATGCTTTAAATTATGTGCGTGTCGCGTATGAAAGGGAAGAAATGATATTTTTATGTGACACTGGTGCAAGTATTTCTTGTTTTTTTGAGAATTATTTGAAAGATAGTAGTATTATAAATACAACTAATAAAATTAAAATTAAAGGAATTGCAGGCTCAACATATTCAGCTGGATCTGCAAATATTTTATTCACTATGAACAATGAATATATTTCTCATGATTTTACAATTATTAAAAGTTTCGATTCTAGTATACATGGAGTTCTAGGTTCAGATTTTTTCCTTAAGTATGGTGCAATTATCGATTATGAAAAGGTTTTATTTTCTTTTTGGCTTAATCAAAATAAGCAAATAACAGTACCTTTGGAGTCCAAAAATAATTTATATACTGTTATTCCACCCCGATGTGAAATAATTACACATTGCTGTACCAGTCTCACAGATGAATGTGTCATTTTAAATGATGAATTATGTGAGGGAGTGTTGATCGCAAATAGTATTGCAAGACCGAAAGATGGTAAAGTGGCTGTAAGGCTATTGAATGTGAATGAAAGAGAAATAAGATTGCGAAATTTTGAGCCTAAAGTTGAATATCTATCAAAATATGATGTTTATTCTTTTACAAAAAATAAAATCTCCGTTGACAGAGTTGATACAATTTTAGATCTTATAAATACAGAAGCCCTTAACGTAGAAGAGAGAAATTCTATACAAAAAATATGCGCTAAATATGCGGATGTTTTTCACTTAGAAAATGATTCATTAACAGTTACTAATTTATATAAGCAAAAAATAAGGTTAAAGGAGGACGCAACTCCAGTTTACGTTAAACCTTACAGGTTACCTCATGCTCAAAAAGAGGAAATTAATAACCAGGTGGACGATATGCTAAAAAAGGGTATTATAGAGGAAGCACACTCAGAGTGGTCTTCGCCTCCTTTATTAGTTCCCAAAAAACCGGACAAAAATGGCGTTAAACGTCACAGATTGATAATAGATTTTAGGTTATGTAATCAACGCCTACAAAATGATGTATTTCCGCTATCGAATATTACGGAAATTCTAGATTCCCTATCTGGTGCGATTTATTTCTCGCACCTTGATTTAGCACAAGGATATTACCAATTAGAACTTGATCCTGAGAGTAGGCCCTGTACAGCCTTTACAACGGACAGAGGACAATTTCAAATGAAACGATTACCAATGGGTATGAAAATAAGTCCTAGTGCGTTCTCAAGGTTGATGACTGTAGCAATGGCGGGTTTAAATTACGAGGCATGTTTTGTTTATTTAGACGATTTGATAGTTTTTGGACATTCCTTACAGAATCATAATCAAAATTTAACTAAAATTCTACAACGCCTTAGACAAGTAAACCTTAAATTAAATCCTAGTAAATGTGAGTTCTTAAAAAAGGAAATTTTATATTTGGGTCATTTAATTTCATCTGAAGGTATATCACCTGATCCTGAAAAAACAAGGGTTATTTCTCAATATCCAGTTCCTAAAAATTGTGACGAAGCCAAACGCTTCGTTGCATTTGCAAATTATTACAGGAAATTTATTAAAAATTTTGCAGAAATTGCTCACCCTTTAAATAAACTAGCTAGGAAAGGAATAGTTTTTAAATGGTCTGAAGAATGTCAAAACTCATTTGAAACTTTAAAACAGTCTCTTATTAGTCCGCCCTTGTTACAGTATCCAAATTTTTCAAAAGATAATCAATTTATTCTTAGAACCGATGCAAGTGGGTACGCGTTGGGGTCTGTATTGTCGAACTCAGATGACAGGCCTATTGCATTCGCTTCTAGAACTCTAAATAAAGCAGAAATAAACTATTGTACAATAGAGAAGGAATTATTAGCAATCGTTTGGTCATGTAAACATTTTAGACCATATTTATTTGGTAAAAAATTTATAATATTATCGGACCATCGTCCCTTAATATACTTATTTGGCATGACAAATCCTTCTAGTAGGCTCACAAAATTTAGGCTAACGCTCGAGGAATACGATTTTTCAATCCACTATGTGAAAGGTGCTGAAAATGTTACAGCGGATGCTTTGTCACGTGTGTGTATAGAGTCGAACGAATTAAAAGAAATGAATAATAAAGTGAGTGCCAGTTTAAACGCAATCACTCGTTCGGAGACAAAAAATAACAAAACAAAACCCAATATGACAAGTGATAATACTTCCATGGAAAACAGGATTGATCACCCTGTTGCAGTGGAAATATTAAAATACCCTAAAACTCAAATAATAGAACTACGGCCGGTACGTGAAAATGAATTTACGAAAATAAAGCTTAATAATAAATTAAAAACTGAATATGAAAATTTAATGTATGACGTCAATTCTAAGATAGTGTACATATCCCAGAAATACCGATCAACGTCGAACTTAGGTGAGTCGTTGAGGCATCTGGAGAAATTATGTAAAAAACACGATATTCCGGAATTAATTATTATAAAAAATAATGAGTCTAATCAGTTTTTGAATGACATGCGCATGATTAAATGTAAAAACGAAATTTTCAAGACAAATCTTAAACTCAGTATTATAAAAGATAAACAAAGGATAGAAAATAAGGAATTACGTCAGTTAATTCTTAATGACTTTCATACATTACCAACGGGAGGACATTCAGGGATAAACCGAATGTATAACAATATAAAAAGATATTACTTTTGGGTAACCATGAAGAATGACGTTGAGGATTTTGTCAAAAGGTGTGACGAATGTCAAAGGTACAAGCATTCAAAACCAAATAAACAACCTATGACAATATCATCAACGGCTACTTCAGCATTTCAAAAAGTATACCTAGACTTAGTCGGTCCATTACCAGTTGATATTGAAAATAATCAATATATACTCACACTTCAATGTGAGCTAACAAAATTCGTGGAAGCATATCCGCTTCCCAATAAAGAGGCATTGACTGTTGCAAAGTCATTTGTAGAAAATTTTATTTTGCGTTACGGTATTCCTGTTTCTTGCGTAACAGACAAGGGAACCGAATTTTTATCTAATATATTTAAAGAATCTTGTAAGCTGCTTAAAATTAAACAATTAAATTCTACAGCATTTCACCATCAAACTTTAGGAGCCCTTGAAAATACCCATAAGCATTTGGGTGCATATCTACGCATGCAACTGTCGAAAGGAACTATTAACTGGAGCTCTTGGGTTCCTTATTGGTGTTTTTCATACAATAACAGTGTACACACGTCAACGCAGTACACACCTTATGAACTCGTATTTGGAAAATCCAGTAATATTCCATCTAACATCGTTAATCAAGTCGATCCAGTATATAATTTTTATGATTATCCTAAGGAACTCAAATTTCGGTTGCAAACAGCGTGGAATGACACGAGAAATAATTTAATGACATCAAAAAATAAACGCAAAATTGAGTATGACAAAAACAATTGTAAAAGTCAAACTTATAATGTAGGAGATATGGTTTTAGTAGAAAATAACGGTAGAAATAATAAATTAGAAGCTTTATTTAATGGTCCATATCCAGTTTTGGAGGATAATGATCCAAATGTAGTGGTAAAAATTAAAAATAAGAATGTAGAAATACATAAAAATAGAATAAAACATTATTTTAGTTAATTCCACAAAGAAAAAAATCTATATGTATATATTTTTTTTTTGCTTTTCGGGGAAGGTGTGATGGAATCCAAGTTGCAAAAGTAGGCCATATCATTGAACTATAATTAAGGCAATAACTTATTGCAACAATGTCCAACACAGCTTTTCGATTGTTGTAAATATGGAGTAATAGTTTATAGAATCATCAAATTATTATTTATTTTATTAATTAGGTTAGTCTAAGTAGTTTTATACCATTATAATTAGATTTAGAAAAAGAGCAGAATAAAGTGTTACACAGTAAGGAGTGCACGCTGATTATTTTCTTAAGCATGTAGTTCGAACCAGAACAAGAAGATATTACACATTATAAAATCAACTATTCCGTGATATTGACAAACATGTCAACACAAAAGGTAGTTGTTATGGTTATATTTTTAGCAAAAATAAAAAAAATATATAATATTACTAATTTGAAAATTGTTATTAATTTAAAAATATCTGTGCAAATAATAATAACATATAATATTTCCGAAAGAAGTCACATAGAACAAGGTCAAAATATTTGACAGACATTTTAGACCTGCTTTGCGGGAATTAAGCCGTGATGCCTTGGTCGCCTTCAGGTCAGAAGTTTTTAATTTTCTGGAAAAGATAACTCAGTCCGCAGAAGCTGCTTTAAACCCATCACCAGTCCAAGAAGCTAATACAAGAATTTCAACAAATGAAAAATAATATATTTTTCTGTATTTTTTTTTAAAAGAATTCAAATTCAAAATCATTTTGTTACCAACCAATTTATAGAAAATTACAATAGTAAAACATATTAATAATTACAATATAGTGGTAAGGCGGGCTACACCTCGATTTTATAAACGGTAGCACAGCGTACGTAGCACGCATGTGTGGTGTAGACCGTTAAAATCAACAAACTGTAATTAATAATTTAGATTAGGTTCCAGATCTCGATTCCAACTTATTAATTGCTAATTGAGCAGAGACGCAGTCAGAAGCAGCGCAGAGAGGCAGAAAGAGGTCGGAAGAAAAAACAACGTTTAAACTTTTTGAAATGTATAAACAACATAATCATTTCGGCTGGACCAGTTTACTTAGACATATTTGGATTTATAAATGTATTATAAACGATAAGAGATAAATAAAATACCCAAAAAAAACATAACTATAATATTAAACACGCTGCATATTTAGCAGATATTCCTTTATATATTTAGAAAATTTGTAAATTGATAATTCTTTTACACAGTTTGGTAAAGCAAGTATCGCCCTTGGTTACGTACCAGACGTATGGCGGTCAGCTAGAGTCAAATTCATTCCGAAACTTTTAGACCGATAAGCCTGATATCCTTTCTAATGAAAGCATTGGAAAGGATCATTGACAGGCATCTAATGGAGGGAGCACTAGCAGTCTCACCGATTCATGCTAATCAGCATATATATATCGGGGAAGGCGATCGACGGAGTCGGCTCTCCACAGTATGTTGCAAAGGATTGAGAAGGCCTTACAATTTAAGGAAGCAGCTTTAGCTGTGTTTTTCGATGTGGAAGGAGCGTTTGATAGAGCACGGACAAACGTCATCTGCGACTCGTTCGCAGCCAGGAGCGTTAAAACGACTCTGGTGCGTTGGGTTAGAAGTGCACTGCAAGAGCGCGGAGTCCAAGCGAGTCAGGGTGGGTACCAGATAGACATCGGGGTGCGAGGCGGATGCTCTCAAGGCAGCTGTCTCTCCCCGCACCTATGGTGTCTAGTCATGGACGGTCTGCTCAACAGACTCGTGGAGGCCGGCTTCTATGCACAAGCTTATGCGGATGATGGTGTGGCGACTGAATGTCTCCCACATTTGTCTGCCAAAGTTAAAATTTGCGCATATCACACTGTATATATTTGTTTTTCTTTTCATTGTTACTGCATAACATACTGTACATATTTATTTTATTTTACATTTACTTTTTAAATCTAGGCTAATTATATATTGCTATTGAGAAATGTAACAATTTGTAGGTACTTAGTTTTCTGTACATAATTGTGGGAATTTCCATCGGCATTTAGAGTCTAATTTAGTTTTAAAGTTCTTGTATGCTATCCGTTAATTTTTATTTTTACAACACTTCTTTTATGTTGTTGCACGTTCGATAATAGGAACCATCACCGATAGTGAACTGTTTATTGCATTTAGGGTTTATGATAGGAAAATACCGAAATGACCCTTAGTAAAGCTTTCTCCAAATTCCCATTTTACTATCTGTCATGAATGTTTTTATTTTGACCATGGGAAAGTTTACGAAGATAGAAAAAAACCTTTTTATGATTCATTTTGTGGTAGGCTGTGTTTTAGTCAATACAACAGTCCCTAAGCTATCGTGAGTTTATTTGTAACAAATATTTCGCGGTATACCATGCCTAACTCTGCGGCAGAAACCAACAGTGCCATCCCTATCGCGAACGCTCTCGCGATAAATTCCGCACCGCGACTTCCAGACTTTGACCCGTCAGATCCAGAACTTTGGTTTGTAATCGTAGAGGCTTGCATTAATAGATCAAAAATCACAAACACCGAGCAAAAATATTTGGACATTCTCGCGAAACTTCCGCCGCGATATATCAGCGAAGTGCGCGACATTGTGACGAAACCATTAGATTCTAATTCCTATTCCGAGCTAAAAGAACAACTCATAAAGCGGTTAACTGCGAGCCAAGAACAGAAGACCAGGCAACTGCTAGAAAACGAAGCTATGGGTGACGAAAAACCTTCCCAATTCCTTCGAAGACTGCAGGCACTAGCAGGATCAGTAGTCCCGGAGACATTAGTGAGGAGTATTTGGGTAAGACGCTTACCAGCCAATCTACAACCTATACTAGCTACGCAATCACGTCAAACACTAAGTGAAACTGCGGACTTGGCTGACAATATATTTACTGCTCTGCCTGTGAGCCCTTCCTTAGCGGCATTCACTCCTAAGCATTCCAGTTTTCTTGAAATTTGTATTAATATTAGAGGAGGACTGTGTTTTTGGACTTGCGAGAAGTCGGATGTGAATTTTGTTGTTCTAGTTCAATAGACTTATTTTATTTCGTTTTAACAGTGTTTCAATAAACTCTCACAGTTCATATAAAAAGGAATGTATTGGATATATAGCTAATCAAGCACACACATACGTTCCTAAAATGGATTGATTCTAATATCAGGCAAGTACTTGGGCATCATCTGCGAGAGAATGCAGATGGCCTGTATTATATTGGAGGCATGATGTAATGAGGTAGGTTTCACGGTTAATCCGCGGAAAACTGAGATAATCCTCTTTACAAGGAGAAGGAATTTAGGAGATTTTCGACCCCCAAGATTGTTTGGTCAACAACTGACCTTGGCAAAAGAGGTTAAATACCTGGAGGTCACAGTAGATGCAAAGCTGAGCTGGAAGATTCATGTCGATAGGCAGATAAGGAAGTCAATAGCGACCTTCTGGCAGCTCCGCAGAGCGGTAGGCACAACCTGGGGGCTAAGTCCTAGGGTCATGCACTGACTGTACCAAGCAGTCATAAGACCCAGGATATCATACGGCTCAATAGTATGGTGGCCCTCGGTGGAAAGGAAAGCCATTCGTTCCAGTCTTGCAAAAGTCCAGAGACTGGCTAGCCTAGCGATAACTGGAGCAATGAAGACGACGCCGCCAGCAGCACTGGATGTCTTGCTAGGGCTGCCATCATTGTCGACTTTCATTAAGAAAGAGGCTATGGCAGCGCACTTGCGAATGAGAGACGCAGGAGCTTGGCATACCAAAGGTGAGATTGTGGGTCATGCAAGGATCTCCCACATTGTGGAAAGAGAGATCCCTTTATCTACCTACAGAGTAGCACGACCCTCAGGCAGACTAAGATGGCATAAGAGTTATAGTATCTCAATCCCCGAAAGAGAGGACTGGGAGAGAAACAGGCTGGAGTTCTCCAGAGAGGCAATTGCTTGCTATACGGATAGTTCACGTATGACACAGTTGCAATCCTCTGGTGCTGGAGTTTATATTGAGGCTACACAAACCGGGTCCAGCTTCCCCTTGGGGAAGTTTTCAGCGGTGTTTCAGGCTGAGGTATATGCCATTCTAATAGCAATAACGATGAAGGAAGTCATAGAGGGGGCAGAGGGAGAGATTGTCATATACTCAGACAGTCAAGCAGCACTTAAGGCGCTCGACTCACCCATGGCGGGATCAGTTTTGGTTCAGGAACGCGGTGACAGGCTAGAGCAGTTGGCGCGACGTAAAAGAGTGAAGTTGGTTTGGGTGCCAGGACACTGTGGGATTGAGGGCAACGAGAGGGCAGATGAGTTTGCTAGACTCGGCGCCACCAGCCCATATGTAGGACCAGAACCAGCTTTAGGCATCACTAGGCAGCAGATAAGAGCAACACTCGACGAATGGGCACAACATGAACTTCAACGTGAATGGGGCCAGTCCGGGGTCGGGAGGCAAGCTAAAGGCTTCATTGTGAAGCCCGATAAGGGCCGAACAGAGTGGTTACTAGCCCAAGACAGGAAAGCTCTAAATTCCATCGTAGGAATAGTAACGGGGCACTGTCGATTGAGGAGACACCTCTTTATGTTAGGCATTGAGGAAGATTCTATCTGCACGGAGTGTCAGGAAGAGGAGGAAACTCCGCTTCACTTCCTGTGCAGATGTAAACCGCGAGCGCGACGGCGACGAGATATCTTCGGCACTACGGTCTTGCATAGGGACGAAGTTAAGAACATAACATAAGAAAATGATTTTTGGAACCAGGCTGTTTTGTGTTGTGGCACTATAAATCGGTTTACATGTCTGGTATTGTAAGAGTGAGAACAAGTGGCGAATAAAACATTTAAATATAGGGGTTGGCTAGTTTTCAAGATCTTATAAATAAGCTGTGATATTTTCTACGATTTTTCATATTTAGGATAAAATTTTCATTCAAGTATGGCGTAATATGATTTCTATATTGTATATTATAAGAAAAACGCATACAACTATTTTGTAATTTTTTAAAAATTCCCGCCAATTTTAAAGCATTCAATTTTAAATTATGATCTCTTGGAAAATCGTTCATATTTTTGATGTCACTATTAAACTGTTCCTGAGATTGCTGTACTTGAGGTATAGGAATAGGCATGCATATTTGAGAATCATCTGCGTATTTTTGTAATTTAGAATTATTGATCCGACTATTCATATCCGCAACATACAGAGAAAACAGCAAGGGCCCCAATATAGAACACTGGGGAACACCGGTTGTTAGAGGCAGATATCCCGACTTACTTATATAACCATTTGTATTTAATGATACACAGTGAGATCTATTTGAGAGATAAGAACCCAAGAAGTTTGTAGATTTCTTTCAAAGTATTGCAATTTTACTAACGGCATGTCGTGATTGATAGTATCAAAGGCTTTGCTGAAATCAAGTATGGCCATACAGGTAATATGCTTTGAATCTTCATTTAGTCGTATACTGTTAACCATTTCAATCATGCTAGTCGTTATACTAAAATTTTTTCGAAATCCGGATTGACGGCTTGGTATAATATTGAAAGCGTTTACAAAACTATTTATTTGTTGACAAACATGTTTTTCTAAAACTTTTGATACTACAGGCAAAATACTTGTAGGTCTAACGTCTTTAGGTTCCTTCGGATCAATTACTTTAGGAATTGGTTTAATTAAAGCTCTCTTCCATACAGCTGGAAAATAGTCTTCTAATATCCAACTATTAATTATTATGTTTATAAGGGGTTTTATACAATATGGTAAACATAATTTCAAATCTCTAATTGATATTTTATCGTCCCCCGTAGTATTCTTATCTATAGTGTTTAAAATTGTATGAAGAGTTTTTTCGTCTATAAGGTTAAAATTCAACTCGGAAGTTAGATTTTGATATTTATTAAATTTATAATAATTTTGAAATAAGTTTCAAAAATAATCATTTAAAAGTTCGGTATTACTTAAATTTTCTGGCAGATCAATTTTTTTGTATACGTCAAATTAAGTTTTTTAGCATTTTTCCCAAAAAAAAAACGTTACCCGTCGTTAAAGACATTTGGTTAAAATATGCGATTTTCTCTCTAATAATAGCGTGTTTAGTTAAATTTTTGAACTGGCGATAATGTTGAAGATTGGTTGAATTTTTTTGTTTTACATATTTACGGTAAGATTTGTCTCTTAGTTTCCTTAAGAATTTAATGTTTATCCATGGGGTAAATGGTTTGTCGTGTATAATTCTTATTTTAACTGGGGTATGTTTTTTCATTAGAGATACAATATGTTTATTAAATATTTTTTCTTTTTCATTTATATCCTTAGCATAATAAACATCCTCCCATGGTAAATGTAACGCATCATACTCAAAGGAATTTATGTTAATGTTATTGTAATCACGAAACTGTATCCTTCCGAGACAGGGCTTCTTTTTTGATAAATCTAATGCCTCGTACACTAAATGATGATATGATCTGAAATTGACTGAGACAAGAAAATTGACTCTGAAACACGATATCTTATAACATTTTCAAATGTATGTATAATTATTTAGTTTATAGTAACAGTGAGGCAATTACAAAATTTGGCTAGTTATATAGTTACTGATTTTTACACAGTGTTCTATAACCATCCTGTCGAATAACTCTACGAGTTGGATTTTTCCAAATTTACATATCATACACTTTATAAAAGAAAGTTAATAGAATCTTTATTAATAGGATGTTACTATTGAAAGTGACATATTTTGAATATATAATCAGTTTTAGTTCATAAGATACTGGCCTTCTTTATTAATGAAAATAACAATTTTTTTCATTTACAGTAAAATATTCTGTTTTTTTGGTTTCTTCTTTCAGTCCGTTTCACTCACATGAATTATGATAAACATATTTACTCTCTTCTTTCTTGTAAATATCAATTTAAGACTTTGAGAACACTTGAACTATTAGAAAGTTTCAGTTGACACAGTGGCGGCTCGTGAGTATATTGAAGGGTGAGGCTACATGAGGTTAATTTTGTTTAAATGTGAATAAATTTCCACGTCACCCATGAGGTATTATTCTGCGACGCGTTGACCTTTTTTTTTAATGGAGGTCATCGCCAATAGCCCTACTAAACCATTAAAAACTAAAAAAATAAACTCTAAAAAAAGTAAATAAAAAGTAAACAAAACCAGTAAAATATGTACACCTATCACTAAAATATAGCGGTGATTGCGATAATAAAAACATAATTTAGTTTATTAAAACTTAAAATAAATAGTTGTACGAAATAAGATAAAAAAAAACTACTTTTTGTACATTAAATCTATACGTCTGTCTTTTAAGGTTGCAAATTTATCTATAATTTGGTCGTAAAAGTTTTGGTCTTCACTAAGTTCTGACAGTAATTCCTGCTCTATTGACATCATTGCTAAACCCGAAAGCAATTCTTGTGTCATTGTGTTTCTTAGGTAGGTTTTGATCCGTTTAAGACATGAAAAATTTCGTTCGGCCGATACACTTGTTGCGGGAATAGTTAAAACTAAATTAAAAAGCTTATATGCTTCCGCAAAAATTGCTTTAAAATCTTTAAATAACAAAGCTAGACTTTTTCGGACATCTAAATTTGAAAATTGTTCATCCCTATACAATACAGAAAGCTCATTCTTTAATCTATCTCTGTCAAAAATGTTTGGATAATTTTTTAATAAATTATTTAATAAGTCGTCTGGAAAGCATTTAACATATTCCGAATTTAAATTATTTAAATTTTCAAACCGCGTCCCTAATTGAAGAATTATACAATCTATTATTTCGAAATATAATATTTTATATTTAGTAAAAATATCAAAGTCGCTAGAACATTGCCCTCGACGTGTGTTAGTTGGCAGAATAGTGGCTTTTTTAGCAATATTGAAAAGTTCTTTGAAATGGACCTCGTTTCTAAATTCAATAATTCGTTGCTTGGCAAGGTTTATTTGCGAAATGCAGTAATTTATATCTAAATGCTTTAACTGTAATATTTGAAACAGTACATCAGTGCAACTAAAAATTTGTTTATAAATATGCGTTAAAAGGCAAAATTCGAAATCATTAAATTGCTTTAGAAATCCTTTTGCACCATTAATAGATTCTGTTCCAGAACTTAAGTCATTAATAATAGTTTCAAATACTATAATTAAATTGTCCAATTCATTAGCCACTAAGTTTAAAATTTTAGACCGTGTATACCATCGCGTTTCTACAGCTCGCGAAATTCTTTTACCTACTATCTGATTAAGCACAAAAGACCGTTTTGGTGATTGGTGGAAATAATTTGGTATTCCTAATAAAGTGGCAAAAAATATACGACTTTGGGTAATCAGTTTTGTTCCCTGTTGTAAAACTAGATTTAATCTGTGGGCGCAACAATGAGTAAACATAGCTAAAGGAGCAATAGATCTAACTTTTGTTTGAAGCCCATTTATTTCACCTGCCATAACACTAGCCCCATCGTAGCACTGCGCGACCAATTTATTTTTAAAGTCATAAGGCTCTAAGCTGTTTTGAATTAAATGAAAAAGGCTCTCTGCTGTTCTATTATCGCTAACGTCAAAAAATCCTAAAAATCTTTCTTTTAAAGATCCGTTGGTCACATACCTAACTGTTATCGAACACTGTGATTTTTCTGTTATATCAGTACTATCATCCGCAATTACGCCAAAAAAACAACAATCGGTGTCATTGATTTCTTTTTTTATATATTCTTGAATATAGTCATGTATGCAACCAATTAGTTCATTTTGTATAGTCTTAGATTGTCCCGTAAAAATATTACTAAATTTAGCACAATGTTCAGTAAGTTCGGCATTTCTTTTTATTAAGCATGCAAATATTTCCTTAAAATTGCCACGGTTAAAAGAATCTGTTGTTTCATTATGACCTCGCCATGCCAAGTCCTGTTTACGCAAAGTAATAGTAGCATCAATTAAATAATTTAATAATAAACGGTTTTTTCGAACATTTTCATTATAAACAATTTTATTAAGACTTGCATTTTCTTGTAGTGCATTTTTGATTTTACTGCTCGTGAAAAATTTTTTAAATCCGAATATCCGCCCACTGAACTCCAATTATTTTTGACGCAACCTAATAAAATACAAGGCCAACAATATAAGCTTTCTTTATAAATACTTCCGCATAGCCACCTATAAGTTTCGTACCAAGATATTTGAAAAGTTCTTGAATATTTTTTACCTTGCCTCTTATCGTTAAATATTGCTAAAATTTTCGGCGTCGGACGGCTACCTAATATCTGTTTCTTTTCAGTTTCGCTTCTTCTTAAAAAAGGCGTTTCAATTAATGAAGCAATAATGTCGTGAATAGGATTCATTTCAAAAGCAAAAAGCAAATACAAAAAATGAAACGGTCCAACTTACCAAATCAAAACAAAACAAAAACTTACTCACGCGTATTTAATCACCTTAAAAGACAGAACGCCCTCAATCAGCGATTATCGCAATCTATTTCCTATTTCTTTCTCAGCCGCACGCACCACGTAAAAAGAAGCCGTTGGAATATTTCGCTAGTCATGTGATTTAAATAACCAATAAAAGCATATCCAAGCTACAGATTTATCGCCTCAAGAATGCAATAGAAAACGCGTGCATCGGCAATCGCCATCCCGCTCTGTCGTAATCAGGTGACTCGCCGGCATCGGCACCGGCCGTTGATAAATAGGTCAGAAGTCGAAACTTTCCAAGCTAAAATTATTTCGCCTCATTCGAGAGCACTTTCTTTAGGAATGGGTTTGCACGGTCGGTTTTTTGATGTGGTCAGAATTTATTTTCTAAAATATTTATTATGGGATTATATTTTGTTTTTTTTTTAATGTTATTATGTTGTAAAACTGTTAAAAAGTATATTTCTAATTGGTAATAGATAAAAAGTTATATAAAAAAATTCTCTTTTCCTTTATTTTGGGGGTGAGGCGCGGCCTCAGAGGCCTACCCTGACGAGCCGCCACTGAGTTGACATAACTTTTTGTTTTCATCTCTCCAAGCTGCCTTTCTTTATGTTTGCTTGGTATGGAATGTTAAACAGACATTTTGCTGATGGTTTTTCATTATTTTAAGCCATTAGTATTCTGAAACAAAATTGAACATTATAACTTTGCTGTTAAATATAACCTTTAAAATATCAAAACTTTTATATAAATTACATTTTACATACCTCAATATGTTTTATTCATAATTCATTGGATTACATTTTGTAAAGTATTTTCAACTTCTCTAAATTAAGACAAAAGAAATTTGTTTTTGCTTTGTTTATAAATATTCGGAATTTGCCTGCCTTTCTCTTCTGTCACTATGGTTTCATTGGTTTCTTATTTTTCGGCATCCAGCCAGCTTTGACAGTGTCTGATTTTTCATTTAAGTCATAATTTTGGTTCTGCTCAGGAGCAATTCGCCAGCTGTATTCGGGGACACCGAATGTTATCGGGTTCTTACTCCCTTCTACTAGTGGCGCCAGCAGTAAACTCCACTGTAATTATTATTTTATTTTATGGCATTAGGTTGGCATAAGAGTATGCCATAAGTAAATTATTTTAAAGCGGAGTGCTATTGAAAGCCTAAGGCCTATTTATGGACATCATCTGGCCATAAATTTTGGTCCCGTTTTGTTTGGTTCCACATTTGATCAACCACGTGGTAAGTCGATTTTCAAATTAGTTCCCTACTGTGAGCTAATTCGCAATTATCTTTTATAAACAAAATGGCGTCCTGAATTTTGTTTTTGGCCGTCGGTCCTCGAGAAGCCTTTCTAGATGTCTGGAAATTCCCTTTATTGGTGACCGTTGACGTCGAAGGAGCCCTCTAGATGACTAGAGGTAAGGCAAGGTCTTTGAATAGTTGTGTTGTAAATAACTTGTTTTTGCACATTCCATGTCGATTTTATTTTAAGACAAACAATTGTTTGTAGGGTTTCAGGTTAAGAATTCAAGTTTATGGTATAACTTTTGGGGTACATAAACCAAGAGTTCTACAATGGTTTTGGAGTTCCTTCCTGTAAGAGTACAAGGAATTAATTCTTAATTTTTATATTTATAAATTTTATATAAGGTAGCAGAAAGGAAGTAAGTAACCTATTTTTTGTAAAACAGCCTTGGCGAAACACTTTATATTTTTATAACTTTTTTTCCTTGCGGCAGTGTGGTAAGAGAAAATTCATTAATTTTTGATTCCCTGTGCGCTATTTAATTTAATTTTCATATTTACATATTTGCGACATGACATTTCGCCAGATGTTCATAGGTTGATGATATAATGGTAATAACGTTCTATCACATTTCATATATTTGATATATTTTATATATTTTACATTTTCTTGATTTATTTTTTTATATCTTCATGTTAATTGAATTTTTGAAAGTAAGCTAAATTTCACATGTCAAAAATTATTTTATAAAACAACTTTTTAAAAAAAAACAAAAGATCAAGGTGATCATTAAAATTTGACAGTCTGCACTTTATATAGTGTTTTATTGAAAAACCCTCCAAATCTTTATTTTGTCTGCATTTAAATATCAATATAGATTTCTTCCTAATTGAGTCACAGTCAATTAGGTGGCGCTCATTTTAATTTCGAAAGGTGTACCCGAGAACCTGTAACCTAGAGCTCTCTGAAAAGATGACTGGCTGCCGTTCGTATGTATTGGTAAGTTCCATTACCGTAATTTTTAGAAAATTGGGTTTTTTTTTTCGGATATCTTCGGAAATACTCAGAATTTTAAAACTTCCTAAACGGCATATTGTTAGACACATAAAATGCGCAACTTTACCATAATCCCAATCCCAATGATGAGGCTCGAATTCGAGCCACCCACCTACATATATTTACTGTTCGAATCAAATTTTTAAATTTCTATTTATAATAGTAAAGAGGCTGCCAAAGCTACATTTAAGATTATAAGTTATGTTTAAATTATTTACCTTCATACGTATCATGCACCACTAGATAATAAAAAGCCGCATTTAAAATACATGGGTAATATCAGAATTTTTTTTAAATTCGGGCACTTTTCGGAAAATTTCGAAAATAGTTATACAAAGTAGGTATGTTCTTCTACGAAATGTATTATAAGGTTGCTTTAACACTTTTTTACATTTTAAGTTAAGTTTATCTCTTTAAAAATTCGCAAAAGCATCAGTATAGCCAGCGACACCTATGGCAAAATAATGAAACCAAAAAACTAGCCCTGTGTTATAGGAAAAGGTTCAAATATACCCCAGAAATTTAAAAGATATACTTAGAATATTCCTTTGACTAAGTACGGGTGTCCGAATTTCGGTGCTTTTACGAGGTATCTCGGCTATTTGAAAAGATAGAGACTTGCGATTTTCGCAACGTGCTCTCTTTTTGTGAAACTAAAGAAGCCATAAACAAAATTTTCCTAGCCCGCTTAGTTTCTGAGATCCAGAGTGATTTTGAAAATACTGCATTTTGGGACCCCCCTCGTAGCTCGCTTACCGTTTGAGATATCAAAAAGGTACAAACTGCTTATTACGTAGTGTTTTACGTAGAATCCAGTGTCGTAGTCACCTTTTTTTATCACATACCATTCTTGAGGTATTTACCAATAATATGTTTTTTTAAATGGGACATCCGTTATATTTCTAAAATATCCCAGATAGCCATGAAAAACATTTGCTGTATCTATTCCACTAACTAGATCTACTTAGATAGATACCTTAAATTGGAGTTTCAATTAAGATTTTATACTAAATTTTTAAATAATATAAATATATTACCAAACATCAAAAACAATTTTAAGAAAACACCAAAAACAAGTAACAAGTATATAACAATTCAATTCAACATTTCAACCATTTAAATTTAACAATTTCGACCTAACATTTCAACAATTTAACAATTTAAATGAAACAATTTTAACATAACAATTCAACATAAACTAATATTAAAATATAGCTTTAATAGCTTTAGTAAAATAAATACTTAATGGTTTAGTTTACTTCTTATTTATTATTTACAAGAATTGAATTTTTTCTAACACATAATTCAGTCAGTTTTGAAATTCGATTAAGAGCATTCAATAATATGATTGATCGATCTCGAAATGCCGTTTCGGTAGCTTCACGCAGTTCTTCCATTGTTCAGTGGCCGGTTTTATAGATCTTATCTTGTATATAGCCCCATATGAAAAAATCCAGCATCGAAAGATCGGGAGACCGCGCTGGCCACCTTATTGGTCCATTAGTGGCTATCAACTTTTGAGGAAGTTGATTTTCCAAAAACGGTCGTACTAAATTAGAATTATGTGCAGGTGCGCCATCTTGCTGAAAGAAGATATTATCTAAATGCGCCAGAGGAACGTTATCCAACAACCCGGTATTACCTCCTGCAATATTTCTAGGTAACGAACCCCTGAGAGACCTCCTTCATATATTCGATAAACGAGCCAAATCGACCTTGTTGCTCCCGCTCAAATACTAAATGTTTATTTTCCTGATGCCAGTATCTAGTATTTTGTCGATTAAAAATACCAGCACTTGAGAAGTGTGCTTCATCACACTTGGATCCAATTGCAAAAATTTAATCGACGTTCGGCATCGCCAGGGTGCAAGTACTGCACTATGTTTACTTTGTACGGAAAAAAATTGTATTTCTTTAATATTGTCTGTGCTCTAGACTTAATAACACCAACTCCAGCAGTAACGTTATCAGGAAAACCATAGTTAGGACAATGTTATCCGTGGAAAATTAATTTAAATACCCATAGGTAAAACACCTACCCCTTCGAATAAATATACCTACCACGGTTTATATTAGATTTTACTAACTACTAGTGTAACAATCATTTTGAAAATGATTATTACAACGGTCAAGTTCTTAATTATCACCTATTTATTCACAAAATATCTGATATTTTGTTTCTTTTAAGACAGTCAAATATATAAAATACAAACCAATAATTATCGTAAATAATAAAGCAACGACGCGACAAGTCCCTAATGTTAATAAAATCCGAGATCGTTGTTTGGCGACACCTTACTGCAGGCAACCCGTTATACCCTATATTTTATTTCCAAATTATGTCAGGGGTTTCAAAGTCTGAGGTTATATCAGCTGATTTTGTTTCGTTAGTGGTGATCGGTGGTGGTGTTCCGTAGCAAAGGGAGATGTTTTGAGACTTTTCGGGATGATAAAGTGATTTTTTTAATGTCTGTCGAGGGTTTCTGTCATCGAGAGTACTAGGTTGGTACCATGTACCGGAACAGGATACATCATTTTTTTGCTATGTTAGGACTATAAAACTTTTGGACCGAACAAAGAGATCCTCTCTTACTACCTCTCTGCAGAATAATAATGAAGTGTTAGTTCTCATAGTTTTTTTGTGCCGCCATTTTACACGACGTGTAAGAAGTTCTACTGATCGGCGAATTCTATGAAGCCTTAATTGGGATTGGAAACCACTTCAAGACTACTCAAAGCCATAACATCAGGCTTTTAACGTACTGCAAGAAGCTTTTATCCTACTACAAGGACCTTTTAACCTACAGCAGGAGCATATTTTAATTAATACCGCAATCACAATAAAATCAACATCACTCTTTTATTGTGGGAAGAACAGTGGCTTAGGCAGGTCAACTTAGGGACATCAGGCAGGAAGTTGGAAACTTAGATTCTGGTTGGACTACCGTGGCGTAGCTGGAACGGGGCATTTGAGGTTTTCCTTGTTGGCTTGTGCTGTTTTGGGGCATCCGTTGCAGTCTGCTCGTCTAGAGGACCACCTCCTTTTGGTTGAGCTTATAGGCTAACCGCTGCTGTGAAGCGTTGAGGAAAGTCTTCATTTAGGGAACCAACCCAACACCGAGTCTAAAGATAAGTACCTTTCCTTGTTTAAGCTTATAAAAGGTAGCTTTACTACTGGTGTTCTACTTACCCTGAGCGTACATTAGAAATTTGATCTTTCGTTGCTAATTTTTCAATTATTCAGCCTTCTTGCACTATAATTACCTTTATAAAGTCACTTTAAGTCATTAACCAATTTAATTCTAAATAGTTTCTCATGAATTCATTTGCAAATCAGTAACTATAAACTTTTACTCTAATTTCGGTACCTATAACTCTCTAAAGTATTACTTTGTTGTATTTTATTTAATTAGTTGATTTTGAGTAAAGAATTCATTGCATCTTCTGGCTTATTTTATTAAATTTGAGTTTTGTAAAACACTCATATTGTTTTTTTTCAAATAATTGCTTTGTAAGTGCTCATAGCTTATAGGTAGTAAGAGACTTTATGTTTTTTGTAGTATAAGTTATATTAGGTATGTTGAGTGTATATTGGGTACCCATGTCTTAGTGTCATAATTTTGTAATGGGCAGTACTTCCTAAAATTACCTGTGATTTTCAGCCACCTGTTATAGTTTTATGATTGTTTGAATATATTTTGCATTACAGCCCATCTTCATATTATCGGTGATTTTCAGCCAATATCGGTATATGATACTAATATTTGCATCTCTCATATGAGGTTTTTATAAAATAATATTTATTAAATCTGGTTTTTGCAACATTCATGCTATGCTCTTTCAACAATATTTGGTAACAAATATAAAACTTAATTAAGAAAATAAAATTTAATTCAAGGTTGTATCCTTGCCCTCTCTCTTTCTTTTCAATTATCCATCTAATCATTTTACTTAATTTAAAATTTTAATACTTTAAATATTTACTCCAATCTTTCCACCTAATCAGTTTTGCATAATTTAAATTTTAATAATCAAAAAAAATATTTAATTACTGGTAGTTCATTTAACTTTTATGGTAAATTTATGTATCAAAATTTTTCAGTACTTTCAAGATATTAAACTTAAAGATATAAATATTATTTCATTTGGCACATTTAATTTCATGAATAGTGTAGTTATTGTTTTACCTCATATGTGGTGATTTGATTGTTACTGTTGATTGTGTTGAACAACATTTAATACCACTGTGATATTTATACTTATATTTTATATACAATTTACAATAAATTTCCTTGCATTAGTATTTCATTCTTTTATTTATAATCTGTCCATTGCAGGAATTAGAAGGTTTTGGGAAGCTACATTACAAGTTAACTTAAGTATTGTGTCTTAGTGTACATTAGTATCTATCTTGTTTTTTTCTTTTCTGCTCAACCTCTTTGGCCACTCTAGGCCTGGCGCCCACAATATTTTTTAAATTATTTGAACTCACGCCCTAACGCCTCCGAAATAAAAGAATCTGAGCACCGAGTAAAACAACCAAAAATAAAAAAGGAGGTTGTACTAGTTAACTAGATACCTACATACCTGTTATAAAAAAGGGCGGCAGCCTCTACATTATTTTCATTTGACTGTATGTAACAAACTAACATATCATACTTTTCAAAATTTTCATAACTTATAAATAAATGAGTAAATAAATATTAAAAAATGTAAGATAACGAGGTAAAAACTCAGCATTTAGGTATTACTTATCAAAACTTGACAAGTAATAAACAATTCATATACAATTGTTTATTCATTTGTTTATCAATGGCCACTTTGATTTTTGTTTAAATTTCTTTAAAATGTAAAAATTGGGGTGGTTTTTTAAAATAAATACAACAAATCATATATATTTGAAAAGCTAAAAAAACCCTAGCCCTATCGAACTGTCAACCAATATACAAGAGGTTTCATTTAAAAAAAAACATAATATTGGTAAATAACTCAAAAATGGTAGGTGATAAATAAAATCTGACTACGCCCCTGGATTCTACGTAAAAAGCTGCGTAATAAGCGAGCTACGAAGGGGGTCTCAAAATGCAGTATTTTCAAAATCACCCTGTATCTCAGAAATGAAGCGGGCTGGGAAATTTTTGTTTACGGCATCTTTAGTTTCACAAAAATCGAGCATAGTCTCTATCTTTTGAAATAGCCGAGATACTCCGTAAAAGCATCGAAATTTGGACACCCTGTACACCTTAAAGCAAAGGTAACCCGAAAACACGAAATTTTAATTCACTTTTAAACACTCAAGTTTGAGAGAGTGTTATTAAGTGAGTAAGTAATTATTTTTAAAGAACGATGCAAATTGTTAAAGTGCAACTATCGTACGATAAGAAACTGCCAAAATATTTACCAAATTCACTCTTTTATTTTTTCTCAGTTGTCCAACAGTATACATGGGGTCGTTCCACCGTGCACCGTACCGAAAAGGTGAATTTTTATGTAAACTTCTACCTAACCTAATAAAACATTAGTCAATTATAAAATAAAGCTTTTATGTTAATAAAACCCAACCCTCTGTCACCTAATTTATTCGCAGGCGTCAAATATTTAAAACGGCCCGTCACAACATCATTTTACGATAAACCTTCCCCAAAGACATATTAACCCAATATTGCGGGCTGATTATTAGGAAATCGTTGCCCTTTTCCGCATTCTCGTACTTTTTCCCCTGCGGACCGACCGATCCCAAACTTTCATATTTTTATTTGTATCCAACCCGAGCCTGAGACAGACCCCGAAAAAGAATCCAACACTTCGCTATCATCAAGGGATCTCTTTATCTCCTTTTAAAGCATTATTCTTCTGGCTTTGTTTAGTTGCGGCGTTGCCGACATGAAGTTAATTACCTCATCGAATATGATAATATTATTTTTCTACGACTGCTATGAAAACGTCAAAAAAAAACACACAAAAAACAGCAAGGTCAAAAAACATTTCGCATGTTTTGGCTCAAACTGGTCCGCCATTGATCGTTTTATATTATACAATGGAATATGATTGGTGGTTGCTAAGTTAGAATTTGCTTTTGTTCTACTTGTCATTGTCCAAAGGCGACTCAAACGACTAGTGTATTTGACAAATAATCGTCACTTGTAAGTGCTTGCTATGTTGTGTGAATGGCCTACTTGTACACTCATTCGGCACTTGTCTATTTGTCATCGGTTGTCGGTAACTGTGGCTATGGTTGCCAACCGTCCTGTATTTGGAAGGACGTCCTGGATTTTAATAGATTTTACCGTATTTGTCCTTCGTCCTTCCGATCTCCCGAGAAGGACGCATTGCGTTCTGGATTTTGGCAATTTTTAATTGAAACTGAAACAACACAACATAAAATACAATTTTATTATTTTTAATGACTTCCGGTAACATCGTGCATTATGTCATCTGCCGACTGTCGAAATAATGATGAAAATTCGCACTTAAAGAGCGAAATTCTGTGGTTTCTGCTATTTATATTTATCTGAATAAGTTGTGAGTTATATATAAGAAGTATGAAGTAAAAGGTAGATTTATTATAAGTTAGTTGTGTGTTAAGTAATTTTTAAATTTCCTTTTTTTCTTTGCTTAGTGAACTTATTATTTATTACGTTTATTTTGTTTAAAATAAATAACAAACTATGAAATAAGCTGACACATTATTAATAATAATACGTCTACTACACCAAAATATTATTTGTTTCTTCATAATATATTATATATTTGGTTTAGTTTTTATTATCTACTTTGTATTTCTTTTTCGAGCTAATACCTAAGAGATAAGATAAGGTAGATATATTTTATAGTACCTTTGTTGCAATGCCGCTATGTGTTAAGTGATATTCAAATTATATATTTTTTAACTCATTAAAAATATTATTTGTTATGTTTATTTTGTGTAAAACTAATAAAATATGAAACAAGCAGACACATTTATTATTAAAATAACTATACTAAACCAAAGTTTTGTTTGTTCCTCCATAATAATATGTTTAGTTTTTATTATTTAGTTTATATTTTCTTTTTAATAGTTAGTATCTGCCACCTATCTAATACAGTGCTAATACCTAGGAAGTAAAAGACAGGGTAGATACTTTATACAACTTTATAGCAACTTAGTTGCAGGTTGAAATGCGGTTGTATAAGTGATTTTGAATTTTTTTTGCTCAATTAAAATATTTCACGTTTATTTTCTTTAAAATTGATAAAATATTTATATGATTAGGTGTCCTTTTTTGTTACCGCGTGTCCTGGATTTTTTACAGATTTTGACTGATCTGGAGTGGATTATGGAAATTTATAGTTGGCAATCCTAACTTTGGCACATGTCAAAGGGTGTTGTGTAAATGTCACTAGTTTGTCAAATATACAAGCAATTTGATCGAGCGTCATTGTTCCACTTGGTTATTGATAACATATTTATATTTGTCAATTTTTGTCAAATATATCATTTGTTTATATCCGCCTTAAATGTCAGCTTGCATACAAATACAGTCGAAGAAAATAATCCAATATTTAACATATTTCAAAATCGCTTTTTACATTCATATAATATAATCATTTTCAGATAAAATTAAATGATTGATGTCTTTAGACGTAACACATATACTATTTTAGCATATTAATTTTAAAATTCTAGGATATATTTATATTCCGGCTTCTCTAGTAAGAAATTAAACTGTTGATTTTAATTTGCACGCGTTTTCGACGGTATTACACAACAGTCACAACTCTAGAGCAGAAATGTTACCATACATATCTAGTGTCAACGAAAACACCTAGTGAGTTTTTTTTTTACCTTTAAGGCCTTATTCTGCATTGCGAATATTCTTTGCAGGGTCCTGCTTCTGGCAACATAGGGAGTGCTGTTTTCTTTCTCCATTGCATTTTTTTTACTTTTGAAGAAAATGTAACATAACCTGTCTTTCTGGAAATCTTTTATAGGGTTCACATGGTCTGATTGAATACGTTCCAATGCCTAGCTGTCCTGGAATGAGCTAACCTTCTACAGTTCCTTTGCAGCTTTTTGAATTAATGGCCAGTTCTTTCCATTTTTTATGTATAGTGTACATATACAGAATAATTTTTCTTCTGTAATGACCTTATGAAATTTATTTCATATCATTTTTTTTGTATTTAAAACTTCATAAAGATTGTTTTAATTATTTAATATGTAGCTACATATCCCTGATTGACAACGTTAAGTCCTAATCTGATTATAACGGTTTCGAGCACAACATACTAATTGGTTGGATAATACATATTTTATACATATACGTAGATTATTTGCTCAAAGAAGCGGTATTTGAATGATTTGGTTGTTGGGGTCCAGTGGCCGCTATTCAGCAAACATCTAACTATATTAATTATATATCTCCTAAAATTTTAGTTTTTACATTCATTTGTTCTCCTAATTGGTAAAAGATAAACCGTACATCTCGAATAAATATTTTACTTGACCGTTGGCGGCATGTCTTTTTAAAACTTTAAATCGAACTTTATTATACCAACTATAACAGTGACTCAAACCGCTTCGACTTTGCTGGAGGCGCTATGTTTAGTTTAAAGATTTTTCTACTATGTTGCTATGACAACGCGATGACGTCGACCACATGGAAGAATAATGTTACCCAGCGTCATACAATGCTCTCGGTGAATTGCAGGCGCAGTACACTACACCCACGTGTCGTTCAGTTTGCGGTGGTTGTTTACTTTTTTTTCGTGGATTTCGCTGCAACCGGTGAGTCCCTTTGCAGTTTGGTTGGCTGTTTTGTGTTATATTTATTTATGGTGTTGTTATAACTTCAAATTCGAAGTTAATAAATGTGATTGTTCAAGACTGGAATAAATTAAAAGACGTCTTTGAATTTATTACAAACTGTGACAAATCTGATGAAAAAAATCGCTTGACATTCATTTTTGCGTATCCAATATAAAACGCTGTCGTGAGGGGCTCTGTAAACAAAGAAATGAACATTTTTTTTAATACCATGTTTGATAAAGCAAATTCTATTACAGAAATAAATCATTACAAACGTAAGCTTGCTAAGCTTTCAGTTGATGAAATTAGGGTTAAATATAGAACCCTTTTTTATGAAATATTGGACTATATTTTAATGGAAATGACACTAAGCTTTCAAGACTGTGAAAAACTTACATTTTCATGTTTGGCAGGTTCTGCTAAATTTTGCGAATATAGTTTAAATTTTCCGACTGGTCCGTTTGAAAATTTGTTACAGTTATATGGGGAAATATTTTCAAAAAGTCAACGACTTAAAAGTGAGCTTGGTCTTATCAATGAGAGTAATTGGAATATATTGATGCAAGAGCAAGTGAAAAAACTTAATGAAAATAAATATATTTTTGCCGAAGCATAAAAATTGTTTTCCCTTATTTTGACAACACCGTCGACAAGTGCTTCAGTGGAAAGAAGTTTTTCTTGCTTCAAATGTGTAAAAACTTATTTAAGAAATACAATATCTCAAGAAAGACTTACTTCTCTTGGCAATATTTCAGTTCAAAAAGAATTTCTAGAGGAGATTAGGGCAACCCATCCGTTTTATGAGGATGTTAAATAAATTTGCTGCTATGAAGGAAAGGATAATTGATTTAGTATACAAAATTTAGTTAAGTCGTAAAAAAATATTCTATCCCCTTCACATATAAAAAAATTCTGGAAAAAAAATTATTGCTATATTTTGTTGCTTCATTTGTACAGGGTGTCCCATTTTCGTAGGTTTTACCGGGTTTCCAGCTTATGAGTAGAGATAGAGAGATGCGGTTTTCGCGACACCGTGCTACTTTTCGATGAAACTAAAGAGGCCTCAAACAGATTTGCCCTAACCATTTTAGTTTCCGTGCTACAGGGTGATTTTGAAAATTTGTCATTTTCGGACACCCCCTGTAACTCAGCTATCGTAAAATATATTTAAAATGTTTCAACTGGTATTTATAGATTTTTTCACGTAGAATTCAGTGGCGTACTCAGATTTTTGCTGAGAGTCATAATTTTTGACATATTGGCATAACCTACTATTTTTTAAATGGGACACCCTATATATTATTTTTTCATCTTATTCTTCGTGTCGAGAGCTTTTCAAAAACATACCATAAGTCATATTTATTTTCATAAATAACATGAAAAAATGCATTTTTCTTTAAACGGATTTATGGCATAGCAGATCAATCGAAATAAGAGAAGGTGGCTGTGGAGCCATGGAAAAAGTTAACAAATATTTATTAACGAAATAACAAAGTAACAGCATCAGAAAAAATTAGGAAGTAGGTAAAAGGTAATAATTATAATTTCATTAAAACTACAAATATTGATCAAATTGTAGACCATTATGTGTCCTACAAGTGTGACAAACTTTAAAAATTCTTTTTAATGCATTTTCTATTGTAAATGACTGTCTTTGTAACTCTGCAAAAGCGTTTTCGGTGGCCATTCTTAGTTGTTCTAAGTTTTCGTATCGCCTTACATAAACCTTGTTTTCTAAATAACCCCACAAAAAGAAATCTAAAACTGAGAGGTCAGGGGATCGTGGTGGCCATCGAACAGGTCCGTGTGTTCCTATCCATCTTCCAGGAAAATGGTCGTTAAGCCAGTTTTGACTTATTCTGGCATTGTGGGCTGGAGCTCCGTCTTGCTGGAAATAAATCCTATTTAGTTGAGCCAAGGGAACATCATCCAAAATTCCTAATGCGTCTTCTAGGATTCGCACGTAACCAATCGAATTCAGATTTCCTTCATATATTTGGTAAACTATTTTTCGGTTGAAAATAAAACAGGAGACATTGAATCCAAATCTGCCCTGACGCTCCCTAGGAAAAATAACATGGTTGTTTTCTTGACTCCAAAATCGCGTGTTGTGTCTATTTAAAATCCCTGAACTAGTAAAATGTGCCTCGTCTGACCAAATAATCTTTTTTTCAAAATCGATATCTTCTGCCTTCATATTTATAAACCAATTGCAGAACTCCAATCTGCGCTCTGCATCACCAGGATGCAGATGATGCACAAGTTTGTATTTATAGGGTTTGAATTTGTGCTTTTTCAAAATTTTCTGCACTTTGGTTTTCGGTACACCCGCCTCTTCGTCTATTTTCCTGCAAGATGTTTCAGGAGCTGTCTGAACGAGGGCTAAAACGTTGACCTCAGATTCTTCGTTGTCTTTATTGTAAGTTCGCGATCGAGGCTTGTTAAAAGATCCATATTGGCAAAGATTATTTTTAATTTTTTGAAAAATTCTTTTTTCTGGTTGTCTTCTCTCGGGATATCTAAGATAAAATAAAGCGAACCAATAAAGTCAAAATGCAGGAAGATAAAAAAGAACTAACCTGTTCAGATAAAGCTCTGCCGCCTGATCTGCATCTTCATTAGACAATATAAAACAGGCGTTCATATCATATTTCTCAAAATATTCAAATTTTTGATTCTGAGCCATATTAAAAACAATAATTATAATAGACGTCAAGAAAAATTTAAACGCAATAATGCCAAAAATGACAGCAGTAATGGCTGCCTGATCATTTTTGTTGGCGTTGCCATGGCTACCACAGCCACCTTCTCTTATTTCGATTGATCTGCTATGCCATAAATCCGTTTAAAGAAAAATGCATTTTTTCATGTTATTTATGAAAATAAATATGACTTATGGTATGTTTTTGAAAAGCTCTCGACACGAAGAATAAGATGAAAAAATAATATATAGGGTGTCCCATTTAAAAAATAGTAGGTTATGCCAATATGTCAAAAATTATGACTCTCAGCAAAAATCTGAGTACGCCACTGAATTCTACGTGAAAAAATCTATAAATACCAGTTGAAACATTTTAAATATATTTTACGATAGCTGAGTTACAGGGGGTGTCCGAAAATGACATATTTTCAAAATCACCCTGTAGCACGGAAACTAAAATGGTTAGGGCAAATCTGTTTGCGACCTCTTTAGTTTCATCGAAAAGTAGCACGGTGTCGCGAAAACCGCATCTCTCTATCTCTACTCATAAGCTGGAAACCCCGTAAAACCTACGAAAATGGGACACCCTGTACTTCACTTACTTTTTCACCCGCGAGCCGCCACTGTTGGGGTCTTCTTTTTAAGAAAGTGTGCCGTTCACACAACAACAGCTATTTTAAGGAAAATTTATTTTCCCCACAATAGCACAGGTTGCACCATTAAATTTGCTATACAGACAGAGTCTGTGTCATTTAAGTTAACAAATGAAACACTTTTTTATTAACGATTTTAGCAAAAAAAAAGTTATTCTTCATAAAATGTTTTAGTTTCTAAAAAAATAAGTTTGGCTGTAGAAAATCACTTAAAATATACAAGGTGCTCAAAAAATACGTTAACGTAAGTAGGCGAAACAAAAAAGTGTGAAATCAAAATTTCTGAGATAGCCAAATTAGAGAGCATAAACATATAAGTTAAAAAGTAACCTAAAGTTTTTTTGTATGAGATAGTTAGTGGTAAATATGTAAAATTATCTTTTGAAATTTTCAACTAATGGACCAATAAAAAACAGATCAAAATCTAAAAAGTGACAGACTATATAATTCAGTAATTCAGTGAGTATGAAACAATAACAAGTATAAGTAATCAAGTCATTTAATTGAACAAATCATTGACTAATATTTATATAGTCTATACAAAACAAGAAATTTAAGTTTATGCCTAAAACAAATCAATGACAACTCAAAAAAGTCCATGTTATTAAATGCATGTTGAAAGAATTTAACATTCTACACAAAGGTGAGTTCTGACCAGCGTTAGACTTACGAAAAGAATATGGAGAAGTACATCATGTCTAAAAGTTTTATTCAACGGTTTGAATTGAGCCCGTTAGTATATCTGAGGGGCAAATGCTAAACCCTTCATTATTTTAAAAATCATTATTAAATCAGCTATTTGACGCTTGTACTGAAGCGAAAAAATATTCAATTGTCTCATAATTATTAATTAATCTCTGTCTACAAGTTACATGATTAATTTTAAAAGCGACATATCTCACGAACTTGTGTTGTACAGTTTATAATCTTTTTATATTAATTTGAAGCTGTGGATTCCAAACAACCGACCGCGACTCAGAGGAAAATTTGCTATGAATGAAGGCGTAATACGAGCCCAGTCGCATATGTATTGGACCAAAGGAATTCGTACATAACATAAATTCAGCAAATACAACTACGTTTATTTGATAGTATGTGGTATTAACAATTAATCAACAATATTCATTATCTATATCACTTACAATAATAATGATGATAACAAATTTTTTTTGTTAGGTTTGTGGCATATTAATTGGACCATACAAATTTGAATAATTTGCCACTGTTACCACTGAGCACAGTCACCTTTTTGTTTTATAACTGCATTAAGTCTTTCTTGCGTGGTGTCTACTAATGTTTTACAATATTTTGATTGGAAGTTATTCCAGATTTCCTGAATTTTGTCCTTTAATTCGGGAATGGTGCGGACGGGACTGGTTCGTAAAGTTTTTTTATTTGATGCCATAGTGTTTCGATAGGCGATAAGTCGGGGCTACTAGACAGCCATTTTAAAACAGGAATATTCATTTCTTGCAGCCAGAATGTTATGGTTTTGGCGGTACGGCATGCTGCGCCGTCTTGCTGGAATATCATTCCTCCCTCTAGCAACTGAATCTCATCAATAGAAGGAATTAGTTCTTCTTGTAAAATTGACTCATACTTTACATCATTGACGGTGCCATTAATAAAAAGAAGACGACCAACCTCTTGTGAAGACATACATCCCCATACCATGATGGAGGCTGGAAATTTAACTTTTCTCTTGAGGCAGTCTCTATGATATTCCTCCCCTTGCGTTCACACATACTTCAAATTTCGACTCCATATAAATGAATCCCACTGACGTTGTGACCAGCTTTTATGCTCCTTTGCCCACAAAAGTCGATTTCTCTTTTGTTTTTGCGACAAAAGCGGTTTTTCCTTGACCCAAAATGAAAACATTTAAATTTGTTTTTTTTGTATTTTGCTATAAATTTACTTTGTAGAAGCGATATCCCATTTTCTTCATATTTCTCAACCACATGTCTTTTGAAATACGTTTACCAATTGTATCTACCCATTTTACAGCTAACTCCCGTGATGAAGCTCGACGATCTTGTTTAATTAGTGTACGGAGAGCCCGCTTATCTCTTTCTGTAATTTTTGAAGAACGGCCAGGCTTCGCTTTTAACCGAACATTTCCACTTTTTTTGAATTGGGAAATAATATTTCTTATTGTCCCTTAAGAAATGTTTAGATTTTTTGCAATACTATGTCCAGAGAGACCATTTTTGTGGGCACTAATAATGGAATTTCCCACATCATAGAGAGTGCTTTTTCGCGAACCATTTTGACAACTAGACAGTTTTAAAGACTCAAATATTAATGCTATCTTTGTTTTCAATTATTTTTAAACCCCCCTCGATTAGATATTTATCTTAATAAATTTTGTATCAGATGTCACTAAGTAATCACGCAGTTTTATCTGACTGCATGCGTTTATAGGCCAATTAACATGCTCCAAGCCTAACAAAAATAAATTTTTCTAAGCATTATTATTGTTAATGATATAGATATGCGAAATTGTTGATTAATTGTTAATACATACTATCAAATAAACGTAGTTGCATTTGTTGAAGTTATGTTAATAAATACTAGGTGACAAAAATAAAATTATTTTAAATATGCCCTTGGTCCAATACATATGCGACTGGGCTCGTATATATTCAGTAGAGCTGTTGGGTTATTAAAATACCTCGTATTTTATCTTTGAAATCTATTATTATTATCCTCCTTAATTTCGACACCTATATTGTTCTTATTAATCGTTTAATTAAAATAAATTAGTTTTTAATTACGCCTGAAAGAAATTAAGAAGTATTCATATAAATTCAAAAATAAGCTTCTTCTCGCACAGTAGGCAGAAAACCTCTCCAAGTCCTCCTGCAATTCAAGACGTATTAGGATTATTTAAGGATTGGATGGTAAGCCACTGGTATTTTTTTCTGTGTGTGGCTTATTTTTTCAAATTACCAAATTGATATAACCAACAGTTGTGCTTTGTGGCAATTATCTTTTCAATGCTTTTTATAAACTTCGTGTATGAGAAAGGAGTTTAAAAAAAATTAAGTTTTATGTATCAAAGTGTCATGATCACCTTTAATTATTTTTTTAATTAAAAGCTTGTTTAATTGTGTTAAATAGAAGGTATTTTTTCGGAAATGGCCGAATTTACAAATATGGAGATGGCTCTCTTGCCCCGTTGAATTTCTCACAAAATTTTTTATACGTTTAAGTGTTTAAAAATTGCGTTCGACTGATGAACTTGTGGCAGGTATTGTCAATACTAATTCACACAATTTCGATACTTCGGTGTAAGTATCTTCCAGATCCTTGTCTTTTAAAAATTGCATAAGTTCCTTAGCGTTATTTTTTGCGTTAATGTCATCAGTTTCGTAAATCACTTTTAGTTCAGATCGCAGTAACACTCGGTAATGAAGAAGAAGAGACTTAAACGCATCTTCTGGAAAAGTTTTTCCTTTAAATGCATCAAAATTGCAGAGCTCGAGGAATTTAAAATCATTTAAACCGTAAAATCTATAGTTTATTTGTTGCTGAATTTGATCGATTATTTCATAAAAGAGGCATCTGCATGATGTTTGAACAACTCCCACCTTGTCTGTTCGAAGATGCTTGGCTTGTGGCTCTACATTTAACGTTATCGTTTTCTCACAAAATAGGTCAAAGTCATCTCTTTTTTGGCTTAACATGGACTTAAAATAATCCACTTTTTTTAGGCAAAAAGCAATATCATTTGTTTTAGTTTGTAATATATTAAAAAACATTATCCTAGAATGGAAATATTTCTGATAATATGTTCAACAAATAATTAAAATTAAAATCTCGTTATAAACAGTCCAAAAACTCCTTCGAACTATTTATTGCTTCTGAGTTCCACGTTTTATTATTTTCTATTATATTCTCATATAGTTCAATCAGTGATTCACGATTTTCAGATACTGTTAACACAAGTCTTCCATTATAGTTCCACCTAGTAGGAGCTACTTTGGGCAATCGTTTGTGGACAATGGAGTCCAAAGCTTGTGTACGTTTTGTTGACTTAGAAAAAAAGCAGCCATGTCACCTAAAGTAACGAAAAATACTTTACACTCTTTAATGTGATTGATGGACTGGGATAAAACCAAATTTAATTTATGAGCAAAACAATGGACAAACACAGCACTTGGGAAAGTTTTTCGAACTTTAGCTTGCAGACCCCCTAATTGTCCTGCCATCACTGCAGCTCCATCATAGCTTTAAGCCACTAATTTTTTCTCTCCAATAATCTCTTTAGTAACGTTATAAACTACGGTATATAATGCATCTGCTGTACGATTTTCGTACAGCAGATTCTTAAAACCTAAAAATCGCTCTTGAATCCTTCCGTCTGTTTTAACGTAGCGTATTACTATAGATAATTGACTAAAATTAGTGATATCAGTTGTTTCGTCCAGAACAATAGCAATGAACCGCACCTCGCCAATCTCCTGCTTAATTTTTTTTAGAATAATGGTTGCAACAGCGGAAATTAAATCATTCTGTATTCGATTCGACGTTCCGCGAAAAACGCTAGACAGCTGTAAATGATTTTTTAAGCAATCATCATATTTAGCCATTAAACTAAGTAAATCTTGAAAATTTCCTCTATTTGAAGAAACCCTTGTTTCGTCATAACCTCTAAATCCCAATTCGTGCTGTCCGAGAAAACAAACAACATCGATAAGTCTTTTTAATATTTGCCTATTTTTATCGACTAGTTCATTGTGTTGGCGGTGATTAATTTCCAACTGTTTATTAAGGGTGTGTTCAATTCTGGTTTTGCCGAAGACTTTTTCTTTTATAACGGCCTGCAAATACTCTTTGGACATAATGTGTCTTTTTACAGCTTTATGAAGATTGTTTAAATAGGAAAAACCAGTTTTATTCCAGAGACCTTTTTCATTTTCAAAAAGTAAACATGGCCAACAAAATAATGTACTTATATTTACACACCCTGTTAGCCATTTAAATTGTTCGTATTGTTTTTGCGGATAAAAATGTCTAATACAGTTTTTCATTTTTGTGGTTAAATTTTTCATAGGCGGTTTTGCCCTTCCTTTGGAAATTAATTGAAGCTTATCAGCAAAGTTTAATGTTGAATATCCCTTTATTATTAAGACACACACCACACATTCACACACACTCTTCTTACTAAATTCTCCAACATTTTGCATATCCACGTCTGTATTGTCTTCCATATCGCACCATGCACGACGCGACGTACGTATCACACAACACACGGATAGCCGTTCAAACAAAGAACCTACACCAACGATAGCTTCCGCCCCCACTTAAAGCACGCGACTAAAATGCAAAAATTGCAAACAGCCGGTGGAAAGTTCACTAACCTCTGGCTTGATTCATAGGAAATCAAGCATACAGGACTTAGCTACAGAGAAGCTAGCAGCCCGCATAGGTTCTATTCGATTTTCTATTGTGGCTCGGTCGGAGTCAAGGCCGCATTTATTATGGGCTTGATAATTAAGATAATATTTCAGCATTTTTAATATAAACTAAATTAATGGTTTCCTATTTCAAAAATTACATTTTAGATGTTTTATAATTTTTTTTTGGAGAAGCACTGCTTCCCTTGCTTTCATAGACCGCACGTCCCTGATTTGTTCAATGATAATTAGGTAGGTACCAACCTATATAAGCAGATCTAGGCTAGAGTATAAATTTAATAAATAAGAAAAAATGTTAGTCAAACGCTCTAGTCAGTCAATTTAATTTTTTGATATTTTAACGTATCTTGCCTTAAGAGGAAAATAAAATAGATGCCTAAGTGAAAGCTGCACAACCAAAAAAGTATATTGGCCAGAAAGAACCACGATGCGGCTGCCCGACTTCTAAAACAAATTGCAAATGATATTAAAATATTCACTTCACATTTAACCATATAACGTGGACTGAATATATATATATATATATATATATATATATATATATATATATATATATATATATATATATTAACCATCATTAGACATCACTAATGTAAAGAACTAACTAAAATTAATTTAAAAATAAGTAGTATCATTTTATAATAATTACAGTTAATACCTGTAAAATGGAAGTATTCAATTGAGAAAAATTCCGGGGATGCGGCCATATCGAGACGGGTCGGTGTTGGGTGATATATGCTACGACGAACGTTATAGCCGAGATTATAGCATGGGGATGTATGCGAACGTACCACGTTCGCATACATCCCCATACCGTATACCCGTACCGCGCAAATTAGTAGATGAAATCTAACTTGTGAGATGATGGAATTGGCTGCCGAGCCACCGTCTATAATAAATATATTAGAATATCTGTGGACGATGGCCCGGGACTGCTGTTTATGGCGTTATTTGTATGTTAGTCAAGCAAAGATAACCTACCTATTCTGCTGTGGCCAGTAAATAATAAACTACATTTTGGTTTTGTGCGTTTTTAGGATGTTTTATTATTTATATATATTACTTTTGAAAACTATTTACTTATTAAAAAAGATAATCTTCCCTGTATGAATAAGGAATTGTTGTAAGAAGTAATGATATTCCTGGGAAATCTAGGACAGTGAGGGCTTGAGGACACGGAAACTAAAAGAAGCCGTCATAACCGAAATGACTGCTCATCCTGATATCATTACTAAACAAGTTGCTAATTAGGATTAGTTAGGAAGATCATCAACTGTACCCATACCACATTTCATTTATTGGTACAGATAAGTTGATTATATATTGGCATACCTATTTTACTGGTACTGACAGGTGATTTAAATCATTTTTAGATTAAATAAATAACTTTCACAAAACATAAAATTTAGAGTTGAATTAGCTTTATATTATGTTATAAATGTTGAAAAAAGAAGTTCAAGTTATGAGGCCTGTGGCACCCTAGAAGATGAATTAATATCATACAATTCTGTCAGTAATATATGACCGAAACCATATAAGAATTTATCCGTGCACTACTCTCGTCAGTTTAAGAAACAAGTCCTCATAATTGGCTCTGCCGAAGGCCCTGGAAAAAAGGAGGGCATAAGCAAGTTCATCTCAGTCGTCAATCTACTGATCTTGTTAAATTCAACCAATATAAATTAATATTGAATAAATTCCTATTTTAATTAACTGTAATCATTATATTCCCGGATATAAAAAATATTTTAGTTCAAAAACTGTAATACAGTCAACATATGAACAAATATTATTTTTTAGTAATTGCTACTATTCTAACCTGAATATTTTTGAAACTAATGACTCTGGAGCTTAAATTTCTTTCTAGTAACCCTTTTAATAATTCATGTTATCCAAAAAAAACTTGGGTATCCTATCCTTAAATCACATCTGACTAATTTTACAGTTAGAAATTATTGGTATGACTGGATTTATCCGAAATGTCAAGGCATTAAATATATAGGGTGGAGTAGGGTAATTCCGTGACATAGGTAATGTCGTAATAAATCTTTAAACAAATGTAATGACGTTACCTACCTTTGCAAATAGTTATATGGACCGTTCAATAGATAGCTCTGGTCGCGCTCTATCCAGTCGTACAGCAGCGAAGCGTGAATTCCGTATTCTAGACGTTCTGTGGGGAAAACACACAACCGAAAACTATTCTTGATATATTTTGCTGCTAGTGGTTGCTGTAGCGTTATTTCTGTTGTAGTTAATGTAATTCTAAATAAAATTTAATATAATTTATAGTGTTTTGAAGCCTTTGAATTGTGGTTTATTGTGGATGTTTCAAAAAAGATTTTACCACTCAGTTTTCTTCGTAAATTATTAGCTAATTTCGAGAAATTCTTAGGTTTAACCTAAAATTTCACGGTCGTCTTATTCACTTGTTGATACAAATATTTTTTTACATTTTTTACTTAACTTAAGGGAAACATGGTGTCGTAATAAGCTGCTTAGGTCGTCGGGGAGCCCTCTCTAACTCTAAAACTAAATTATCTCCGAAGGGCTGGATAAATGAGCAGCTATTTAAAGAATGGTTTGAATTTTGTATTGCCTCAATCCCCTAGTAGACCGATAGTGTTACTAATGGATTCTCACAGTTCACATATAAATCCGTATATAATACAACTAGCCAAAGACAATAATATCTTCCCCTTCACTTTCCCCGCGCACACCTCGCATCAATTTCGATGAGATTTTCTCCGAACCATTTTAAAAATAAAAAATATAAAAATAAAAATATTAAATATATCGTTAAAATATAAAAAATGTAATATATGTTTGACACCTTGAAATATAACAAAAGCATTTAAAAAAGCAGAAGTTAGTTCATTTAATCGGTATGCAATTCCAGCAGAAGCTTTGGGACCATCTGCTTTAACAGACCGGCCTGCTGATGCACTTACTCTCAATCCGCCCACTCCTAACAGGCCAACTCAAGATACACTGTTGGCTAGATGTTCTACGAATGTAGAACAAATACCACCAACTCCCAATCCTCCAACCTCTAATGAACCAACTCAAGATACATCTGTCGCTAAATGTTTTAGAGATGTAGAGGAAATTCTAGAAATTCCGAAAGTTGGACAAAAAATTGCTCGAAAAAGAAAAGGTGACTCTTCAGCCCGCTTGCTAACAGCCTTTGACATTGATTCTGAACAGGATGTACTATCTTCAGCATCATCATCTGTGGCAACCTCCACATCTAGCGTGCCTGAGGCCTCAGCTACACCTTTAAAATCAAAAGGTTCTAAATCTATTAATAAAGATGAAGATTGGTCTTGTAGAAGAATGAAAAATGGTGCCAATTAAGTGCAGTGTTCCTTTTGCTTAATTCCTTATCATACAACTTGCCAAGATGACATTAAAGACGAGGAAGATTTGTATATGTGCAACCTCTGTGAAAAACTAGAAGAGAACAATACAGAGTGATGGCCTTTAGTTTGGTAACAGCTTTACAAAAATTTATTTTATAAATAAAATATTATAAACAATTTTTTTATTACCTCGTCATTGTATTACCTATAACACAACATTAAATATTTTATCACGACATTACATTACTCATATCACGACTTTAAATGACTTATTACGACATTACTTTTATTTTTGCTGTGCATAAAGATAGCTACAAAAATAGTATGATTTGACCAATACAATTTCATTTTATAAAAAAATGTTGACTATTTATTGTTAAATCGTATCCCTATTTCAGATATTGAATAACTCTTATTTTCACCCAAGTAATATAAAATTTTACCAAAATATTACGACATAACCTTACCTTACCCTAGGTACTGAGCTAGCGAAGAAAATTCAACTAGAATTTTAAATCTAGATCCAAAAGGAAATAGTTTTTGTTCATATGCTTAGTTTAATTACGATTTCTAAACAAAAACAGTTTTATACCCCAATTTATAAACAATGTAGTATTTAAAATTTAAATCGACAAAAATTACCTGTTTTTTAAGATTTTAGATTGCATAAAGAGGATAATTATACACAAAAGAACCAAAACTCAAAAATATTTTAAATCAGGCGAATATAGAGGATTTTCTTTTGTGGGTAGAGGGGGATAAGGTGAGATGCTTAAAGAAAACTATTTGAGAGCACTTTCGTAAACTAAAGTAATAGCTTTTGCCATTTAGAGTACTAATTTTCTATATAAGATTTTTGTAAGGTTTTTAAGTATTTCAATTTTTACATTTAATTTTTTTTGACCGGACTATGGTAAAAGCGACAGATTTAGAAATAAACTTTTTTTGCCTAAAAAGCCCTCAAAAATTTGAATGGTAAATTTATATTTTTACACCTATCTATAGTTTTAATTACAGAAAATACAAAAATATACTTTAAATACTGAAGTTTCAATATTTTTTTTTATTATATTTTAGATGTATCAATAGTTAAAAGAGAATATAAAAAAAGACTCAAGTAATTTCTTTAGTAATGAACCCCGTATTTTATTGTTTTAAAAGATGGGTTTCTTCTTTCTACTTTAATATCGGTATCAATAAAGAGAAATGAGAACATTGACACTCTGCAATAAGAGGCAATGAGATAACAACCAAGACACGGGAAAACTCTGAGGTCGCGCGCGCGCGCGCGCGCGCGCGCGCGCGCGCGCGCGCGCGCGCGCGCGCGCGCGCGCGCGCGCGCGCGCGCGCGCGCGCGCGCGCGCGCGCGCGCGCGCGCGCGCGCGCGCGCGCGCGCGCGCGCGCGCGCGCGCGCGCGCGCGCGCGCGCGCGCGCGCGCGCGCGCGCGCGCGCGCGCGCGCGCGCGCGCGCGCGCGCGCGCGCGCGCGCGCGCGCGCGCGCGCGCGCGCGCGCGCGCGCGCGCGCGCGCGCGCGCGCGCGCGCGCGCGCGCGCGCGCGCGCGCGCGCGCGCGCGCGCGCGCGCGCGCGCGCGCGCGCGCGCGCGCGCGCGCGCGCGCGCGCGCGCGCGCGCGCGCGCGCGCGCGCGCGCGCGCGCGCGCGCGCGCGCGCGCGCGCGCGCGCGCGCGCGCGCGCGCGCGCGCGCGCGCGCGCGCGCGCGCGCGCGCGCGCGCGCGCGCGCGCGCGCGCGCGCGCGCGCGCGCGCGCGCGCGCGCGCGCGCGCGCGCGCGCGCGCGCGCGCGCGCGCGCGCGCGCGCGCGCGCGCGCGCGCGCGCGCGCGCGCGCGCGCGCGCGCGCGCGCGCGCGCGCGCGCGCGCGCGCGCGCGCGCGCGCGCGCGCGCGCGCGCGCGCGCGCGCGCGCGCGTACTGCATGACAGACAAAGATGTGGTGAAATAAGACGGGAATGCATAATACAGGATGTCGTACGATTGTGAAGAAAACGAAGATGCGAATGAAGCGCATTAGATTAGCAAAAATGGATAAAAATGGCCTGCCAAACCAGAAGACCACAGAGACGCCTACCCAGACGATGGATGTGCATCATCCTCACAAGAGGAATAAGGTCACTAAGAGATTGATATTCCAGGAATTATCCTAAATTAAGAAAAAGACAAAGACGAAGATATTCGTTTAACGAAACAATAATGTACAATGTTTTAACATTTGGTTTACTATAGTTCTAATTTTTAATAATCTTTCGTATGCTTACAATATAATATGACAGAACTTTTACAACTTTTATATAGAAAGATTTTTAGTGACATTCTAAGTCTACATATACAGGGTGTTTGACCCGGAAATGCACCGATCGATTATGGAAAAATTATAATTGAAAAATATCTGAAAATTTGGTTCTGTACTATTGTCGAAGGGAGCCATACAGCTAATATATTTTTAAGATGGCGACACTTCCGATTATACCGGAAGAAGGTGTCAACTTGTTTATTTTAAATAGAACACCCTGCATATTATTTTATTTTTGGGATCTACATACAATTCTAGACATATTTTATGTATAATGTCCGGTACATGAGCTTCACTGTTTTTAAGGTAATAGCATATCATTCGCAATAGAAAAATATTTAATTGCCAATAACTTCGTAAACTAAAAATATTCGGGATAGACAACTTCGTACAAAAGTATCTTTAATTTTAATGCTAAATAAGGCGAGATAATAAAAATGGGTAGTATCCATTTGAAAAAAAAATTTTTTTGACAGTTTTTTTAATTCAATTTTTATTTTTTGAAACCCCTGTACTAATGATTATCAAAATTTCACACAAAATCTGCTAAATAGGTCATTGTCTAAAAGAAATTGAAGTGAAACAATAAAAGCTTCGGTATAGAAAAAAATAACATATATTTTTCGGCCTGCAAAAACGTCATTTTCAACATAAAATATTAAAAATATCAAAAGCGGAAAGACCAAGGTACAGGACATTATACGTGAAGTATGTCTAGAATTGTAACTAGAATCCAAAAAGAGAATAAAGTGTAGGATCTTTTATTTAAAATAAGCAAGTTGACATCTACTTCCGGTATAACCGGAAGTGCCGCAAGTTTCAAAATACTTTAGCTGAATTGTCCCCCATTGGCAAGACTATAGTGCCAAATTTTCATATTTTTCTTAATTATAGTTTTACCATAAGCTACTGATGCAGTTATAGATAACAAGTAAAGGAAATAGTTCAGTTTATTATTGGCAACACTGTTTATTGTTCCAATGAAAAAGTTGCGGCGTAGGTCAGGGATAAGAATTCAGGCTATTGCCTTGACTATTCTGTATTTAAAGATCGTCCGTTTGGGTCATTTGATAAGGCATTTTATTGAAATTAATTATAGAAGGTTGCCGTTTGTCATTTTAATGAGCAGGAGAGGATTTTTTTGTGCCCCGACTCTACTTGCCTATTAATGTCTTCTATACCTAGTTTTTGGGTAATTTAGCTATTAATACCTCTGCTAAATCATAATTTTAAAATTGATATTGGCATATTCAATTTTTATACGTACCTAACCTATTTGCTAGAGTCTTATACAGAGTGTCCAGTTTTGGATACTTGTGCGGGGTGTCTCCGTTTTTTTATAGACAGAAAGTTGAGGTTTTCGCGACAGTGCGCTACTTTTTCGTAAAACTAAAGATTCCGTTAACAAAATTTTCATAGCCCTTTTAGTTTTTAAGATACAGGGCTAAATTGAAAATGTTGCAGTTTCAGGCACCCCTCGAATCTCAACTATCAGATAACTTATCGAAAATGTGTCAACTGTTTCTTATATAACTTTTCCCGTAGAACTCAATTCGGCTTTCGAAATTAGAATACAGGGTCAGGTCAAAAAGTTATCGGACCCTACTTTATTTTTTTAGTGGAACACCCTGTATATTTATAGGCTATAAAATTTGTCTTTTTTACCTTTTCAAAAATATATAATAGTATGACTTTTTCTCAGAAACACGCAAATAAATGACAATTTTAAAAATTAAATGCATAATTTTAAAGTAGTTTATGAATAATAATAATAATAAACAGTTGAAAGTTACATATTGCTAACGATGAATTGGACACCTCGCATATAGGTATCTTCTTATATAAAAACACCTATAGAATTTTTAATAACGGTAAGTTTAAAATAACATTATTAAAAAAAAGGTGATCTTAAATTTTCTTTAATGCAAAAATTGCATATTTTTGTAATTCTTTGAATAGCGTTAAAAAGAACCATTGGTCTCATTCGCAGATTTCGAAAGGCTAATTTGCCTCTCGAAGTTCTGCTAGGCTGTCATATCGTGTTTTATATACTTCATTTTGTATATAGCTCCATTAAAAAATCTATAATTGAGAGATCTGGAGATTGTGGAGGTCATCTAACAGGTCCGTTCGTACCTATCCATCTTTGAAGAAAGTTATTATCAAGAAATTCCCCTAAGAGCCTAGAGCTGTGACTTGGGGCACCATCTTGCTGTAGGTAAACAGCATTATATTGAGCTAATGCAATATTTTCGAGCCGTTTGGGGATAACTTCCTCAAGGATTTCTAGGTAACTACGTGCTATAAGACCTCCTTCAAAAATCATAAAAACTATATGTCTGTCCAAAATAAAACATGTCACTCCAACTCCAAAGCGTCCTTGTTGTGCCCATTCAAACATTAAATGCTGATTTTCACTATGCCAGTTCCTGGTATTGTGACGATTAAAAATGCCCGCACTTGAAAAAAAGCATTCGTCTGAAAAGATAACAAGCCTGCCAAATAAATCGTTGGCATCGATTTGTTGCAAATACCACTGGCAAAACAGTGCCCGACGCTCGGCATCCCCAGGATGCAAATGTTGGACTATATTAAATTTGTATGAATGATACTTATATTTCTTCAAGATCCTCTGACCGTCAGTTTTGGGCAATTTTCCTACATGAGGACGAAGGCGCTGCTTCTATATATCCCAAAACATCTATCTCTTTTCTTTTCCTGTTCTGTTTGTTGTATGCTTAGATCGCGGCTGAACAAATAATCCGTGCTCAACTAATTTTGCTTTTAAACAAGCAAATATCTCAAAAAACGGTTGCCCTCTTTCTGGATATCTAACAAACAAACACTTATAATGATAATTCAGATTTTCATATCCATAATAGCTTAATTAGCTTTGGAAATATAATTCTAAGACTTCTTCAGAATTTTCATTACTCTGTATAAAACATACCAGCATATCATATTTTTTATAATTTTCGTACACTGCGATTATTCGAAGAAATTGATAAATGTCAATTTTATAAAAATACTAAAAGAACGTATATAAGCTGCTTTATAAACCAAAAGTTGATCCAAAAACCGATTGTCATAAACAATAGCCAAAGCCTACTATTAAATTAGGCATTTAAATTCAGAAAATTGTCATTTATTTGCGTGTTTCTGAGAAAAAGTACATACTATCATATGTTTTTGAAAAGGTAAAAAAAAGAGAGATTTTATATTCTATAAATATACAGGGTGTTCTATTAAAAACATTAAAGTAGGGTCTGATAACTTTTTGACCTGACCCTGTATACTAATAGCGAAGGCGGAATTGAGTTCTAAGGGAAAAGTTATATAAGAAACAGTTTTCGAAATTTTTGATAAGTTATCTGGTAGTTGAGATACGAGGGGGGCCTGAAAATGTAACATTTTCAATTTAGCCCTGTGTCTTAAAAACTAAAAGGGCTATGAAAATTTTCTAAACGGCATCTTTAGTTTAACGAAAAAGTAGCGCACTATCGCCAAAACATCAACTTTCTATCTATAAAAATAACGGAAATACCCCACAAAACTACCCAAATTCGGACACCCTGTATAAGGTATCCCATTTTTGGCACTTTTGCGGGATATTTCCCTTATTTTTAAAGATAGGGGGTTGCGGTTTTTGCGCAAATGTACTATTTTTTTGTGAAATTAAAGATGGCGCAGAATTTTCATAGCATTTTTGGTTTTGGAATAAAGGGCGTTTTCGAAAATGTTGCATTTTCAGTCACCCCCTCGAATCCCAGCTATCTGATAACTTACCAAAAACGCGAAAACTGTTCCTTATATGACTTTTTTTCCGTAGAATTTAGTGCCGCTTTTAGAATAAGTATACGGGGTCAGGTCAAAAAGTTATCAGACCCTATTTTTTTTAGTGGCACACCCTGTATATGAATATTTATATTTATTAGGAACAATATGGGTTCTTCAAAATATATTTGTCAATTTGAAAAGCCAGCTCAAAATTCAAGATTTTCTAAAATTTTCTTTTGTGTTTAAAAGTTTTGTGCAATCGGCTGTATGGCTAATTTGTATGGAAAGGAAAATATCAAAAAATTTGCGGTTTTATCAGTTTTTGATTATTAATGAACTACTTTTGTTGTTTTGGTGATTCTATTTAACTAAATACCGTAAAATGACCCAAATCAGAACAAAAATAAAATTCAATTTGCTTTAATTTTAGAAACCTTATAGTTAGAAAGTTGAATTTACAATTAAAAGTTGGTTCTGATCTCCAATAATCGAATGCATGTCGAATTACCCACTTTTTCAAAAAGTTAGAACCAATTTAAACTTTTTTTTGCTTTGTTCTGATTTACCCACAGATGGCCTAATCAGAAAATGTGTGTTTTTTACATTTTGAACCTGTTTCAGGGAGTACAGTGCCAAATCAGAACAAAAAAGGTAAATAAAATGTATTATAAAGTTTCAATTGCACACCTAATATTTTTTTTTGTAAATTTTTATTGAAAATGAGACAACTAAGCGTTTTAATGATTTTTTTATTGGAAATTAATAATGCCTCAGCAACAATAGTACCAACAAGTAGAATATAAACCCTCTGTGATAACAAAAAATATATCTTTAAATTTAAACAACTAGAGAGAGTTAAAGTTCAAAGCAAATCTTAATCCTAAGCGCGTTTATCTGGGGTTTTCTAGCTTCCCTATAACGGCTTCAAATTCAGATTCACATATGTCTTCTACAGGAGGCCAAATGTACCAATACCCAAATTCATTTTTGGTAAACTTGTTTCTCAAAAAAGAACCTTTAACTACCTTTGATTTTAATTCTCTTACTATTCCAATATAATTTTTTTCTACACCTTTTTCTGTCATAAACGCTACGAAAACCCAATCACTAATGTGTACATCACATAAGGCATTTACAGGTTTGACATTATAACAAAATGTATTGCCTCGTTTAACAAAAACTGTTGAAAGTTTATTGCTATTTTCACTTTTATTCAATAATTCAGCCAAGGTCATATTGTCACTATCACTAGATAATTCATCAGTCTCCAATAGATCAGTATTTAAGTTATTAATAAAGCATGGTAAAGATTTTTCTATCGTATCATCGGGATTTGCAACGAACCCTGCAGCCGAGCCTGCGACACTCCTTCCAGATTCTACATTTAATTTTTTCTTCCTCTGCGATTAGACTTTTCATATCTCATTTCCTTTAATACTTCTACAAATGAACTATTTACGGTCTCTTCATGTTCTTCAGATTGTACTGGATTTGACGGTAACACTTTAAAAATCTAATCACGATCTAATGGTATGATTCCAGTTTTTCGAAATCTTGATGCAATATTTGCTGCGGCCTCTTCCTGCAGTTCTTCAATCATTTCTTTTAATAGCTAAGAAAATTTGGATTTTGGCACTGTGGTTTCCTTTCTACCTTCACTCTTTATATATTTTACTAGAATATGCCTCCGATGCTCAATGCTCCTTGAGAGGACGAAAGAAGCTAACGTCAAGAGGTTGCGTTAAATGTGTGGAATTTGCGAGTAAAAATACAAAGGACACATTCTCCTCGTGACACTTTTGTATTAGATCTATCGATAGGTGAGACGATAAATTATCACTTATCAATACTTTTATCGCAATACATTTACGAAAATATGGCAATGCAATTTTCTCAACCCAATCTCTAAAGCATTCTACATCAAACCATCTTGATTTGGTTCTCCCATAATAAGCACCCTTTGGCCTCGTTCCGTCCACGTATCATAAAGATGTAATGCCTTATAGACCGTGTAAGGTGAAAGAAGCTGTCCGTTCCCAGTTACAGCAAACATGATTGAAGTTGATGACTTTGAGTTATTTATCACTCGCTCTGGATACTTGCACCCTCTTTTCGCAATCACCTTTTTTCTTCCAGCATCAGTGTTCAGATCTTGTGGAGTAAAGATCCTTGAAGATGCCTCGTGCAATCGAAGGCGAAACGTCGGATAGTAATTCCAATTTGACACGGTCTAATCCCAAGAACCATGATTTCTTAAATCAAAAATATGCTTACTTTTGTGGTAGAAAATTTCCTTCGTGCAGTTTTATACAAGGTTGTTTTGGTTATGCAATCAGCTATTTTCTGAAACTTGACGTGACATCTGACATTTTTGACAAATCACAGACCATAGATGAATTGTAGTATAGAATCGATACTTCGGTCATTCAGTTCAAGATTCGTGTAAAAATCGAGATGCAATTGCACATAGAAAAAAAATGGCGTCGCATAAAAAAAATTTCAAAGTTTTGTATTGATTTGGACCTCAATTCTGATTTAGGCCATTTTACGGTACTATATTTAATTTACTTTTCTTACCATAAATTATGAAAAGTCGATGTTGGTTTGTTCCATACAATCTAAAGAACTTATTTTGAGCGCTATGGTTAGGATAATATCTTAGGTGTCCTTTTTGTTCATATTGATATCCAGAGAAAGAAAGAACTTTTCCAAAACATATTTGCTCCCCTTAAATTAAATTTGATAGAGCACGAATCATTTGTCTAGCCCCGTCCTAAAGCATACACGAAATAAGATAAGTATAAGGAAGAAAAAAACGCATTGGGTTATGCCAAAGCGAGGCTTTGATCTTCTTGCCAGCAAATAGAAGAAACAACTGATGTATCGAAGTCGCTTGGTCAAAGAATTTTGCAAAAATATAACTATCAGCCATATAAATTCCACATACACCCCGGCCATGCCGAGGGCCGATTGTTGTTTTGCCACTGATATTAAACTTAAAACAAATCCATACTGATTAATATTTTGGCAGACTTGAGGGAGGTCTCACAGAGCGTCCGGTACCTAGAAATACTTGTTATTCCACAATTGATGGAAAATGTTCCATTATCACTTTATAATGCCGTTTATCTTAACTTTCCACTTTCCTCAAAGATGGATTGGTACTCACAGACCTGTTAGATGTCCTCCTCGATCTCCGGATCTTTCGATTTTAGATTTTTTCTTATGGGGTTTCATGCAAAATAAAATATATAAAACACGATCAGTCAGCGGAGCTTCGTGCGGAAATTGATTTAACTTTCGGAAATTTGCAAAGAACACCTATGATTTTTTTGAACGCTATTAAAAAAATAACAAAAATGTGCCAGTTTTGCATACCTTTGAAAACTCTTTCCTTTTTCACAATTTTATTTCCCTTTTCTTTTACCTAACTTAAGTTTTAAGATAGGTAATTATTGTTTTGTTTTAATTAAATTCAATAATTTTATCATTATTAAGTTAAAGTGCTGTAATAGTTAAGAGTTGAGAATTGAAAAAGATCTTTTGAATTACGTTTGAAAGTATGCCATCTTTAGTATAATAATTACTTACATACATTTTGTTTTTAATTCATTTAGATATAGCCTGATACCTTTTAATTGGACACAAAAGGAGCCCACCCCCTAATAAATATAAAGAATAATCTACAGGTTGTCCCATTTAAAAAAATAAAGTAGAGCCCGATAACTTTTTCCTGACCCCGTATACTTATTCTGAAAGCGGCACTGAATTGCGCGGAGAAAGTCGTATAAGGAACAATTTTTGCCTTTTTGATCAGATAGCGGCGTATAGAGGGGTGCCTAAAAATGCAACATTTTCATAAATGCCCTGTATCTCAAAAACCAAAAGGGCTATGAAAATTCTGCTGGCGCCATTCACAAAAAAGTAGCGTCTGTCACGAAAACCGCAACCCTCTATCTCTAAAAATAAGAGAGATACCCTGGAAAAGTGCCGAAAATTTACGGCATTCTTGAATTTTTTTTTAGAAATTTCCGTTTTTGAGAATTTTAACTATCTCTTACGACTCCCAAACCGGACTCTCTTCTGCATTACGACGTGTCCCAAACATGTTTTGTTAAGAGTTATTTAGTAAAATACTCTTTCTTCTTATATGAAATGTCAGTACAAAAACCTTTAAATTATTTATTTGATTAAAATATAAAATTCTTTTTTCTCTCCAATTTGGTATGCGTGAATGGATAGTTTACTAAATAGCGTTTAAATGGGTCCGAATATCGAAAAAAAATTGAAGAACGTTTCTAAACAGTGGCGGCTCGTGGTGAATTATATTGGGAGGTCAAGAACAAATTTAAAAATAGACATACTCAGTTTAGGTTTACTCTTTGTTCTTTAGAATTGGAAGAATGCTGAATGACATGTTTGTTAAAATTGCTCGTACATTCCTTTTATAAACTATTTCTCGATACAGTGGCGGCTCGTGGTGAATTATATTGGGAGATCAATAACAAATTTAAAAATACTTACTTAACATAAAAAATACTTAAAATAAAAATAAATATCTTATCTTTAAATTCTCAAAGTTCAGGTCTACTCTTCATTCTTTAGAATAGGAAAAATGCTGAATGACACGTTAGTTAAAATTGCACGCACATTCTGCACCCCTGGATTTTCAGACAAAGGCCTTTCATCATAGCCACGTGAATTGTGTAAACTTTACACAATCTATAATTTTGTTTAAAATATAACGATTTCTGGATACATTTTCATTAAAATTTTTAAAGGATTTTCTATAAGCTGTGTCTAGCCGAGTGCGAATATCCGACCGTAGCATAGTTCATCAAACATTTCATGTGATCTACAGAAAACGCATGTTTTTCTTATTATTTCTTTTAAGTCTTTAACACCGGTTTTGCACCATAATGAGTCCGACGAGTCCTTAGAAAACAACAAACAAACTTAACAGCAAAATGAGTAGAGACTTCACAACCACATATCCCCTTAGCTAAATCGTACATACTTTATAAACAATATCGACCGCGCGACCTCTGAACAACTGAACTTCTGCATGCCGACGTGATGCCGACATCAAACGATCGAATTATGAGAAGAGAAGTTCGGTAACGGTGAAATCTTCGGGTATTTCGTCAAGCTTTAAAGTAATCAGGGCAATTCGGATTGCCCAGCCTAGCTTAGTATAACGTATTTTATTACGCCTAATGAACGAAACGTAGCGTATTTAACTTATCCCAAACCGTCATTATTTCTAAATGGAGCGGGGTATTTGACGGAATATAAGAAAGGCACTAAAAAGGGTCACGATCTCTCTGGAGATTATTCCAAGTGTCAGTGATACTGTTTTATGGATGCTACTACAAATATGGTAATATTTGTTCAAGTTTTAATTTAATTATCTTTAAAAATGTAGAATGTAAATTTAAAAAAAAAACTAAAAAAAAAAATACTTTGCTATTTTGCATATTGAAACTTAGGCGTTTTTGGACAAAAGTATATCTGAATTTTTATACCTAAAATAATAAAGAATAACATCCTGAATTTTTGGAACTTTTTCTAATTCACCCTGTATATGACAAATTTTTAAAAATGACCACGTTTAGTATCTATTTCGATTACTGTCTATTCTTCGTTTCTAGATTATTGACAGTTATTAAATATGTAGATATTATTTTTAAATCTGCTTTTGTTTTATAAATTTACATTCTTGAGAAAAAAAAATAAACAACTTGTAATTTTAAAATTTTCACCCTCAGTCCATTAACTAAACGGTTTTTTAATATTTCTTGGTACCCTAAATGGAACTCTGTACAAGACTCTGTGCAAAATCTGACCACCTTTAATTATTTTTTTGACATTTTTGTTTAAATTTAAAAACTTGCTTTTTAACTTGTTGCATATTGGATACGGTGTCCCAAGGAAGAAGCTGCATTGTTTCCATAAAACAGTATTTATGGATTTTTTTATTATTCGCGATAATTACAAAATACCCTTATATAATTAAAAATAAAAAAAAAATGTTTCCGCCCGGGATCGAACCGGGGACCTTGTGCGTGTGAAGCACACGTGATAACCACTACACTACGGAAACCAACGTTAAAACTTGTTGTGTTGTCGTATCTAACCACATCAGTTTTGTATGATTTTGTAAATACGTAGTGCCATCGGAATTCGAGCCACTAAATGGAGATCTCCCTTATTATAAAAAATAAAGAAATGGTCAAATAGGCAATTTTATTAGAAACCAAACAGCATCTGGGGACAGATTCTAGCTATTATGGTTCTTGAGATATTTAAAAGAAATAAAATATTGCTAACTTATGCTGTAATTTTTTAATTTCCCAAAATTCTTCGAACCTGTGAACACATTCCTAAAGCGACTTTTTATGGCAGATTTTTAGTCTAACATTTCGTAAACGGGATCGACTATATATTATCAACTTATTTGTTTTAAAACGGATCTGGAATTTAATTTGTTTTTTTTTTCTAAGCCTTTGGCTTCCCAAAATTAGCTATATAACATCCTCAGACATTAAAAGTATTTAAAATTCTTCTTGTTAATTTAGCGAAATTTCGGTTTGTTGTCTCTCTCCAATACATTGTCTCTTTTTAGGAAGGAAATTTTTAAGCCAATAAACTCAGGGTTGCTACACCTCCGAAAATAAATCTACTAAATGAGGTTATCGAATATACTAAAAAGCTTCTAGACGAGAAATATTGTATTGCTATGCTAACTTCACTTAATAAAAATGAATATGGAAGCTTATATGTTATCACTTTTAAAAGAAATACTTTGTTTTATTTTATACTTTCTGCACTCTCAAGCCAAGCAAGTTCCAAAATATTCTAGCAGTCTATGCTAATGACTCTGACGTGACATATGACAGCAAGTATTGTCGGATTTGTTGGCTGTATACAAGGCCTCTAGTTTACAGGCCTTGGGCTGTATACCCAACAATTAATTACAATACTCGTATAATGGCGAATGAGCAAATTTAAAAATAAAACGCAACAAGCAATATCATTTGTTTTAGTTTGTAATATATTAAAAACATTGTCCGAGAATGGAAATATTTCTGAAAATATGTTTAACAAATAATTAAAATTAAAATCTCGTTTCAAACAGTTCAAAAACCCCCTCGAACTATTTATTGCTTCTGAGTCCCACGTTTTATTATTTTCTATTATATTCTCAAACAGTTCAATCAATGATATACGATTTTCAGATACTGTTAACACAAGTCTTCCATTATAGTTCCACCTAGTAGGAGCAAGGCCGGATTAAGCTTTTATGGGGCCCGGGGCTATTATATTTTTAAGGGGCCCTTTTTTAGGGGGGGGGGGTAGAAAAAAAGCGGCGCTCACCCTACTAGATACGCCGATACGCCATTGCCCTTTATGAATAAAATGCAAAATATTATTTATAAAATTTTATTCCCATAACCAACAAAAAACAGTAGCCATATACCTATAATATATGTACGTGGTCAAAATATATTTTTTTTTCGTAATTTAAGGTTAACAAATTCTTCTACCACGCCATCGAATTCTAATTCCTTCAGAACGTCCCTTTCTATGCACATTAATGTTAATGAAGACACACGTTCCTCCTGCATTGTGGTTCTGTATTTATTTTTAATGTAAACCAGCTTTGAAAAAGAACGTTCTGACTCACAATTTGCTAGAGGTATTGACAAATAAATTTTTAAAAGGGTATAAACGTTTGGAAATGTGTCAATTAATTGATTTTCCAAAATGTACTTTAGGAGATCAAGCGGATTAAGTACTTTATTTGTGGAAGTTTTAAGAAGGTCAGAAAAGAATGCCAATTCATCAGTTAAATTATTATTTAAGTCATCTTTATAGACGCTTCTTACATTTGCGGAAAATTCTTCAATTTCTGCTTTAGATAAATCAGAACTAAATTTCGATAATAATCCGAACAATTTGGCAAGATCTGCATATGCATTACAACGTCGTTGTAATTCATTGACCAGCTTGTCTATTATTATTAAAAACGTCTGTGTTCGAAAAATTTCTCTCTCATCTGATACCATTTCATTTTTACCATCTGGATATTTCTTTTGACGTTTTGACCTGCCCATAGAATAATCATATTCCTCCTGTGGTAGTAAATTTTTGGCTTCTTTTTCAAACAAATCAAATTGGTCTCGGAAAGAGGAAACACTTGTTATTAGCCCTTTTAATATTTTTTCACCAAATAACAAATCCAAACCTGGTTTTTGTAGTATATTGGAAGCTTCCCCAAAAAGTCTTAAAATTTTACTCCAGAAAGTACCCATTACAAGAGTCTCCATTTTTGTCATTTGTTTAGAAAGACCCGCGGCTTCTAATTTTGTGTCTTTTTTTTCTAAAGGATCATCCGACATTGTTTTTAAGCAGGTAAATATTTGGACATAGCTTGTTACTAACGCTTTTGCCGCATCTTCCCTACAGCTCCAACGAGTGGTACTTAGCGATTTGACAGTAAGGTTTTTGTCAATATGATTTAAAAGCAAATGCCATCGATGTGTGGAGGCCCCGAAAAAGGCATACAATTTTTGCAAAAAATTAAAAAACTTTGTAGCGTCAAGGCAATGGTCAACAGCACATTTTCCAACTAAATTTAAGGAATGTGCAAAACAAGGCACGTAAAAAGCTACTTTTATAATTTCTCGTATATGTGCTTGGAGGCCATTATACTGCCCGGACATATTACTTGCATTGTCGTAGGACTGTCCACGACAAAACTTTAAATCCAACGAATTTTTTGTTAGAAAATTTATAACAACCTCCGACAAAGATTTACCAGTATGACTGAAAATAGGGACAAATCCTAAAAATCTCTCATGTACTTGCCCACCTTTTTCATTAGAGCAATAACGTATAATTATCGATAACTGATCTACGTGTGATAAATCTGGGGTTGAATCTACTATGATTGAATAATATTTGGATGCCATGATATCTCCTATAATCTTTTTTAGTACCTTTTCGGACATTAATTTGATAAACTCCTCGCATATGGTTTTGGACAAATAGGAAACACTACCTTTACCTTTATTTCCATAATTCTTAATATGATTATCTAAGAAAGGATGGAATTGTTTCCAACATTCCCATGTAAAGATCATTAGATGATGACCCAAAAATTTCATTGTCTCCACGAAAAGGTAAACCTCTTCCTGCTAGAAATTTAATTACAACTACAATTCGTTTAAAAACATCAATCCAATAATTCTTTTCTTTCTGAAAGGCGTCTGCAATATTTTTGTCCACTCGTTTTTCTAAATTTATTCTCGAAAGAAATTTGTTCATACTGACCCTATGATCTTTGCTGTTTTCGTGGAGTTCGATTTTCTGAGGACCCTTTTTCCAATCTGAGAACCCGCAACAAAATGGGGCACCTTTGTCGAAATTAAAAAGTTTGCAAGAAAAGCAGTAAATATTTCCAGTGCTGAGAGAATATAAAATCCACTGCCTTCTAACCGTTTCGCCGTTTACCAAAATCTTGTATAGCATTGATTTGCTGAATTTTCTATTTTGTGATTTGTAGGATCTTAATGAAGCTTTGAAATTTTTATCAGCGTCAAAATTTTGAAAATATTCGGCTCCTTTTTCTAAATAACAATCAATTAAATTATCGGTAATTATTTCAGGCCATTTGGCGGGATCCTTATTAGGTATGAATAAACTATGTCGAATAGAAAGGGTTACATCAGATTTACTTGTTGAAGGCACTAAAATGAAAATAAATTTAAATGGGAAAGTGAAATTTGCCATCAACATTCAACGCTACATTTAAACCGTCAAAATGATTCAGTGTATCTAAGTTGTAAACTATAAGTTATGGAGTAAAAAGTAATACTATTATACTATACCTGCTTCTGAATTTTCCCAGGAATTTTTATTTAAATTTCCATCGTGCGCATTATCATCATTAGTATTAGTGTCGCTTATAGTATAAGCACTGCTTTCAATGCTTGTGTTTCGGTAATCAGAACTATTTTTAGTGGAATCCTTTTCTAACAAAGCGTTAGGTTTAGTTAAAAAACTTGTTATTTTGGGCAGTTTCTTTACTGCTTCTAATTTATCCTCAGCAGCCTTAAAATAATTATTTTGTGTTATCCAGGTAAGTTGTCTATACATACAAAAAACAATAAGCAATAACAAACTATAACTTACTTTTCTTTTTTGAGCGCCGCTTTTGTATCGACTTAATATCGATTTGTCACTCTTATTCATTACTATATTGGCACCGGCCACGGGCACTGACTAGGTATAGGGTATAGGTATTTTTTATTTTCTTTCTATATATAAATAATAAAATAATATGTAAAAAAAATAATACATTGAAAATAAATTGATGATTGTCAAAACAAAAATGTATTATCTCAACTTACCACACAACGCAACGCACCAACGCCTGCAACGCTGACTATTTATTTTGCTATGGATTAATAGCTTATAATTAAGTAGTTACTTAGTTATTTTATTATGTACCACTAAATCACTGCTTTCTTCTTAAAATGAACATAAACGTAAACGTACAGTACATATTTTAAAAATACAGAAGAAATAATATCGATGTAACGATCTTGCAGATTGTCAAATCCAAATATTCTAATAAATTTATGTCTTCATTACATCATTACTGGACCCGTGAATAAAACAAAGACCATCCTGACAATCCAAACTAGAAAGAAACAACGAGAAGAAGAAGAACTAATTTGATTGGTTATCGAATAGTTTCGCGCCTATTTTATTGCTTCGATACGCCGGCGTGCGTTCAAGGCCGTCAAAACGTAGGCGAGCCCCGACTCGGCGCCACTGTTGCCAGATCTACTGATTTTTCAGTAAATCTTTTGATTTTACTCTTATTTTACTGACTTATTGATTTCAATTCTCATTCTACTGAATCTCATATTCATAATATTTTTGCTCTCTCTCTCTCTCTCTCTCTCTCTCTCTCTCTCTCTCTCTCTCTCTCTCTCTCTCTCTCTCTCTCTCTCTCTCTCTCTCTCTCTCTCTCTCTCTCTCTCTCTCTCTCTCTCTCTCTCTCTCTCTCTCTCTCTCTCTCTCTCTCGCTCGCTCTCTCTCTCGCTCTCTCTCTCTCGCTCTCTCTCTCGCTCTCTCTCTCTCTCTCTCTCTCTCTCTCTCTCACGCACGTTTCACGAAAAAAGAGCCCCTACGGGGCCCCATTGAACCGCGGGGCCCGGGGCTGTAGCCCCTTTAGCCCCATGGTTAATCCAGGCATGAGTAGGAGCTACCTTGTGCAATCGTTTGTGGACAATGGAGTCCAAAACTTTGTGTACGTTTTGTTGACTTGGATAAAAAAGCAGCCATGCCACTTAAAGTAACGAAAAATACTTTATTTTATGTGATTGATGGACCGGGATAAAACTAAATTTAATTTATGAGCAAAACAATGGACAAACACAGCACTTGGGAAAGTTTCTCGAACTTTAGCTTGCAGACCCCCTAATTGTCCTGCCATCACTGCATCTCCATCATAGCTTTGAGCAAGTAATTTTTTCTCTCCATTAATTTCTTTAGTAACGTTATAAACTACGGTATATCGCGTATATCGGTAAATCGCTCTTGAATACTTCCGTCTGTTTTAACGTAGCGTATTACTATAGATAATTGGCTAAAATTAGTGATATCGGTTGTTTCGTCCAGAACAATAGCAATGAACCGCGCCTCGCCAATTTCCTGCTTAATTATTTTTAGAATAATGGTTGCAACAGCAGAAATTAAATCATTCTGGATTCGATTCGACGTTCCGCGAAAAGTGCTAGAGTGCTCTAAATGATTTTTTAAGCAATCGTCATATTTAGCCATTAAACTAAGTAAATCCTGAAAATTTCCTCTATTTGAAGAAACCCTTGTTTCGTCATGACCTCTAAATCCCAATTCGTGCTGTCGGAGAAAACAAACAACATCGATAAGTCTTCTTAATATTTGCCTATTTTTATCGACTAGTTCATTGTGTTGGCGGTGACTAATTTCCAACTGTTTATTAAGGGCGGGTTCAATTCTGGTTTTGCCGAAGACTTTTTTTTTATGACGGCCTGTAAATGCCCTTTGGACATAATGTGTATTTTTACAACTTTATGGAAATTGTTTAAATCGGAAAAACCAGTTTTATTCCAGAGACCTTTTTCGTTTTCAAAAAGTAAACATGGCCAACAAAATAATTTACTTATATTTTCACACCCTGTTAGCCATTTAAATTGTTCGTATTGTTTTTCCGGATAAAAATGTCTAATACAGTTTTTCATTTTTGTGGTTAAATTTTTCATAGGCGGTTTTGTCCTTCCTTTGGAAATTATTTGAAGCTTATCAGCGAAGTTTAATGTTGAAAATCCCTTTGTTATTAAGACATACACCATATGTTCACAGACACTCTTCTTACTAAATTCTCCAACATTTTTAACGTTATTACCGACCGCCGAAGTTGACGGTATTTGCATATCCACGTCCGTATTATTGTCTTCCATATCGCACCATGCACGACGCGACGCGACGTACGTATCACACAACATACGGATAGCCGTTCAAACAAAGAACCTACTGCAACGATAGCTTGCGCCAGCACTTAAGGCATACGACTGAAATGCAAAAATTGCAAACAGCCGGTGGAAAGTTCAATAACCTCTGGCTCGATTCACAGGAATCATGCATACAGGACTTGGCTGCAGTGAAGCTAGCGGCCCGCATAGGTTGTATTCGATATTCTATTGTGGCTGGGTCGGAGTCGAGGCCGCATTTATTATGGGCTTGATAATTAAGATATTTTAGCATTTTTAATATAAACTAAAATGGTTTCCTATTTTAAAAATTACATTTTAGATGTTTTGTATTTTTTTTGGGGAAGCACTGCCCTTGCTTCCATGGACTGCACGCCCCTGCATTTTGAATAATTCGTGAGCAGAAAAATAATAATTACACTCAATATTTTGACAAAAAATTTGATTGATCGTTGATTTTTTCGAATAGTTTTGATAAAATACAGTTTTAAAATTAATCTTCATTCGACCTAGAGTTGTCGGTAATTGAATATTATATTAATTGAAAAATAGCTCTCAAATACTTTTTAGAAATGGAATTACTGTAATTGAATTATTTTTTAAAATAAAGTAGTTGTAATTAAATCTCAGTTACTAGGAAGAAATTAATTGTAATTAGTAATTAATTTTAAAACAATTAAGTAGTTATTTAATTTTGCAGTAATTACTTAATTACGTTTAAGTAATTCAATTATACGGGCGTGCAGTCCATGGAAGCAAGGGAAGCAATGTTTCCCCAATAAAAATTATAAAACATCTTCTAAAATGTAATTTTTGAAATAGGAAACCATTAATTTAGTTTATATTAAAAATGCTAAAATATTATCTTAATTATCAAGCCCATAATAAATGCGGCCTTGACTCCCACCGAGCAATAGAATCGAATAGAACCTATGCGGGCCGCTAGCTTCTCTGCAGCCAACTCCTGTATGCTTGATTTCCTGTGAATCGAGCTAGAGGTTATTGAACTTTCCACCAGCTGTTTGCAATTTTTGCATTTCAGTCGCGTGCTTTAAGTGGGGGCGGAAGCTATCGTTGGAGTAGGTTCTTTGTTTCTATCCGTATGTTGCGTGATATGTACGTCGCGTCGTGCATGGTGTGATATGGAAGACAATAATACGGACGTGGATATGCAAATACCGTCAACTTCGGCTGTCGGTAATAACGTTGAAAATGTTGGAGAATTTAATAAGAAGAGTGTGTGCGAATGTGTGATGTGTGTCTTAATAATAAAGGGATTTTCAGCATTAAACTTTGCTGATAAGACTCAAATAATTTCCAAAGCAAGGGCAAAACCGCCTATGAAAAATTTAACCACAAAAATGAAAAACTGTATTAGACATTTTTATTCAGAAAAACAATACGAACAATTTAAATGGCTAACAGGGTGTGAAAATATAAGTATACTATTTTGTTGGCCATGTTTACTTTTTGAAAATGAAAAAGGTCTCTGGAATAAAACTAGTTTTTCAAATTTAAACAATTTCCATAAAGCTGTAAAAAGAGACATTATATCTAGAGAGCATTTGCAGGCCGTCATAAAAGAAAAAATGTTCGGCAAAACCAGAATTGAACACGCCCTTAATAAACAGTTGGAAATTAGTCACCGAAAACACAATGAACTAGTCGATAAAAATAGGCAAATATTAAGAAGAATTATCGATGTTGTTTGTTTTCTCGGAGAGCACGAATTGGGATTTAGAAGTCCTGACGAAACATGGGTTTCTTCAAAAAGAGGAAATTTTCAAGATCTACTTAGTTTAATGGCTAAATATGATGATTGCTTAAAAAATCATTTAGAGCAGTCTAGCGTTTTTCGAGGAACGTCGAATCGAATCTAGAATGATTTAATTTCCGCTCTTGTAACCATTATTTTGAAAAGAATTAAGCAGGAGATTGGCGAGGAGCGGTTCATTACTATTGTTCTGGACGAAACAACTGATATCACTAATTTTAGCCAATTATCTATAGTAATACGCTACGTTAAAACAGACGGAAATATTCTAGAGCGATTTTCAGGTTTTAAGAATGTGTCCGAAAATCGTACAGCAGATGCATCATATACCGTAGTTTATAACGTTACTAAAGAAATGAATCGAGAGAAAAAATTAGTTGCTAAAAGCTATGATGGAACTACAGTGATGGCAGGACAATTAGGCGGTCTGCAAGCTAAATTTCGAAAAACTTTCCCAAGTGCTGTGTTTGTCCATTGTTTTGCTCATAAATTAATTTTATCCCAGTCCATCAATCACATTAAAAAGTGTAAAGTATATTTCGTTACTTTAAGTGGCATAGCTGCTTTTTTTTCCAAGTCAACAAAACGTACACAAGCTTTGGACTCCATTGTCCACAAACGATTGCCCAAAGTAGCTCCTACTAGGTGGAACTATAATGGAAGACTTGTGTTAACAGTATCTGAAAATGGTGAATCACTGATTGAACTATTTGAGAATATAATAGCAAATAATGAAACGTGGGACTCAGAAGCAATAAATAGTTCGAGGGGGTTTTTGGACTGTTTGAAACGAGATTTTAATTTTAATTATTTGTTGAACGTATTTTCAGAAATATTTCCATTCTCGGACAATGTTTTTAATATATTACAAACTAAAACGAATGATATCGCTTTTTGCCTAAAAAAAGTGGATGATTTAAGTCCATGTTAAGCCAAAAAAAAAGATGACTTTGACCTATTTTGGGAGAAAACCATGACGTTAAATATAAAGCCACAAGCCAAGCGTCTTCGAACAGACAAGGTGGGAGATGTTCAAACATCATACAGACGCCTCTTTTATGAAATAATCGATTAAATTCAGAAACAAACTATAGATTTAATGGTTTAAATGATTTTAATTTCCCCGAGCTCTGCAATTTTGATGCATTTAAAGGAAAAACTTTTCCAGAAGATGCGTTTAAATTTCTTCTTCTTCATTATGGCCAGTTCTTCGACCGAGTGTTACTGCGATCTGAACTAAAAGTGATTTACGAAACTGATGATATTAGCGCAAAGGAACTAATGCAATTTTTAAAAGACAAGGAGCTGGAAGATGCCTACACCGAAGTATCGAAATTGTGTGAATTAGTATTGACAATACCTGCCACAAGTTCATCAGTAGAACGCAATTTTTCAACACTTAAACGTATAAAAAATTTCGTGAGAAATTCAACGGGGCAGGAGAGACTTTCGCATACATCGCTGTTGTCCATTGAAAATAAACTTCTCCCAAATATGTCGGAGCATCGACGTCATTGAAAGTCGTTGCAACAAATGATCGAAGAATCGAATTACATTACAAATAAGTAAGTTTCTAAAAATTGCTTCCCTTTCTTAAAATTTCACCGCACGCCCCTGTTCAATTACTTTCCAAATAGTTTAATACTACCAAAGTTTACGGAATAAATATATACCATTTTTTCCAAGCAATTCAACCACTTTCAAGATCCAATCACATTATACCTTAACTGAAAACTAAAATCAATAAAAGTCTTACAAAAGGTCAAAAGAATGTTATAAAGTTGCACACTGATGCATTGTTAGATGAAATATGTTTAGTAGTGGTAGATTCTGGATCTCTTTTCGGTAAATTTCTGAAATATGGATAGAGCTATATTTTTTTATTACATGAAATATGAGGAAATTTACTTGAAAGTAGTAAAAACCAAATTAAAAATATTTTCATCCTTATTGATTAAAGGCGTTTAAATTTAGCCAGGTTTAACTTGACAGTTATAAGAGACCTGTGCAATGGATCATTCAATTTATGAAAGTGTTATAAGCAAAATATAACTGGCGAATTTTCGTTTAAAATTGAGTTTTCCTGAATAGAAAAGTGCCTACACCTTATATAATAGAACACAACATTTGCACTCATACTACCCTCAGATTTCCCACTTACTAACTTGCAAAACAAAACGGTGGCCTAATAAAATGTTTAAAAAATGAGAAAGTGTCACGTAGTGATGGAATGGTAAAATTGTCGTACGAATTCAAGATGGTGAAAGAAAATGGCGGCCAAATAAGATGTTTAAAAAATCACCGTAAAAAAATCTTCTTATTCAATTGCTTGCGAATTCAACATGACGGTGGTGTTAAAAAATCAATAAAACCATTTATTCAATTTATTTTAAATTATGCCTAAAAATTAGTTGTGGTGTAGGTAGAAACAGGTACAATATTGGCACGAATCCAATATAGTGGAACAAATTGAAATTAAATTAAAAATATTTGAAAAGACTGTATTGTATGTGTTACTAAATGTCTATCTGCAGAACTAAATTGGGTCACACTTTACTATTCCTAACAAACAGAAAAATCCATAGAGAAGTTCCAGGTAAATGAAATTTACCGATTTTTTTTCGTACCACACGGGTTTGGACCGGGCCCCGGGGGTACTGCCCCAATTTACATACCCACAGTTACACCTCTGTCTATTTTATCATCTTTTAGTATACCAGTAGCTACCGACCTTTAAGTATCCCAGAAATGTGTAGTGTGAATTCCTATTTCAAATGTTTCCTTTCGTTTTCGTTCTGTTCCATGAATTCAATTCACATCACTCAGTCTCTCCAATCCATAAAACTTTCAATAGAAAATTCTCTTAATCCGGAAAAGAAAAAAAACAATCGAGAAAAAGTTCGACAAGCTGATTAGGGGACAAAAGACATCTAAACACACGTCGCACGACCGAGGACAATCCAGAGACGTGCGAAAGCGGAAGAAACATTTATAGTGAAACAATCTAGCCATTGATTGTATAGCCATTGTTGTCTTTTCTTAAAATTGATTATGCTAATAATATAGTACTCCACTGAATTTGTTTACAGAATGTTTGATAAGGAATGATATATTATGTAAAACTAGGTTCTTGGGATGTCGATTTGAAAAAAACACCTTGTATCATATTTTTAAATTCTATGCAAAATTCCAAACTACACGGTAAAAAATCACTATTCATTAATTCTCAATAATGTATTCAGAAAAAATTGTGCATTAATGTTATAGAATTGTGCAGAAAATACATACAGGAGTATTCAAAATAAATGCCTTCATTTGTGTAGTGTTTTATAACCAAAATTGTACATATTTTGTCGACAAAGCAATGCTAAAAAGGCTAATATTCACTGTGCATTACTAAACCACATTGTTCAGATTTTAAGAATAAAACTTGTGTAAAAATACTAATAGCGTCACGTGTTAAAAATCTTCAGAACAAAATTATTTATTTTTTCTGAACAATTATGTTTATATTTTATCTAGCCCCACGCATGCAGGCCCCGATTGGACCGAAGACATGATTTTGTCAATTCTGGCGCGGTGCTGGCGACATTCGGAAATATTTGTGGCGCGGTGCTGGCGACATTCGGAAATATAATTCATTCATAAAAGGTTGTTTGGTTTATAGACTGCAGGTTTATAAAAAAAATACTTTCTTAGGAAGTAGTGTTGCGATTTTGTTTGAAATATTCTACCCCGAATCTGCAGTTTTGTACTCTTGAAGGCAAATAGGACTAAGCTATACACAGGTATGTACAGGGTTGTCCAACGAAGGGCAAACACCTTTATAATTTCTTTATTTTACATGATATTGAAAAATGGTAAAAACAAAAGTTGTAGGGATTTTAGAGAGGAATAAGGATAATTTATGATAAAAACAATTGAACATCAAATAAAAAAATTACGCGAAAAAATTATAGTTATTTTGCTTATTTTAAATGGAACACCCTGTATATTATTGCATTTTTGGATTCTCCCGAAAATTTTAAACACTTTTTATATAAGATATTGCACATTTAAACCTAATAGTTTCGAAGCTATGAACAGTTGAAAATCAGTATTTTGGCTAATTTGCATTATTGTAAAACCTATCTAATGAAATAGGTACCATGAGTATACGAAAGTTGGTACTTCAGCTTGTACCATAGTAAGCACCACTATTAATTAAAGTGGCCAAGAGGCCGATTTTTACTTGTTTTTAGCTTAAAAACATATGAATTTAGGAATAACGAAGTGGCAACATATCTGCAATAACTAAACGAGTAGATATTAAATAACGACGGAACAATATTTATTATAAACCAAATATATGTTTCAAAAAAAAACTCGTGGCTGATTTTCCTCATAAAAAAAAGGCTTGTTAACAACTCTCTTCTTATAATCCGCATTCCCGGGCTCGCTGCAGAATCTAACTCCTAATTTCTTTAACGTATATGTATTAATGTAATGTATTAACGAAATAACGACGGAACAATATGTATTATAAACAAAATCTATAATAACTAAACAAATAGGTATCAAAGAACAAGGAAACAAAACTTATGAGAAAAAAATCTAGTTTTCAAAAATGCCTCCTTCAGCGGCTAAGCACATTTGCATGCGTTCTATAAAGTTTTCTTGAGTATTACGTAACATTTCGTTGTTAACGGCTCTAAAGGCCTCTTGTATTCTCTCCTTCATTTCGTTTGGACCTTCACAAGGCGTAGCATTTACAAAATTGTCGACGAATCCCCATAAAAAGTAATCCAAAGGACTGAGGTCCGGAGACCTAGGGGGCCATAGAATCGGTCCTTCGGCTTCATTATTTACGTACCATGGATTCCCCCTATTACCTATCCAATTCGATCCATGACGTTCAGTTAAAAAGTATGTGACATCATGTGTGCCATGCGGTGGGGCCCCATCATGTTGAAACCACATATTGTTTCTAACTTGAATGTTCACATTTTCTAATAAAATCGGCAGTGACTCCCTTAAAAAGTTTAAATATATGTTACCAGTTAAATTACCCTGGAAAAAATATGGTCCAATAACATAATCGTTTACAATGCCACCCCACACGTTCACGGGCCATCTTCCTTGTTTCATAATTTCCCCTCTCCAATTAGGATTTTGTTGACTGTAGTACCTTATATTATGTCGGTTCATAGTACGGTCACTCCTAAACGTAGACTCATCTGTGAATAACACATTTCTAAAAAAGTCAGGGTTTTGGTAAGTTTTCTCTATAGCCCAAGAACAAAAATCTACTCTTTTTTCTATATCTCCAGGTAGTAACTTTTGGTAATATGAAATACGATAGGGATGGACTTTGTGATTTTGTAAAATTCTCTTCACAGATGTGTAAGACATACCAAGTGCTTCGCTCCGAGAATTGGTACTTTGAATTGGATTTTCATAAATGGAAAGCAGAACTCTTCTCTTCACTAAAATAATATTCTTTAAAAAGTAAACTACCGAAAGTTTGACAAATCTTTGATTAACTTGTTGCCCGGCAACCAAACGACAGTATTTGCACAGGTATCTCGATAGACGATAACCAAGTTTAAACACGTTAAAGAAATTAGGAGTTAGATTCTGCAGCGAGCCCGGGAATGCGGATTCTAAGAAGAGAGTTGTTAACAAGCCTTTTTTAATGAGGAAAATCAGCCACGAGTTTTTTTTTGAAACATATATTTTGTTTATAATAAATATTGTTCCGTCGTTATTTAATATCTACTCGTTTAGTTATTGCAGATATGTTGCCACTTCGTTATTCCTAAATTCATATGTTTTTAAGCTAAAAACAAGTAAAAATCGGCCTCTTGGCCACTTTAATTAATAGTGGTGCTTACTATGGTACAAGCTGAAGTACCAACTTTTGTATACTCATGGTACCTATTTCATTAGATAGGTTTTACAATAATGCAAATTAGCCAAAATACTGATTTTCTACTGTTCATAGCTCCGAAACTATTAGGTTTCGGCAGAATCCAAAAATGCAATAATATACAGGGTGTTCCATTTAAAATAAGCAAAATAACCATAATTTTTTCGCGTAATTTTTTTATTTGATGTTCAATTGTTTTTATCATAAATTATCCTTATTCCTCTCTAAAATCCCTACAACTTTTGTTTTTACCATTTTTCAATATCTTGTAAAATAAAGAAATTATAAAGGTGTTTACCCTTCGTTGGACAACCCTGTACTTATACCTATTGACATAATATATAAATACAACTATTTCTGAGAGGGTATAATAACTCTGAACTTAAAAACAATAAACTGAATACACGTGTTGCTTTTTAGGATTAATTTGTATGGTATAGTCTTACTGTATGCTTATAAAAATATTTCATAAAATCTTACATAAAAATAAAAAAGATATATTAGGTTTAAGATACTTAAAACATAATGAGTTCCCGAGTAACACACTAAAATGTGAAAGAACTTGAATCTGTATTAAATATGCCTCAAACTCTAACTCGCTTTATTTTCACAAAACGCAAATTATGTTTGGATCTTGTGTAATTTAGAATATGGCAATTGCAGTAACCCGTTGCGTTTTAAAATAAAATAACTTAACTAATCTTACGAAACATTGTGTTTTGGATAAGTACTCGTGAAAAAACCATATACTTTTACACCGATTTTTTTTTTGTTTTTGTTACGTAACATCGAGATTTCGAAAGGGATTTACCAAGAAGTTTATCTACATCCAGTTGGAGTTGATACGATGAATAAAACAATTTTTTTATTAAAAATTATTTTTTATTTGACATAATTTTTGACTAAAGGTTCTGTAGTTGATTGTGGTTTGGCTTCCTTATTTCATATATTTTCATAGTTATTAAAAAATGTTTAGAAAACATAAATATTTTGGGTAAGAATTATGCACACACATATTTTAGAAAGGACGCACATTTTGTGCAAAAAAAAATATACAATATTATTCAACAAAAAAAATTTCTAATTTGTTGCACAACTTTGGGCATAAAATTATCACAATTTGTGCAATAATTATGCACAATATTGTTTGAAGAAAATTTATATTGATTTTTACTATACAAAATTGTCCAAAAAACATGCATTCTCTTGTGCAAAAATCTTATATATTATTGTATGTCAATTCAACACAATATTGTTCAGAAGATATACACGATTATTCAGAAAATATATGCAACTAATTCTGACCAACCATGTGTACATTTTCTGCACAAAATTGTGCCAAGTACACATTCAGACACAATTTGAACACTAAATCTACACAATTGTGCAGAATTTATGCATATTTTTTTTAGAATGTAACTTCATACAACAAACTCTATGCCTAGCTATTAGACACGAGACGTTAACGGCATCCGGCACGGGTAGCACATAAGCTTGCTGAGGCTCTTTATGCTATTCCTCCAGAGTGGACGTCTCAAAGTCAGATCTTGCTTCTTTTCAGAAACTAATGGTTCCCCTAATACAAGTCGGGTATAAAAGCCCGCCTGAATCGCTCCGAGCTTATTCAGTGCTCAGATCTCCTGGAGTTAAGATCCCTGAAGATGCATTGTTCAATCGAAGGCGAAACGTTGGATAGTAGGTACAAAGGAATAGACCCCCTCAGACCCAGCATGTCTTATAATGCTCGGATTCCACATAGGTTCCCGCCTAAGCAAAGCAGACTGGCGTTGACTAAAGCGTCGACAGACCAAATTTTATGTTGGGTAGTTTCGTCTACCTCGGCACAAAACTTGCAATATAGATCGTTTCCGAGTTCAGTCTTATGCCAGCCAGTATCTAGTTTTTTTTGCAGTGGTGGGGAAATGTATTTACGCACTCCGACCTCTTGCTAAGATTCATGTGTGGGACCGCAATGAGGCTACCCTACCCACCAAAACCCCACCCTTCTTTTGGTGCTAGCCCTCCGAACCATCACAGCGTGATATACCCTCAGGAGCTACTCTATTTCCTAGCTATGGTCTTAACTTATTCACCTCTGGCTCGTTCTTCTTATTCTTTTGCTTTCATTATGCTTATAATATAATATTCAATCAATTGCCAATTTTTTTCTGATTTTGTCATAATATCTGTGACATTTTGATATGTAATTCTTACTTCTATTTCATGCTCTACCTGTGTTCTAATCCTGGTTGTGCTGGGGCAGTAAAATAGTGTATGGTCAGCTCCACATCGCTCTTGTCCATTGAAAATAAACTTCTCCAAAATATGTCGAAGAATCGAATTACATTACAAATAGGTAAGTTTCTAAAAATTGCTTCCCTTTCTTAAAATTTCACCGCACGCCCCTGTGAAACGCAGTTATCATTGATCGCTTTGCCAATTCTGTGGATGTATTTCCTGAAGTTCCCGTGTCCAGTAAAGGCCTGTGTCATGTAGAAATTTAATTTCCTATGTCAGCAGGTCACCCATTTCTTTGTTTGGTATTAATTTCTTTGTCCATTGTGCTTTTTCTTGTTCTGAATCCCATCTTTCCTGTCACCTGGCTGCTGTGGTTTCTTTTGTTTCAACTCTTCCGATTTCGTTTTTGTAGATCTCCCTCTCTTTTATGGTAAGGTCAATTGGGGGAATGCCTGTAAGTGCCTCGAGCTCTATCGTGGACGCTGTTATGTAGCTGCTTGCTACTCTGATAAGACCTTTTCTCTGTATAGTTTCCAGCTTATTTTTATATGTGATTTTCCTTACAATATCGCCCCATATGGAGCATATTTTGCATTATCCTTTGTAAACGTCCTATTTTGTCACTGGTTTTGTTTACAGTTAAGTTCTAACACTGGAACCTGTGGTGGAAGATAGATCAAAATACAAGGGTTCTAACCACACTACACCACAACTTGTTACGTTCTGGACGCGCGTTTATATCATCTACTGATGATGCTAATTTGGTTAGCGAAACGCGCGTCCAGAACATAAAAAGTTGTGGCGTAGTCTGGTTAGAACTCTTGTATTTTGAACTTGTTTACAGTTGTTATAATATGTTCTTTAAAGGTCATGTTTTCTCAATTATGACTCCCAAATACCTGACAGATTTCTGCGGACCGATATCCTTGTCTTGGTGAAGAAAAAAGATATTTCTCCTGTCTCTTTCCAGACAATATTACAGCTTCTCTTTTGGAACGTTTTAGTTCGAATTGGTTTCTTATCATCCATTCATTTATCCTGTCGAGTATATTCCGGCTGCGGTCCATTAGATCTTCAGAATTTTTAGCTGTTATTACCGACTAAGTTTACTTTTTCCTCCTGAAGATGCAGAATTGGATGATACATCAGGTTCCATAAAACAGGTCCTAGGAGGGAGCCTTGGGTGATTCCTGCCGTCATTTCAGTGTTTTCGTTCTTATCTAAGATTATTTTCGCCTTTTAAAATAATCGATAAGGATATTTTTAGGTGGTCCGAAACTTTTCTTCGATCCATTTTTCTCAGAATGCTATTCCAGTGTGACGATTTGAAAGCATTTTTGACATCAAGGGTAATAAGAGCACTCCATCTCTGCCCCTCGCCGTGGTATTTAGTTCGACGCCCTATTTTAAGAACATGCTCGATAGCTTGAATGGTAGACTTGCCCCTTGTAAACCCAAACTTTGAAGGTGCCAGGCCACCACTTTCCTCAATTTCTTTCTGTAGTCTTCCAGTAATTTGCCAGTATCTAGTTAAGACCCTGGTAATGGTCCTGAGTTGGCCTCTGTTCAATTTCAGATGCCCTAGTCTCAAAACAGCTAAAAGAATTCAACATGAACATCCTAGGCTGCCTGAATCTTGCTTGTTCATGTCACTCTGCATGAAATTTTGCTACACTGCAATTCCTAACTCTGGTTTTCACAACTGAAGGGGCAATTGTAATAACATATTCTGGCCTATTGAAAGCAGAGCATCGTTACTATCTTCTCGAACCAACTGATCTGCTTCTTCATTATCCCTAACATCCTAGTGGCCAGGCACTCAGACGAGGGTAACCGTATCTGACTCACAGAGCTTCTCTAAAGCTCTCCTACATTCGCGTGGAAGCACTGAAATTACTATATTGGAACAGAGAGCCTTAATCGCCGTTAACTAACTTAAAAACTAATACAGATATCAATATGGAGTTTTCACCAGAACTTCGGTCGTTTATTAGTCTTTGAAACTAGCACAAGAGAAGTTAAACTTTAGATTTACAAATGTTAAGAAAACTGAAAAAAAAACTGTAATTGCTACAAACAGCGCCATCTAACTAATTTGTATAAAACTATGGAGTGTAACTCGATCCGAATCCTAAAATAGCTTGGAATTTCTTTTTAAGCCTAAGCTCATTCAATTCGGATAAGGAGTTCAGAAGATATAGCGATTTAAATCTTTCGTAAGTCAACAGCTTCCCCACGATTATTAAGACTGATATTAGAAGAACCAAAGTGAAACAAAATTAACTCAGCTTTCCAACGAAGTAATAAAAGATATATCTAGTTCTGGGAGCTTTGGTACAATTTTTGAAATTTATTATTCACTCCAGGAACTGCGCCCCCTTGTGGCAAAGTTAGATAGTTAAAAATATTTTCAGCCAATTGCTCTTGGCCATTTTTACTGTAATATACTTTTTTTCGAGACGCTAAGGACTTCCTCATTGTGGATAGTGAACGGTCTTAAGTGAACAGGCTTTATAGGTACTCTTGACATGGTACCCTCTAGACAGGTTCTCCTGTACACAAGCCAAGATTACTATAATTCCAGCCTGACATACAGTCACAAAACAAAACTGATTTTTGCCTAAGGTCGGTTCACGTAAACTGCCGCCCCAGGTTCCCATGCCTATGCCATTCTTCCTTCCTCTGTCAAGAACAATGTCATGAAGCTTCTCAGAAGTTATTGAAACAGAAATGATAGCATCTCTCGTAGCAAGAAAAGGGTGAGATCTCTATGCCCATTTTCAATTGTTTTCGAGATATTATAATTATCAAAATTGACAATTTCGGTAAAACGGTTCAATCTAATTCACAACACATCGCACATTCCTATCTTAGTTTTTTTTGTGTTTTCATTCAATGCCTTGGGTGAATATGTCTTTCGCAGTGGCGGCTCGCGGGTGAAAAAGTAAGTGAAGTGCAAATGAAACAAGAAATTATCGCAATAATTTTTTTTCCAGAATTTTTTTTATATGTGGAAGGGGTAGAATATTTTTTTACGACTTACCTAAATTTTGTATACTTAATCAATTCTCCTATCCTTCTTAGCAGGAAATTTATTTATAACATCCTCATAAAATGGATGAGTTGCCCTAATCTCCTCCAGAAATTACTTTTGAATCGAAATATTGCCTAGAGAAGTAAGTCTTTCTTGAGATATTGTTTTTCTTAAATAAGTTTTTACACGTTTGAGGCAAGAAAAACTTCTTTCCGCTGAAGCACTTGTCGACGCTATTATGAAAATAAGGGAAAACACTTTATTATATGCTTTGGTTAAAATATCCTTATTTTCATTAATTTTTTTCACTTGCTCTTGCAGCGATATATTCCAATTACTGTCACTGGCAAAAATAAGACCAAGCTCATTTTTAAGTCGTTGACTTTTTGAAAATATTTCCCCATATAACTGTAACAAATTTTCAAACTGCCAATATCAGAATCTGCCAAACATAAAAATGTAAGTTTTTCACAGTCTTGAAAGTTTAGTGTCATTTCCATTAAAATATGGTCCAACATTTCATAAAAAAGGGTTCTATACTTAGCCCTAATTTCTTCAGGTGAAAGCTTAACAAGCTCACGTTTGTAATGATTTATTTCTGTAATAGAATTTGCTTTATCAAATATCGTATTAAAAAAATGTTTGTCAAGCGATTTTTTTTTGAAGAACCCAAGTAGTATGTCCGTGATTGAGAAAATGTCATTAAACACTAATGCCAGAAATCCATTCGCAAGCCGGATTGATTTTTTATCAGATTTGTCACAGTTTGTAACAAATTCAAAGAGTCTTTTAATTTATTCCAGTCTTGAACAATCACATTTACTAACTTCGAATTTGAAGACCAACGAGTTTATGTAATTGTTGGTATACGCCTCGTAGATGCAGATGTAAGAACATACGTTCGTTTGGCTGAGTGATGAAAAAATGAGGGAATACCACTAAGGCTTGCAAAAAAAATTCGACATTTAGAAATATTTTTGAACTTTGCTGCTTCACAAGGTTAAGACGATGCGCAAGACAATGGACAAATACAGCCTGCGGCGCTTTTTCTCTTTTTTTTTGAAGGCAATTTAGATGGCCAGACATCACACTTGCGCCATCGTAAAATTGCCGTATTAATTTATATTTATAGTCAAATTGGTCCAAAATTTGATCCAGTAGAGAATATAAATTCTCCGTCGTTCTATCGGAGCTGACATTATAAAATCCTCAGAATCTCTCGACTACTGAACCTTCTGAATTAACGTATCTTAGAATTATGGAGATCTGGGAGGTTTGCGTAGTATCAGTGGTGTCATCCACTTGCACAGAAAAAAACTGTGTGTTCATTATTTCATTTTTTATATGATCATTTAGATAATCAGAAATGCATTCAATTATTTCGTTTTAAATAGTTTTCGAGTCACCAGTAAAAACATTTTTAATTTTTTCGTGTTGATCTTTTAGTTCTTGGGGGCTTCTTGATATTATTAAACCTAAAAGCTTTTAAAAATTCCACCTATTTATTGACTCGCTGCTCTCATCATGGCCGCGAAAGACTCTTGTTTTGCAAGGTACAAAAACTGCGTCAATTACCAAGCACATAAATAGTCTATTTAATCGGAAGTTTTCCTTAAAATGTATTTTATAGAGTTTAGCATTTTCTTTTAAAGTGTCAGCTATAGTGCTTTGATTTTTTACAAATGTTTTTAGCATTAATTCGCATTTTAAATGCTCTGCCGAGTCTTCATGTTTATGTAAAGACCTTCATATATTTAATATACCTGCAAATTCTTCCTTATTCCACACTGAATATTTATTGGAAACTAGTAAACAAGGCCAGCAAAACAATTTTTGTAATATTTGACTACTACATAACCATTTGTACGCCGAAAACCGGGATGACGATTAAAACTCCGATTTTGTTCCTTCCGTCGATTAAATGGAGTTTCCAACAAAATGCAAATCATGATCGGATTCATCAATAATGTAAATTAATAAACCCGACACCAAATAAAGTTGTATTATACTATAAATAAATATAACACAAAATAGTCAAGCAAACTACAAAGGAACTAACCGGTTGCAGCGATATCCGCGAAAATAAAAGTAAACAACCACCCTTAACTGAACGACACGTGGGTGTAGTGTACTGCGTGAGCAATTCACCGAGAGCGTTGTATGGCGCTGGTTAACATTATTCTTCCACGCGCTCGATGTCATCGCGAACGCGTTGTCATGGCAACGTAGTAGGAAAATCGTAAGCTAAACATAGCACCTCCAGCAAAGTCGAAGCGGTTTGCGCCACTGCTATAGTTGTAATAATAAAGTTCCATTGAAAGTTTCAAAAAGACATGCCGCCGACGGTCAAGTAAAACATCCCCACATCTTCAATAATTACTAAGATACCCTTTACAGGGTATCCTTGAACAGGTTTTATATATCTGGTATCCATAGAGATAAGAAAAAACTTCAAATACGAAGTTTGTGGAGATATGTTTGATATGTTTAAAAATGTTACCAAAAATCAACCATCGAATTAAAAAAAAAGTACACGAAATTAATAGAAAGAAATCGTTAATTTAAATAGAACACCCAGTATTTCACAACAATTTTAAATTCTATTCAAAATTTGGGCCAGCTTGATATAACTTTATTACCATCTTCAAAAGTTTTTGAAATATTATCATCATATGAAAATTGACAATTCCAGACTTTGAATAGCTGCAACATCTAAACGGTTTGGCCTAAGGCAAAACAAATAGCACATTTCTACGTTAGTTTTTATGGCCTTCAGGTCTAAGCGAAGTAAACAAAAAAAAACGAAAAAAAATTAAGGCATGTTGGATTTAAATGAGAGTTTAAAAAAACTAGATTCAAGCAAGAGAAGACGATATTTTTCTTAATCGACTAAAATGGGCTTATCGGACTAGTGTTTAAAATATGCATTCATGCAGTGTGCAATGCTGTGTTGCCGGTACATTTCTCTATTTAAATATTTGGAATTATCTCACTTTCATCTTGTATATAAATTATGTCACCTTTTATTTTCCTTGATAAAAGTATAGAGACAAACTAATCGCATCTCGGACATAAATGCAGAAGGTCAGAGGATCCCAAAGACGAGCTGGCACTGTCTCCGGAGACTCAAAACATGTAAAGGGGGGTGCGTAGTTGTCACACGCACTCACACACGAATAGTCTTGTCGAAGAAAAAACTAAAAGAAAGACACTGACTAGAATATTCGATGAAATCAGCCTGGCCCTCGTAGGGCACTTCTTTAGGACATCAAAGTGTTCGCAAAATCCTTTATATGTGACCTCCCTACCGATGGGACGCACTGGATTAGAGCAAATTCGAAAGTTGGTTAGTAGAGGGTTTTTAAAAGCCGCACGAAATTATTGACCCTCTAGAGACAGCCACTGAATTATTCATTCATTATTATGCATTTAATCAATTGATGTTTAACTACTCATTTATAACCAAATGAAATCTCTTTTTTCGTGCTACGTTATGGTGAATAAAAATTTTTATAAAAAAATACAACCGACTTAAAAAAAAAAGAACTAAAAACTGAAAAACAATATTTTATTTCATGCATCTAGAAAATTGTACTCTGTAAAGTCAGTGTAAAATTTATTCTTAATTAGCGTGTACTCGCAACTTCGTTCGCGTATATGACTTCAATGAAAGGGGTGTAAAGAGATACTTAAATCACCTCTTAGTACCTCTTTATATACCACGTTTGTTGTTTGATTCTCTGGCTGTAAAATAGCCAAGATACTATGCGAACTTACTCTAGAGCATGCGACATAGAGTTGACCATGGGAAAAACAATCGTAGCGCAAATCTACTTCAGCTCTACTTAAGGACTCCCTTGAGCTTTGTTAATTGTCATTGCGAAACAAAGCTTTAAAGGAAACTGTACACATTTAAACTGTAAAGTAATAGTCTGATGAAATTAAAGGATAATATAAAAAAGAGTGGTATAAAAACTGTTTTTCCCAGACCAGGACCAGAAATAATAGTAGACTCTATTAAATTGTTTTGTAACGTTTTAACCTGTAGCCGAGTTCCATTACACAATTTTGGTGGTTTTAAATTTCGACTAAGCATCACTGGTGCCCCCACTTTAAAAGTTAACTCATGAGGAGGGATTCCTGAAGGGTTTAGAGAGTGTAGGAACCCAACAGGATAATTAACCGCAATATCTTGGTCTATAACTACATCAATTGAGTAGTATGTTAATTGTAGAACAGTAATTTTTTCCAATAAAGCTAGATTTATTTTATATGCTGTGCTATTTTTCGCGTTCTTTAAACCAAAAAACGGTTTTATTTTGACAAATTTTGAGTCCAATATAAACATTTAAGGGGTAGTTTCACCCCCTTGGAAAATGAGTTTCGAAGAATCCTTCTTATCGGAGCTCTGCACTCTAAAATCAAGCTGTTTGCACAAGCTCAGCTTTCTATGCCAAACGGTTTGAGAAAGAGCGCAAAAATTAATCAATGACCCGATTTTTTCAAAAACTATAAAAAATGTATAAAAAATCTTAAAATATGTATAAAATAAAATAAAAAGCACGCGATCAAGTGTTTTTCCAAATAGCTAATTGTTTTCTAAATAAAAAATATGATATTAAAGGGGTTGTTTCAGCCCCTTGGACACACTGTCTCGGTTTTTAAAAGATTTTAAAATATTTAAAAAAATAAAATATAAATCATGTTATGTTCAAGCATTTTCCGAATAACTAACGGTTTTTTAAATAAAATATATTATAATATTTAGGGGATGGTTTTAACCCTTTGGACAAATTGTCTGAATTTTTTAAAAATCCTAAGATATGTAAAAAACTAAATTAAAAAATAAGTGTTCAAGCGTTTTTTCGAAAAACTGACCGTTTTTTAAATAAAGCATATTGTAATATTAAAGGGGTGGCTTCACCCCCTTGGAATTTGGGTTTTCAAAAATCCTTTCTTATCGAACTTCTACACCCTAAAATCAACCTGTATGCCAAAATTCAGACTTTTAAGTAAAGCGGTTTGAGCTGGATCGTGATGACTGAGTCAGTCAGTGAGTCAGTCAACTATAATATTATAGATTATAGATTATAGATTATCGATATAGATTATAGATTATCGATTATAGATTATCGATTATAGATTATAGATTATAGATTATAAATTATAGGTTATAGATTATAGATTATAGATTATAGGTTATAGATTGTAGATTATAGATTATAGATTATAGATTATAGATTGTAGATTGTAGATTATAGATTATAGATTATAGAATATAGATTATAGATTATAGATTACAGATTATAGATTATAGAATATAGAATATAGATTATAGATTATAGGTTACAGATTATAGATTATAGATTATAGATTATAGATTACAGATTATAGATTATAGATTATAGATTATAGATTATAGATTACAGATTATAGATTATAGATTATAGATTATAGATTATAGATTATAGATTATAGATTATAGATTATAGATTATAGATTATAGATTATAGATAATAGATTATAGATTATAGATTATAGATTAACGATTATATATTACTTAACAACAAAAGTAAGTTATATTTACTGAGTGTTTTGATGTCTAATTCCACGAGTTATACAATATACAATGGTAACATGCATACTTTTTCTTTCTGAAAAAATGGTGTACGCATTTGTGGCGCCACTCCCCCGGTAACATCCTGAATATTCCCTGAGAATTTCAATCATATTGGTCAAATGTGGATTTGAAATCAGATCAGAACCAATCAGAAACCAAGTAGTTTTAAAACAATCAGTGGCGTACTATTTTTTTATTCAAAAACCAGACACGGTTACCTATATCTATGCCTATGGTTGAACTAAAAATTGCTTCATACTGTCAAAATGTAGGCTTCAAATATGAGGTTGTGCCAAAATCCAATAGCTTTAACTGTTATGAAATAACTAAAAAAAAAAACAATTTTTTTAATTAAAACATTAAAATGACCTTTAAATAATTATAAGGTTATGCCAAATCTTCATCAAATAGCTTTTACTGTTACGGAATTGCTAAAACAAATAATTTTTTATATTTTATACTTTAGTACCTAGTATCTCAACAATAAAGCGTTTGCGGACCTACGTTCACATGAACTTTTTTCTTGAATCATCCAAAAGTTATCACTCTGAAGTACTAGCATTTAATTGCGAAACACCCTGTTTAACGAGTTACTGAAATCAAAGTAAAAAGCAAATCTTCGCACATTGCAGAGCTGTCACAAGTACTGACAAAAAGTATTGGAAGTCAAATACTTAAACAATATAAAGACAACAAAAGTTGAAAGAAAAAAATATGGATTTTATTATCATATTTTTGTTTCAAAATTAAGCTAAAATTGGGTAGTTTTATTTCGCTTATTTTTTCTATAATTATAACCTACAAAAACTATACTTAACCAAACTGAAGATATATTTAGAAAAACGAAATATAAATTATTTACCATACAAAATGTCTAAGAAAGAGATTAAATATTCCACCACATATTAAAGAAAAACGGTATTGGGTTAATCGTCGCTTAATTTTGTTACGCTGGCTCCTAGGTCTTAAATTAGCCATTTTTTAGCGAGTACTAAAGGCAAACCAAGTAGGTATTTTTATTGGCAAAATTTTAGTAAATGTTATTGTTACTTGACCACTTTAAACAAACATATTCTTTCTACCTATAAATACGTATTTCCATGCATGTTTTTTTTTACGTTATGAACCCTTTAATCAATTTTCTTAGTGAAATACATTTCCAAACTAAAAAAAAAACATTGTAGAAATCGAAATTTTTAGTTTCAAAAAGGGGCTCGTGTTTTACATGTCTACCAAACGTCAAACCATGATTTGATATCTTTGCATTTCCTCTTGGCTCATAAATTCTAACACTGATTGGTTCTGTTAATACTATTTTTACATAATTTGAAACAATTGATGATTTATCAAATAAATGAAGAAAAGGGAATAAATGACAAATTATTTAGGTAAATTTCGGAAAAAAATAGTATTCATATTTCGGCTAAAAAACAAGGCAGAATTCAGCTAAAAAAGCTCGATTTTAAAAGTAGCTAATAAACCCAAACATAAATTCAAAAGAAAAATTACCAATTGGGCATTTTTACCCCATTATGGCCAAATTTATTTTTCCCCACTTTAGCCATATTTCCGTCTTTATACTATAATAGAACCGTTATTTTGGCTAACAATTTTAGCTAATTAGCCAGGGATATTAACCAATATCACAGCATTTTATCCCATATATGATTATATGTGCTACTTGAGTGCCACCCAGATTCTCAGCTTGAACTATTTTTTGATATCTAACAAAAAAAGAAAAGGTTTCTTCATTTTAGAGTATAATGGATAAAGCGCTTTAGTATTTATAGTATTCTCTAGTTATGACGTGGGATGGACGATATTAGATTTTACCTGTAAATAGGTGATAGCACATCATCAAAATCCACACTTTCATATAGCCCATAATCTGATCGAAAAGATATTAAAGTTAAAAACAAAAGGGTCGTTACCTTCATTGCACACCTATCGGCACTTATCAGTAACTATCGATATGAGTATCTATATTTTTATTTACCTGTTGTTCTTCGATATATCGCTGACCTATCGATATATTGATAGAACGCCCATCCTTAGCTATAACGCAAGTGGAGAGTCAACAATATACAGCCTATCACGAAAGAAAAAAAAGTGGCTCCATTTAATATTATTTGGATGAGTTTCCTACGTTTTGTCACGTGTTCCTTGAGTTAAAATATCGGCTTGATTATGATGCTTACCTACGTTTTTATAGTTTTTATTGATTTATTTAGCGATTGTCTGAGTTTATTGGTTTAAATATAAATTGTAGTTTAGTGTTCCATTGAAATAAATAACTTTTATTGTCTTAAAACGTCTCAATAACCCCAAAGAATACGTAATTAGTAAAATGACCTTTGGTCTTAAGCAGTAAAAATGTCTTAAATTTTACATTTAGAATAAGGGATGCTGGGATGCGTCGTATATACTTTTTATTAAATTAACTATTTTGTTTTAAGATATTTTCGGTACATTTTATTAAAAAGAAAATCGTATACATTTGCTAAATTTATAAAACATAAAACCAGGAACAACTCAGAAGATCCTCATCAACTCTCATTCAACAAAAAATGTTGAAAAAGGGAGTCGCTTCCAGCATTAGCAATAAATGCCCATAAAACCTGTCATCTACATTTGTTGTGAATCTGGGACGACCCAATCCAATTCTGCTCGTTTTCTCTCCAGTCTGAAAAAATCTTTGTCTCGTTCTTCTGATTGTCGCTTCTGAAATACTTAACCTTCTAGCAGCATTGCTAGTACCATTGCCTTTGTGTACTAAAGCCATAATATTGGCTACATTTTCTGGAATAATTTGTTTTGTCAGTATCACTTTGAAATGACACAGATTTTGTTACGACTTGATGAAACACAAAAGTATTTAGCGTCTTCTCTTTACCTAATTTAAAAAAGTGACATTACTTTTTGACTTGTTTTAAAAATATACAGGGTAGGTCATTATATTTGATACTTACCTACAGAGTTTATTAACGAAGATAGAGAAAAAGCTAATATAAAAGCTTAGGGTTTCTTTTAAACCGCCAGAATCCGTTACGAAAATAACAAACGACTATCGCATGCCCTAAAAATATAACGAAATTCGTTTATTTAAATGGAATACTCTGTATTTTTATATTTTTTATGAATATTGTTTTTTTTTATTTCAAAAATATATAGCTTGACTACTTTGGCGCAACCAGTTTTTCAATTATTTTAGTTTAACTATAACAAATTTTGCAGTATATTATAATATTGCCTTAATATGGCAAGTAATGATGCAGTTATATTAAAATAATTAATAAACTCTTTGCGCCAATATAATTAAATTATATATTTTTGAAATCAGTAGAGAATGGCTTTTCATAAAAATAAACAATATATAGGGTATTCCATTAAAAAAGAACGTATTTCTTACCCTACACGTTTTGAATTCACACTTTTTCTCTATCTTTGTTAATAAATAACCCTGTAAGTGGATGTCATAATATAATAACTCACCCCGTACATATAAGTATTTCAAAAAGCAAAAAATGTTCCTCTTCCTGTATAAGTTAATAGGTTTAAAACTGCTTCCTGATTAAAATAATATTTAGCGTTGTTTCTTTGATTTAGTTATTCAGGTTTTTGTAAAAATGAGGTTTGTTCTCTATTAAAGCGTATATTTACTCCTAGAAACTTCATTTTAAGGTAACCTGTATCAAATTTTAAGCCCAAAGATTAACAGCCAAATTCAATATTTCTCTTTCAACTACGAAATAATATAATTTCGGCGAGCATTGATGTCTCCCAACCGATTCAAGACGTCCCATTTAACCCCTTCAGCTCCAGGCCGATTTTCTAAGAACGTAGTCATATCCCAGATTTTGCAAAAAAATAATGTTTAAAAAAAAAATTTCTACTTATTATTAATTTATAGGTATAAGAAAATGCTTTTTTTTAATAAAAGTGACTGTGAAAATTTAATATTTAACTCATTGGCGTAATATTAGGGTAAAAAAAAGATTATATTCAAGCAGTTGATAAATAATGCTAATTTATTAGCAAATAACTGAAACTTATTCTAATAATTTATAAAACATAAACATAAATATTATAATACCAATAACATACAAAAAACAGTGGCCTAGTACTAATAAAAGTACAAATATTAGACTCAATGGCGTAAGGTTAGGGTAAAAAAAAAGATTATATCCAAGCAGTTGATAAATAATGCTAATTTTTTAGCAAATAACTGAAACTTATTCTAATAATTTATAAAACATAAATATTATAATAACAATATCATACAAAAAAGCAGTGGCGTAGTAATAATAAAAGTACAGTGGCGTTCAGCAAAAATGGGATACCCAGGTCAATGTTGGTTATAACCATGATATTCGTCGAAATGCGGCTTTGAGCACAAATAAATTGGCGTATTTTTCTTCCCATGTTGACAACATACTCTACAAGTTTCTCGCTTACGCTACGACGGGATCCATTTTCCTTGACAGTAGAAACGAAGAAATGTTTTTCCCTGCATTTCGCTTTACCATTCTCATTTTCTTCTTCGTAATTCTTTTTCAGTTTTCTGAATCCCGGAGAATACTTCGTTAGGAGACCTGCAATCAAAAGTTTGGTGAATGCTAAAACACTTATGTCATTTCTTTTGGATTGTTGGTACAACACTTTCGCATTCAGAACCATGCGTTGCAAACCAATTACATGCAAACCAATTTTTTTGGACCAGGTATAACTCTTTCTGGTGCAGTCGTAGGGTTCAAGGTCATGGTCAACTGCATCTACACTTCCCTTGTAGTACTCAATAGGAGATGGTTTTTGATACATAATGACAGTAGACACTGATGGTTGATAACGTTCTCGTTCTGTAAATCCCGCAGTGTGGTTACAAGTCAAAAGGAAAACGTCTCTTTTGTCTTTGTACCGGAGAATCAATACCTCATCCTTTCGTATAAAGCACGTTTGAGAGGCATTGAGAGATATTTCTTTCAGTTCCCTAGGTACACCTCTACCAGGTCGAATGGTACCAGTCACATAAGTGTTTTTCGTAAGTAGAAACTCAGCTAGTCTCAAGGACATATACCAGTTATTGAGAATTATCTCTCGACCCTGTTCTAAGAATTGCTGAAACAAAATCACTACAATTCTTTCAGATATCGTCAGCTGTTCTGATCCAGGAATATGATCGGTATTATAAATATCTTTACCAAAATACATAGTAAAATTAAAAGTGTACCCACGTAAACTTGGATGACGGGGGCACATGAAATGAAGTCTTCCTGGATTAATAATAATCATGCAATTATCTCTAACATATGAGAAAAACATAGCCAGCCGAGTAATAGGCCTTCCTGAAACAAAGCCATTTGGATCACTAAATCTAAGAAACTTCAGAATACCGAAAAATCTGTTTCTGCTCATTATCTCTGCACTAAATACATTCGGTCCGCTAAACAAAAAGTTTCGCCGCCAATAATCCCTTATCTCTGGATAATGAACAACGCCCATATATAAATGAAGGGAGAAGAATGTGTACATTTCAGCGATTGTGACATCTTTCCATATTACACCGCAGACTTTTAGAGTACCGTTTTCAATAAGATACCTCCCGGCCCGCTCATTTGTCCAGTCACATACATGTTGAACTATTCTTTGAGACAAAAATGCTTCAAAACAGTTTTCAGGCAGTTTCATTTCGTCTAAGTCGACACCGGGATGAATACCTTCGAACAAATTCAAACCAGGTACCACTGCATTTGTTCTTGTGTCCTAAAAGAGTTAAAACAAACAAATAAAAACCGTTCATAAAATGTAGAAAAGAAATCTTACCCCAAATGGATCTGTTAATACAGCGAAATCACCCATATATTGTTGTTTATCACCATCGGCGTCTATATCTGGAATACTACTCAAACTGTCGTCACTATCCATATCGGAATTACTGATGGGTACGGAATCTTGAAATGGCTCGGAAGCGCTTGAATCGGACATTTTACTTATAAAAACAAAATAATAACCGCCCGAACGCGACGCCTATGTACTCAACAAAGCCGTAATTAATACTGCAACAAGGGAGCGAAACATGAAACACGTTAGCTATCGGTATGATCGTTCGACCTTGAGCGAGCCAATCAAAATCGTCTTAGTGAATAAATATGTGCCATTCCAGGGTATATCCACGTAACTGCAATATTATTCCAGCTTAGAACTACAATTTTAAATTTGTTGCCACAATCTGGGATGGCGCTCCGATATTCATTTGTTGCCACTTGTGGCAACACGGGTGTGACGGGGTTAAATGAGTTATCTATTGCGTAAGCTAAAATAGATCTTTGGTTCAACCGTTTAAAAAATATAGAGCTTTAAAGTATTCCCAAATATTTAGCTAGTCACTTATTTTGCGGGTAAGTTTACTTTAATTTATCCTTTTTTATTAATTTATTGACTATTAAATAAAAAAATAGTATATTATTGCCATATATGTGAGTCTATTATATTATAAGTATGGAACGCCGTTTTACTTTTTAGTCATACGCGTCTTTGATACCAAATTTAATTGCAAAACATATAAATGATGCTGCCTTCATACAATTTTTATTCTTTTTAATTCTTCCGATATCGAATTTTTGTGGATACCGATTTTACCGAATGACATTTTTATGATAAGCAATTTCTTTGCAGACCATTTCAATTGATACCACAAAAAAGTAGTTGTTTATCCTTTTTTAACACGTATACAGCCTACTTAAAATTTCTATATACATGCGTCTTTCCTTAGTTATTGCATTTCAACAAATCGATGTTAATAAAAATTGGTATGAAATAAATGCTATATACAAAAATCAGTTTAAATATTTAATAAATTGACTCTTATTAAAATGTAATCGCTTCAAACGGGATCGCATTAAATTAATATTAATACCGAAAACATTAGAATGCAATAACGACTTTGTGGAGATTAATTTATTTCAACCGTATGAAGGCAAATCTGATTTAAGAACTCATGTAATAAAAAAAATTAATTTATTTTTATCGCATATCAAAAAAAATTAAAGCATCTCTTACGATATCATTTCTTTTTAATGTCAATTCCATTAACACCCTAAAAATGTAAATAGAATAATGCTTATTATTTTGATTTTGATTTTCGTTTATATGTAATTTATACTACATCAAACGGATATAACACGGGCCCTTTACCATTGAAATTAAAATACTTGAATATACATTTGAATAAATAAATAAAAGTTAATACGAGATTTAATTGTATAAGAGTTGTGGAATTTAAATGATTAGCGGGTATAAGGTAACTGGTTTTATTTAATATGCATTGTTTTTATTTCGAATTTTTATTAATGTCGATTCTTCTGAATATCAATTTTCATTGAATGCAGCCACCTTGTTTCAATTTTAATTATCGGACGTGGAGCGATCTAGTGCAAACTAAGAACAACAAGAGCAGAAATCTGTAATTTTTTAAATACCCGAGTTTCTGGCTAGGCATGCGTTCGAAGATTTAAAAGTGAATCTAAAATTAAGACTGTGTTGTGCATGACGTTATGACGAGTCGGATGCGAATAATGAAAAACATATTCGTAGGTAATCAATGACAGTTAAAACGTGTTTAATTATTGTTCGATTGGGAACACTTAGTTATTAAATCATTGCGGAATACGATATACACCCCTATATTTAAAATGTGACCACGTACAAAATTACAGATAATAATGAAAAAAAGTTAAAACGAACTTATCTACCTGCCAACATCCTATTCCAAAACAAGCTATTCTATATATTTATAACAGAAAAAAGAAAACAAGGTTTTGAATTTCTCAGCTATAATTCACAGATTACCACACAATGTAATTTGTAATGGCAAATTGCAATTTCTCCTGGAAGCTGTGTGCCGGCGACATGCTCTACCACAATTTTTTTTGGCTTCTTAAACGTGATTTAAAGTAGGCTGTCCAGATTTTTTTAAAATGAAAAGAGTATATTTCGACGAAATGTAAAAATAGGTACCAGCGTATAATAATTAAGTAAAGTCTTATCACTTTCGCAGAATTCAATAACTTTTAATAATAATTATAATACACATAATAATATAGACTAAAAATAACAAAAATAATTAGAAAATGGCACCAGATTTCGCAAAATAGAGATCATTTGTCCCAGATTTTTCATAATAGAGGATATTTGTCGTATTTATGGAAATAGTAAGAGTACCAGAGTACATGGACCCGAAAAAGAGAACATTCCTCTTAAAAAGAGTATATGTGGTCACCCTATTTAAAGCAAACTGTAGTGAGGTTGTATAGGTATATCACTATATCTTTATTTACAATATTTATTTGATAATTAGGACACTATTTTCATGTTTGTCTCCCTTGTTTAATATGTGAGTAATTATTATAATTTATAGGTATGTGCACTTCACTTTCAAAGCTGCGTGTCGATCAAGATACGGATTTACAAAAATGAACACATCAGTGGTATATTTAGAATGCCGTCTTAGAGGGGGAGGCAAACATTTGATAACTAAAAAAAAGTTCTAGGTTCTTGTTGGAACAACATAAAAAAGTTCTCAATGTTTGTGAGGTATAAGTCCCGAAATGCTTTATATAATGTAATTTTTGCTTGGGTTATTAGCTCGGGGGGAAAGGGGGTGCAGGGTGCATTTGTCTCCTGCACGTACTCAAACCGAAACTGTCGTATGTTGGAATGCAGAACATGTTATATTGAAGAATACCCCAAAACAAAAACATTGCATTCATGCCCTATTATCTTGGTAATTTTGTTCACAAGGTCTCTTTACACACAGCTTTGTAGGTTACACAAGTTTAACCTACAAAGCTGATTTTGTTTTCTATTTTTAGTTTTTACATTCTGGTACTCACGCACATATTATGAAATCAAGGGCTTTTAAAAAACGCAGGTCTATCTAAAAAAAAAATTAGTTGATCTGACCGCGAAAAAGAAACGTCGGATTTCAAATCTATGTGCACCATCTTGTTGATAATGGAAAGTAGCTATAAAGATATAAAATTTATTTTGTGATATCTCTTCAAATGCAGCCTGAAAAAAATAAAATATGTATAGCTGATTTTTCGGTATTTTACGTACCTATATCCTCGGAGGTAGTCATAATTGTCTAACTTTGTCAACTACTTATTATTCGATGTTAAATTGCGCAACTTTGCTCTATTTTAACCGACATTGTATCAAATTTGTAACACCCTGTATATGTTTGCGTGTTTTCATTCGTTGGGACCATTCCAATATACTACCTCAATGGTTGAGATATTCCAAGTACAACTATATGTAATTCTCACATTGAATGCTATTTTTTAACTAATTTTTATTCTAGAGTGCTGTGATTTGGCAAAAACTATTAACTTACCTCCAAGAACCCCGAGAAAAATAAAATTATCTGTCTATTCACTAAACATCTTTTACGCCCATTTAAATATTAAACGATTTTTTCTAAAAAATCTTTTTTTTAATGTCGCTCTTCGGGTTAGCCTTTGCGAGTAATATATAATGATACCCCCCACAACAATATGCAGTATTTTAAAAAATCGGCAAATAAAGCCATAATATGCATTTAAGCCTAAGCAATTTCTAGTCACCCTGATATACGAAGGTTCTGGTTTGACACGTCATGGTTGAAGTTACAATATCATAGTAAATCAAAATAACAAACAAATATAGGGCGTCCCATTTAAAAAACAAAAGTTAATAGCAGAAATTCGGAACTAAAAGAAGATACGGCAACACTGTTACAGTAAGATATATCATAAAACAAAATAGATAAAAACTCAAAGTGGAGGTGCTACAGATAGAACGTTTAAACACGCATTTCAGATTTCAAAACATAAAAATAGCTTTCTGGATAAAAAATCAGATTCAGCTTTTGCTAGTTTATTTTACACCTACCAATAAAATAAAGGTTATGTTGTTTGATTGAAATTGTTATATCATTGTATAAACGGGGGCTTAACAATAATGGTTGTATACATATATATATATATATATATATATATATATATATATATATATATATATATATATATATATATTTGATAAATTAAAAAATAAATCCGAATTCAATGGCCGATTCAAATTATAAACCTTTCATTAACATCAGAATCAGACACTATCACTAACCGAGAAAATAAGTGTTACTTCACAGATTGTTTTGTAATCTGTGACAATATAGCTTGTACAAATTTATTTAAAACTAAAATCTCGAAGTGTTGAAAGTAGTTTGCCGAACCATCGACGTCGCACGTCATGCGAATACTATTTTTTGCCTTCGCCCTCCCACTTCATATACTAACGGCCCGCCACTGACTCAGGCCCCCGCCGTCGCGTCGGCAGTGGCCCCAGCACAGAGCTTGCGCGTCTTGTTTTTGCGGGGATTTAATGATTGAAAAGGCCACAACGCGTAAGGCTCAAATATGTGGTGGGGGCCCCGAGAGACATCAGCGAGCGAAATACAAAACTGAGGATCTTTTCTTTTTTTTTGTCATCATGTAAATTTTGAGTTGCTGCCGAAGGGCCCCCAAATACGTAAAACCCATTGACCGTTTTTTGTCATCGCAAAACTTTGCCTCGCCCAGATGAGCCCCAACCATCGTAAGTAGTTAATTCGGCGTTGTTGCTTTTAGAAAAGCAGCCTCTATAACGCAACATACGAATCGCCTTTTAATACTCATTGTTTATAAAATTATGATTAACACCACGATACACTTACAACGGTATGCCCACGCCGGCCGGTCTCTTCAGCATTCAGCAAGAAAATAAAATTGAGGTTTACAAATGTCAGATTATCTAAAGTGCTCATCGTGAGGATTCGTGATATTTATTTTGATTAAAATAATTAATTAATTTAAAATAAAAGTTAAGAAAGCTGCAAGTAAAATAATTGCAGGGGAAACTTCCATTCATATTTTATAACATTTGTTACTTGAGTTGCTGCACTAGTGCCGTCTATTGACATTTTTAGTTTTTACTTACAATTGAAAAATACAAACCAGTTTCAAAAGTGCCCTATACAAGTAGCTAAAACCATATTGTTCTATTATTATAGTAAATATATCCTAAATTACCATTTTTTAAATTTATCTTAACAGCTTGACGGTAAGCACCAATCCACATTTTTGAAAATGTATTATTTTGGAAATTTGAAATATCTTATATCTGTCACTTTTGTTTATCGATTATAATTTCAATCTCGATTTCTACTGCCTGCAACTGCACAGGTAGAACGTAATAAACTGTATTGAAAATAAAATCTTTAGATTCAAAATAATTAGTTTAATAATTTTAAAAACATTTTATTGAAGCGTAAATTCTAGAATTCAGAATACCAGACCAGAGAAGCTCCAGAATTTTACAAACCTTTTTGAGCGCGAAGACTTCTCTTTGGTATGACGACACATTCGCAAATTAATTTGAGTTATCGAACACACTCACGCAAACACATTATATTTCTTTTGGGAGGCTATAGATGGCGAAACTTCCGATAATAAAAATGCATTCGAGGTGCTTGTATTCAATCGAAATTGATATCAATGGAAATTGGTTTCAATGAAAATAGATAATCATAGAAATTGCTGTAAATGAAAATACCATTCATAAAAATTGATAATCGGCTATATTGTTTCCCACAAAATACTACAAAGGTACTCGTTAAATATTGGATAAATATTGATATCAACAAATTTGTAAGTAATAAAATTATATTATAATAAAAAAAATGCATTTTAATTATAATAATATAATGAAAATTGAATTAATTTTGTAAAGACCCATCCAAATATCCTGACATACATTTTAATAGCTAAATCAAATTAATTGATTGTTAAAAATCTATATGAAGGCTTTAGCTCTAGATGTTCCAAGGATTCAGTTAAAATTACATTTTTATTATAATATTATAAAATAAATTGCCATAATGAAGTCCTATTCAATTTAAATTAATACCGGGCATATAGCAGACTAAAAAGTAAAACGGCGTTCCATATATAAGTGTCTTTAAAACTTTTTAATATATGCAAATGATATTTACGTTTATTTTAATTGTTCAGTTTTGTGACATGTCATCGTTTTAGCATAGCCACCTACTTGATAAAATTGAAAAAGAAACTAAACTGGTGACACGAAATATTGTGATAAATATTCCATTTATTTAACTACGTGCTCCTGGCGGCTTATAGAGATGTACTCTGTTCAGATGAAAGCCGAAACTTAAAAGCCTTATATCTAAAATTTGCAAAATCCATGGTATAAGCAAAGTGGCAATTTAGAATACACTAACTCTAAACCGAAAAGCTTCGCTACAAGGAAATGAAACGAGTTGGGGAGTGGACAAGGTGCCATAGTGGACATACTGATAGGTAATATTCATGGCCTACGATACTAAGCCCGGGCCAGATTTTTTTGCTATTACTGACATGAACTTTTTATATTGATAACAAATTCGAATAAAACTCGCTTGGTTAGTCAATATATTAAATTTCCAGTAAATTCCATTAAACGAATGAAAAATGTGAATATAAAAAATTTTTTGCTTATTTATTTAAAAAGTTAAAAATTAAGATATTAAAAATTAAATATACTAATGTGTTTTATATAATACACCCTATATAAAACAAAAAAGCTTTTATTTGCAAGAAAAGAAATTAAATTTCCACTGTTTTGTCGTTTTTTATTTCATAGGCTTTGCAGTATAGAGGAAAACAAAGTTTTGTGCTCGTTATTTTTCCCCTCTTGTTCATACCTAGCCGGCATTGAAGTTAATTTAAACAACTTCTTAAAGAATTAAATCCCCCTCCCCGTAGGCGACGTATTTGTTATCTTCAATAGTTTAGGCATGAGAGTGGCTCAAAGTCCCAAAGGTATACAATGGAACGGTTATTTTCGAAGAATTCAGATTGTCATTAATGTAGTTATATTAAAAAACTATAAGTAATTATTATTAGTTTAAAAAATTCGAATATCTATTATAGGGATTGGGTACTATAATGAATATATTATCGGGTTTAACACCGTTTTAAACAAGTTTTCGAGGAAAAAGTAAAAAGTAATGCCAGAAAGTTTTTTCTATACAGGGTTAGTCCGAAATTGGAATCTAGTTAATGTATGTATTGTTAAACATACAGTCCAAACGGTAATAATTTCTATTTAAAAGAAATAGAAAACGAAATGAAATTGAAAACATGAAAAGGGCAACGTCGTTTAATAATATCGACAAGAACATATTAATATATCTAAGAAACAAAACATTGTTTGTTGCATATTTCCGCTATTTAATAAATGTATTAATAATTAAAATTAACTTCTTTTTATTTTAGTGCTTATTTGTGCCCCACTCTGTATCGTCAGAACCCTGACAAACTGGAAATTGGTTCCTATTTTTTTCTGCTCAGCATTCTAGTAATAAGTTACTTTGCACCTTTGAAATGTAATTCCAGACGGTACCTGTATATGGTATAGTAAAAAACTGTACTAAATTTAAGTTACTTGTCTTTACCTCTATAATAACACCTTAGTTTAGCGCTAGGATTATGCTATAAATGTATTGAGTAAAGTTTGGCTCAAAATTGCGGAACGGTTCTTGCGTTGCCCTATAAGGCGTTTCTTTTTATAGGGTGAGCCTCAGAAGCTATTTTGCTTTGGATTTTTATTAAGATTGTTCTACCTTGTCAGTGGCTGACGCGACGTTTAAAATGAACATCCGGATAATGATTTCGATGTCGAAACGTTCTTTCAGCAATTAGGCCAGGTGAATAATGTTAGATGCAAAAAATAAAGTTTACCCCCCCCCCACTAAGTCGGGGATGCAGATATTGATAAGCCGCTTCTATTTGTTTCAGTATTCATACTATATAATGATGTCTAAGCCTAAAATACTTATTTAAAAATGTTGATCTAATCAAATTTCAATGTAAAACCACGGTAACTAATATTAAATATAAACGCCATCTGTACATAAGCAAAAACCCTATAATCCCGAAAATCGTATGTATAACTCGATATTTTTTTAAACGACCCTCTTTTTAATTAATATTTCCAAGAACAAGAACTTATATCTCCCCTTCCTGGGACACCAAGGTACCTACAAATTATATATACATGTTTATATATATATATATATATATATATATATATATATATTTTGTTAATTATTTTCTTGGGCAAAGGTTGATTGAGTAAAACTATGATTCAATCGACGTTTCGCTCATTATATTGAGCTTTCTCAAGATATTTATTTTCTACAATAAAAACATGTATAGTTAGTATTTAAATTTTTAAATTGGTTAAAACATTATTGAAAGAACATCACTCCAAAAAACAATATATTTAAAACAAACTATAATCATGAAAACAAAAATACATTTAAAACAGTATTAATATTAAACAGAGTACGTACCTTGGAAACATGTCAGTTTTACGAATGTTTTGCGATTGCAATAATTTCGACACGTCTGAAATTCTGGTAGATAAAAACGAGAAAAATGTTTTCTTTTTTTTTATATTTACTTAGATTTTTATTGCTGTACCGAGTTTGGGTTTATGATCTTACTGAAATGTACAGGGTTTTATGTAAGGAGTAATTTATTTATTTAGATTAATTTACTTAGATATCAGATTATAATAAATTTGGCTTAAGTTATTGATGTCTTTTTTATCGTTGACGGCATCTTTCTCTTTTTTAATTTTTATCATTTCTTTTATTGTGAGTTTTCGATAATTAGTTTCTTGCTCTAAAATTTTTGTTTGTTTAAAATCGAATTCATGTTTTTCTGTATGTTCGTGTTTGTGGTGTGCAGTAGATGCATTTTTTGTGTATTTGTGGCCGTTTAATCGACTATCTAAGTATTGTGTTGTCATTCCTATGTACTTTTTGGGCAATTTAAACATGGAATTGAGTAAACTAGGTTTGATTTCTTTATTCTTATTACTTTACTTTTCAAGGGAGTGAAAAGACCGTTTAGTAAATTCTGTGCTTTATGACAGACAGTTATGTCTTGTTTAGATAAGATTTTTTCTGATAGATCGTCTGCGTAGAACGTATTTAGTAATACCATTTTTTTTCTTTTGCTGCTTTCTTTAAGTTATTATAAAAAACATGAGTTCGTTGTTTAAAAACTCGTAGTATGTTTTTTTCGGATAATGGTTATTTATTAAAGTCTCCTTAACCTTCTTTAAAATCTCAGGACGATATTCTGGGGAAGTAAAAGAGATGGCACGATCGGTTAGACCTATAATAACGCTATTTTTTTGATTCTTTGGATGCTTGGAGTTAAAGTTTAAGTACCGCCCTGACCATGTTTTTTTTGTATACCACTTGGTTTTTATATTTTGATCTTTCTTGTTTCTAATTAGGGTTAAGTCTAGAAAATTAATTTTGTTTTTGTCTTCAGTTTCCATGGTAAATTTTAATTTGGTGTGAAAATTATTGAAAGCATTTAATATGGTTTTTTTGAAACGGCAGTTAAACAATCGTCCACAAATCTTTTAAAAAAAGGAAGGTTAAAATCAACCCATTATCTTGATTTTTTTTATTTTATTAAAAACCTATGTATTCTGGTATACAGTGGATGACCGAAAACATGTATAATTGTTCATTTACAGGTACTATTTAAATTGAATTTTAGTGTTTTGTAAATCATTATATCATTTTAGGTTTTTTTTATTATTAAATTTAATTATTATTTAACTAAGTTGTGGTAAATTTGACTTAGATTTTGTATGCCCTTTTTGTCATTTACTGTATTATGATCTTTGTTAATATGAATCATTTCTTTAATTGCCATTTATGATAAGTATTGTCTTAAATTAAAAAATTTTTGTTTCGGAAAAATTGAATTCATGTTTTTCACTTTTTTTGGTGTTTATGTAAGGCCGTGGAGGCGTTCTTTGTATACATAAGGCCGTTTAACCGATTTTCTAAGTACTGTGTGGTCATACCTATATACCTTTTGGCACAATTTTCTTTTTTAAAATTTCACTTTTTATTATGTCATGTTTGGATAAACTATGTTTTAATTTTTCTGAGAAAATATCTGTGTATGGCATTGATATGTTTTTTTAGTGTTGTTTGTGATGCTGTGTTTGTTCTTATGTTTCTGGCTATTATAGAATTTATATGTTCGTTGTTTAAAAATTCGTTTAAATTGTTTTATAGGAACATGGATTTTTTTAGGATATCTTGAACTTTTTTTAGAATATATGGTCTACTGGTAAATTAATCCAGGATTCATATGAAGATACACCAATGACAATACTGAAGGCAATATCACCATCATTTCAAGTTTTGTCATAAACTGGCAAAACTTTAAATCGAAGAATTTTTTTATTACAACGTAAACATGCAAATATTATACCAAAATGTTTAGACTTCTGTGTTTCACATATTAGTTTTCCAGATACGTACCTAGAAAATAAATTCAATGACACTTTAAACGACAAAAAACTAAAAACATAAATTCGTTAGACACATTTGTATAAGAAAAAATTGATCAAGCGAATATGCCCCAAAATATTCTAAATAACTTATAACAATAAATATGATAAAAAAACATACGAGTATGTATAAAATAAAAACATCACTACGTTCTCTAATGTAATTTCCAATGGTAATAATAAAATAAAAATAAATACATCTGAAGGGTTAGAAAACATTTCTGAAACAGCAATTCCAAGTGGCGTTGACGAACTTCTCTCGTTAGGGAAAACATTTTCACTTCCTATAGTAAAAGAACACACACATACCGTATTCTGAATATATTGCGTCAATAGAACAAGTAATATATGATAAACCTGATCAAATAAAAAACAGTATTCGAGCTGATGTTGTAAACAGTGGCGGCTCGTCAGGGTAGGCCTCTGAGGCCGCGCCTCACCCTCAAAATAAAGGAAAAGAGAAGTTTTTTATATAACTTTTTATCTATTACCAATTAGAAATATACTTTTTAACGGTTTTACAACATAATAACATTAAAAAAAAACAAAATATAATCCCATAATAAATATTTTAGAAAATAAATTCTGACCACATCAAAAAACCGACCGTGCAATCCGTGCAAACCCATTCCTAAAGAAAGTGCTCTCGAATGAGGCGAAATAATTTTAGCTTGGAAAGTTTCGACTTCTGACCTATTTATCAACGGCCGGTGCCGATGCCGGCGAGTCACCTGATTACGACAGAGCGGGATGGCGATTGCCGATGCACGCGTTTTCTATTGCATTCTTGAGGCGATAAATCTGTAGCTAGGATATGCTTTTATTGGTTATTTAAATCACATGACCAGCGAAATATTCCAACGGCTTCTTTTTACGTGGTGCGTGCGGCTGAGAAAGAAATAGGAAATAGATTGCGATAATCGCTGATTGAGGGCGTTCTGTCTTTTAAGGTGAATAAATACGCGTGAGTAAGTTTCTGTTTTGATTTGGTAAGTTGGACCGTTCCATTTTTTGTATTTGCTTTTTGCTTTTGAAATGAATCCTATTCACGACATTATTGCTTCATTAATTGAAACGCCTTTTTTAAGAAGAAGCGAAACTGAAAAGAAACAGATATTAGGTAGCCGTCCGACGCCGAAAATTGTAGCAATATTTAACGATAAGAGGCAAGGTAAAAAATATTCAAGAACTTTTCAAATATCTTGGTACGAAACTTATAGGTGGCTATACGGAAGTATTTATAAAGAAAGCTTATATTGTTGGCCTTGTATTTTATTAGGTTGCGTCAAAAATAATTGGAGTTCAGGGGGCGGATATTCGGATTTAAAAAATTTTTCACGAGCAGTAAAATCGCATGAAAGTTCAAGAGAGCATATTAAAAATTCGGTAGCACTTACAAGACTGGAGCAAAATAGGGCGACTATTGCGGATGCACTACAAGAAAATGCAAGTCTTAATAAAATGTTTATAATGAAAATGTTCGAAAAAAACCGTTTATTATTAAATTATTTAATTGATGTTTCTATTACTTTGGGTAAACAGGACTTGGCATTTCGAGTTCATAATGAAATAACAGATTCTTTTAACCGTGGCAATTTTAAGGAAATATTTGCATGCTTAATAAAAAGAAATGCCGAACTTACTGAACATTGTGCTAAATTTAGTAATATTTTTACGGGACAATCTAAGACTATAAAAAACGAACTAATTGGTTGCATACATGACTATATTCAAGAATATATAAAAAAAGAAATCAATGACACCGATTGTTGGTTTTTTGGCGTAATTGCGGATGATAGTACTGATATAACAGAAAAATCACAGTGTTCGATAACAGTTAGGTATGTGACCAACGGATCTTTAAAAGAAAGATTTTTAGGATTTTTTGATATTAGCGATAATAGAGCAGCAGAGAGCCTTTTTCATTTAATACAAAACAGCTTAGAGCCTCATGACTTTAAAAATAAATTGGTCGCGCAGTGTTACGATGGGGCTAGTGTTATGGCAGGTGAAATAAATGGGCTTCAAACAAAAGTTAGATCTATTGCTCCTTTAGCTATGTTTACCCATTGTTGCGCCCACAGATTAAATCTAGTTTTACAACAGGGAACAAAACTGATTACCCAAAGTCGTATATTTTTTGCCACTTTATTAGGAATACCAAGTTATTTCCACCAATCACCAAAACGGTCTTTTGTGCTTAATCAGATAGTAGGTAAAAGAATTCCGCGAGCTGTAGAAACGCGATGGTATACACGGTCTAAAATTTTAAACTTAGTGGCTAATGAATGGGACAATTTAATTATAGTATTTGAAACTATGGTGCAAAAGGATTTCTAAAGCATTTTAATGATTTCGAATTTTGCCTTTTAACGCATATTTATAAACAAATTTTTAGTTGCACTGATGTACTGATTTAGATATAAATTACTGCATTTCGCAAATAAACCTTGCCAAGCAACGAATTATTGAATTTAGAAACGAGGACCATTTCAAAGAACTTTTCAATATTGCTAAAAAAGCCACTATTCTGCCAACTAACACACGTCGAGGGCAATGTTCTAGCGACTTTGATATTTTTACTAAATATAAAATATTATATTTCGAAATAATAGATTGTATAATTCTTCAATTAGGGACGCGGTTTGAAAATTTAAATAATTTAAATTTCTTTGCTTTAGTCGATTGCACAAAATATTCGGAGTATGTTAAATGCTTTCCAGACGACTTATTAAATAATTTATTAAAAAATTATCCAAACATTTTTGACAGAGATAAATTAAAGAATGAGCTTTATGTATTGTATAGGGATGAACAATTTTCAAATTTAGATGTCGAAAAAAGTCTAGCTTTGTTATTTAAAGATTTTAAAGCAATTTTTGTGGAAGCATATAAGCTTTTTAATTTAGTTTTAACTATTCCCGCAACAAATGTATCGGCCGAACGAAATTTTTCATGTCTTAAACGGATCAAAACCTACCTAAGAAACACAATAACACAAGAACGGCTTTCGGGTTTAGCAATGATGTCAATAGAGCAGGAATTACTGTCAGAACTTAGTGAAGACCAAAACTTTTACGACCAAATTATAGATAAATTTGCAACCTTAAAAGACAGACGTATAGATTTAATGTACAAAAAGTAGTTTTTTTATCTTATTTCATACAACTATTTATTTTAAGTTTTAATAAACTAAATTAGGTTTTTATTATCGCAATCACCGCTATATTTAGTGATAGGTGTACATATTTTACTTGTTTTGTTTACTTTTTATTTACTATTTTTAGAGTTTATTTTTTTAGTTTTTGATGGTTTAGTAGGGCTATTGGCGATGACCTCCATTTAAAAAAAAAGGTCAACGCGTCGCAGAATAATACCTCATGGGTGACGTGGAAATTTATTCACATTTAAACAAAATTAACCTCATGTAGCCTCACCCTTCAATATACTCACGAGCCGCCACTGGTTGTAAACCCCATTTCAAATCACAAATCAAAAGTTAGCCAAAATAAAATCTAATAAAATGAAAAAGAATATTCAAAAAAATTAAGCAAATTCAAAGATTTGCGTAATTTAATAACACAAATAACAATCTTACAACCAGATAAAAGTAATAAAACTGTGGACATGAATTCGACAGATTCCACAAACACATTTCAAATAAAACTTAAAATAAATTAATTAAAATAATTCACTTAGTGACCTAGAAGAAAAAATATTAATGACTCACAACTTATCTAGATATCTGTCAAAATGTTTATCAACTGTTACAGGTAAAAACGATTATTATATGAAAGATTATTTTTCTTTCAAAAAGTTTATTGACACGGTACATATTCCAGATAACTGTAACTTCATAATACACAAACATTCCAAATGATTTAGCAACGGAAATGATCAAACATAAGTGGAATTTAATTAAAGGATATACTACTTTTTCTTGCAACGTATTTATAGAAGCAATAAACTTAACATTAAATAATAACGTCAACCATTGCACAGTTGATAATTGAACAGTTGGAAGAACATGTCATAAGCTGTTCAGCTATAACGTCGTTCGTTTATACAATTCGATACCGGAAGAATTGGTAAATTTAAGATTTACATTTAAATACAAAAAGTATCTTTTAGATAATCAAGGTAGATAGTTTAATGTGCACAAATTTTGTTTATTTTATATTTTTTCCACTTAGCTTCTTTTTTGAAACCTTTGTGCCTTTTTATTTTAATTTTTCTTTCTTAAAATTATATTCTATATACATAAGTATCTATTGTAGACACCATAGAATTTTTTTTTGATTTGTGGAACAGTTTTAGCGTCATTTATTAACTTAAATAGTTTTTAATAATGCTAATATAAGTAATAACTTGTTTCTTTAAAATTACTGGCGATTCTCTGGTTCAGTAGAGGAGCTACTAAGCTAGACTGCGCCAGAGACTTTCCACAACTAATCTAAGTTAAATTGTTAATTTAAAATTTATGTATTTTTTTGTAATAATAAAGGCACCATTTAAAAAACTTAGATTTCCAAATTGCTTTTTTCAAACATCTTGTAGATGATTGTCTAGCTACAGTTTCATCAAAGAAAATTCAAGATAACATTAGTAAGTTTAACAGCTTACATCCAAAACTACAATTCACTTTTGAATTAGAACAAAATAATGAAATTAGTTTTCTTGATTTAACATTGATTAGGGACAAAAATAACATTAAAAAAAATGGTACACAAAGGAATCTTGGTTAGGTCCACACCTAAATTTTAATTCCCACCACCCAAACAGTCAAAAAAACAGTGTTATAATCGGGCTTACTGGCCGTGCTGTTACTCTCACTTCTCCAGAATTTACACCAGATATTCTAAAAAGAGTTAACACATCCTAGAAAAAAAACCATTTTCCTATAAAACAAATTAAACTCATTTTTAAACAACGAACATATAAATTCTATAATAGCCAGAAACAGAATAGCAAGCACATTACAAACAACAACACAGTTTATCCAAATATGACATAATTATATGTCATAAAACACCTAATTTATTAATAAGTTTATACCTCGGTTTATACACTCCTCTAAAAAGTGAAATTCCAAAAAAGAAAAGATCAAATGTAATTTATTCTGTGCCTTGCATAAATTGTCCCAAAAAGCATATAGATGTGACCACACAATACTTAAAAAATCGGTTAAAGGGCCATAAATATACAAGGAACGCCCCCACGGCCTTACATAAACAAGAAAAAAGTGAAAAACATATAAATTCAGCTTTTCCGAAACAAAAATTTTAAGTCAAGACAGCAATTATCATAAATTGACAATTAAAGAAATGACTCATATAAAGAAAGATCAGAATGCAGTTAATGACAAAAAGAACATAAAAATCTAAGTCAAATTTTATCACAGCTTAACTACATAATAATTATATTTAATAATGAAAAAATAAGTTAAATACAAAAAATTGTTTGGATTCAACACCTTAAGTTTTACATATATATATATATATATATATATATATATATATATATATATATATATATATATATATATATATATATATATATATATATATATATATACTTTCTTAATTTAAATGGGATACCCTATATATTATTACATATTTCGATTCTACCGTTAATTTGCGAAAGTTTTTATAATAACATCTATATTTGAATTCTTTACCGTTTTTGAGTAAATAGAGTTTTTAGAATTTTTTTTTAAAAAAACATATTTTTTTAAAAAAGTATTTTTTACCTATAAAACTTTAATGGAACTGACTAATATCCTAAACATACATTACTGAGGGTTCAATTCAACGAGTTTTTTTTCCATGCTGGTTTTACCAATTAATATAGAGGGTGTTAAAAATGGAGAGCAAAACAAACAGAAATTTAAATGTAAATAACTCCTGTTTTTCAAATGGAACACCCTGTATATTTTTATTTCATCTGATTCAGCTTTCAATTACCTATCATTACTCATATATATGTCCTATACCTAAAATGAACAGTTTCGATTTTATTAGCCGTTTTCTGATTTGACTATTTTTTTTTAATATAAGTAAACAGATGAAGTGGGCTAAAACAAAAATGTCGTAAAGTAAGCCTTATTCTCATTTTCTTAACACAGATAGCGACTATAAATAATGTTAGAAAATACAAATAAAAGTAAAATATTATGTAATTTATGTTCTTATTATTTAATATTTACAAAAAAAGAGACAAAAAAAATATCTTGTGCCACACGGTAAAACTAATAACTAACTGAGTATTAAACATGATTAAAACAGATTATAAAAAATTTTCAATATGGCCACCGTCCATTGTGATACATGAAGTGTAATAAGCCTCCATTTTTCGAATAGCGTTCCTTACCGATTAGATGATTAAAATTATTGATCTCTTCCCTGATTTATATTTTTAACTCATTTCTATTATTAGATCTATTTTTATAAACTTTATTTTTTAGTGCACCCTACAAAAAGAAGTCTAAAGGGCTTAAATCAAGGTGGCCAGGATAGTAAACCATGTCTTCCTATCCACAATGGAAAATGTTCATTAAGAAAATTTACTACCGGTGCAACCGTGTGGTAAGGGGCGCTCTCCTGCTGAAAAGTGATACTTTCTCGAATATTTGCTGGCAAGTCGTTGATAAGGGGCATGATTTGATTCCTAAGCAGCTCCAAGTATCTTTCGCCACTTAACAACCTGTCAAAAAATGTTGGTCCGATAATACGGTCGCAAATAATTCCGCACCACACATTTACGGTTTGACGGCCTTGTTTTTTAATTGCTTTTATTAGATGTTTATTAGTTTCAGACCAGTAATGAGTGTTTTTTTTTTAAATACCCGCCGTATTAAATGAGGCCTCATCAGTCCAAAGCACTTTTGAAAAAAACACATTTTCGAACTGCCGGTCCTTAATATCACAACAAAAAGTCAATCTTTCATTAAAGTCTAATTGTGATAATAAATGAGTTGGAAGAAATTTATAAGGATGATAACCATTATTCACCTGCAGTGTTTTTTGAAGACTTCCTCTACTGACACCTGCAATGTCTCTGTCAGCGTCTCTTTGAGATCTTTCATCATCTTCCTCGAAATAAAGTAAAATCTCCAGTTGTTTTTCCTCAGTGAGGACAAAATTTGGGACGATTTTTCTTAGAGTTTTTAAGGACACCATTTTCCAAATCACGCACAATTCGAAAAAATATAGTCCTGGAGGGAACTCGATTATTAGGATATTCCCTCGAATATTCTCTAAGGGCTAACCCTGGACTTTTATTATTTTTTATAAAACAGTTGTATAATTTCAACGTTCATCTAAACTATATAAAGTCATTTTTTAACAAATTTCGCAGCAAAAATTGGACAAAAACGACAAACAGAGCAAATGTCAACTTAAGTCAACAATTGCATTAGGTTATTACCTAAGCCTATCTTGATTTTTTTAGTTTCTGATCTCATTTACTGGCAAAATTCCGGGATAAATCAGAAAACGGCTAATAAAATCGAAACTGTTCATTTTAGGTATAGGACATATATATGAGTAATGATAGGTAATTGAACGCTGAATCAGATGAAATAAAAATATACAGGGTGTTCCATTTGAAAAACAGAAGATTTTTACATTTAAAGTTCTGTTTGTTTTGCTCTTTATTTTTAACACCCTGTATATTAATTGGTAATACCAGCATGGAAACTCATTGAATTGAACCCTTAGTAATGTATGTTTAGGATATTAGTCAGTTCCATTAAAGTTTTATAGGTAAATTTTTTTTTTTAAAAATATGTTTATAAAAACGATAAAGAATTCAAATATAGAATAAAAATATGTTTATAAAAACGATAAAAAATTCAAATATAGATGTTATTATAAAAACTTTCGCAAATTAACAGTAAAATCGAAACATGTAATAATATATAGGATGTCCCATTTAAATTAAGAAAGTTGACATGTGTCACGTCAAAACGAAACACCCTGTATAAACAAAAGTGAAATGAAATAAAAATTTAATTGAATCCAAACAACTTTTGTATTTAACTTTTTGTCGTAACTACCCCCACCCTGGGCCGAAAGTTATATCTGAAGAATGTTGGTTATTTCTTGTTGGTAGCTTTAGCGATTCGTCCCTTTTATTTAAATCCCTTGTTTTTTAATTTCTATTCTATTTCTAGGATTATTCTGGTTTTATGATGCTCTATTTTAGCAATCTTCCTACGCCCATCGAAACTTATTTTGTGGTCGGTTTCCTGAAGATGTATAAATACAGCTGAGATTATTTGATTGTTTCTGATGCTAAGTTTATGCTACTATACTTCGTATTGTTCCACTTTGATCTTGTCGTTTGAATTTCCAAGTAGTTTACCTATAGTTGTTTGTGGCTTGTGTATTATTTGTACGTTGTGTTTTCCAAGAATTCTTCCGATTCTGCCTGTTCATAATTTTTGTTCTTCGTTTTTCGGGAACCCTGTGCATTAATAAATTTATCTATGATGCGATTTGTGTAGCCATTTTTCTTTAAAGCTACAATTAAAACATCTGTGCATATAAATATTGCTGCCTCTTTATAATCAAAATGCAATTTTAATTTTCAGTTTTTTATAAAAAATGACAGTAATGTCACATACTAATACACTTATATTACATGAACATAGAATCAAAAATTATTAAACTTAAATCAATCAAATGAAAATAGGGAGATGGGATAACTGTTGCATGCAATCGTTGCAAAAGATGGTGCTCTGAATATTTAGAACTCTAGTAGTCTTCAGGTGATGATTACGAAAATCCGCTGCTTGTGCTTGACGGATTTTGCGATGGTAAAGAGAGTGCCATATACCGATACTGGGTGAGTGTTGTTTGCAAGTCATTCTGACACTTAATTGCCAAGGATAAAGGTAAATTTTTTAAACTTAGGGCAATGTACTTCCCGAAAGCCTCAAACTCATGTTCACATTTAGGTTGTTGTAGAGCTTGGTTTCTCTGCTGAAGCTCTAAAACAGCTGTGGATAATTCCTGAAGGCGTATTTTTTTTCCTAATACGGAACTTCGAGAGATTGTTCCTTGAGAAGTTCTTTTGAAGTTGGAGGTTTGACCTTTAGAACTTACAATTGTTGAGGTTGGTAGAGAAACTGAAAATGGAGCTTCCTCAATAGTGTCGGGTTCAGGTTCGCTCTCAGCCTGTGTGTTTTCTTCATTTTGTTCAAGTGACTTGGATTCCTAAAAAAAAAAAGCAAAATTTAAATTGAACTACTTAACCTGCAGTACGCAGAATCAATTCCCATTACTTAGAACTTACAGATTTTATGATTGGTAGAGAAACAAAATGTGCAGTTTCTTGAGTAGTGCCGTCTTCAGCTTCTTCCTCAGTCTGGGTGCGTTCTCTATTTTGTTCAGCTGACTGGAAATCCTAAAATATAGGAAAATTAAAAAAAAATCGAATTAATTAACGTGTTTTACTTTTGTTTTGTTGTATCTCTGGGCATTTTCGTAAAAGAACGTGTAAATGGAGACTATAAAATATGCCGCGTAACACAGAGATCGTTTCGCAGCCTACCATTTCGTTTCTATTTGTGACATTTTTTTTACGAATCTCGAGAATCAACATGGTGTTATATAACTCATAATTTGATCAGTAAATCAATTGGAATGCACTTTTGGTTACTCCGGAAGCCGGAAGCTAGAGTATACGTGGAATTCTAAATGGAATACCCCATATTTTAGTAACGTTCTGGATTCTTCTGATGGTTATCTACAAGTATTGTATTATTTATTATATGCCAAATATTAACGGTTTCCGGAAAACAAAAATTAAGTATTTGTATCAACAAACAAATGCCGGGCTTAATTTTGTTTTATAATGACACTTCAAATAAAAAAAACCAAAAAACGCGATTTATTTTATTATTTTTATACCTTGAACCTTACAAAAGCTTAGTTTCTATCCAAGTTTTAACGGATCTTATGAAATATATCAATACAAAACTTTCAATTCCCTATCTTACTTTTTTACTAAATATTCATGACAGAAGAAATAGCTCGGAAAATCCTAACCCTTTTTGAACTTAAAAGAACTGTTTGCACAAGACATAATTAACAATAATTATGCTGATTACTAACTGACTTTAACATAGTAACCTTTAAAAATGTATTTTGTAATATTCAATGACTGAGAAACCTTAAATTTTATATTAAACTAGAAGTAAAAAAGACTACAATACGATTTTTTAATAATATTAATTGTTGTGTACTTTATTTAAAAGCCAAAATGGAAACAGCCACAACATAATAAACATAAAGGATGAAATTACCAAACTACATAGACTAGTGAATTTAACACATTAGCTTTCGAAAATCAAGTAGGCTATGATTATTTTGTTTTAATTGTTTTACGTTCTGTCGAAGTTAATAATGCATCGAGTTCGACACTTATATGTGTGTGTTTTGTGCAAGGGAGTTTTAGTCGCGAGTATCAAGTATATACGTTGATAATGTATGGTGAATGCAGGGGCGTGCAGTCCATGGAAGCAAGGGAAGCAATGCTTAACCAAAAAAAATTACAAAACATCTTCTAAAATGTAATTTTTGAAATAGGAAACCATTAATTTAGTTTATATTAAAAATGCTAAAATATTATCTTAATAATCAAGCCCATAATAAATGCGGCCTTGATTCCGACCGAGCGACAATAGAAAATGGAATAGAACCTATGCGGGCCGCTAGCTTCTCTGCAGCCAAGTCCTGTATACTTGATTTCCTGTGAGTCGAGCCAGAGGTTATTGAACGTTCCACCGGCTTTTTGCAATTTTTGCATTTCAGCCGCGTGCTTTAAGTGGGGGCGGAAGCTATCGTTGGAGTAGGTTCTTTGTTTGAACCGTGTGTTGTGTGATACGTACAGGGTGGTCGAAATTGGTCTGTTTTAACAGAGAAAACCTATTTCCTGACTAGATAGAGCAAAACTGACTTAGGTGTCATGGGCTCGATTTCTGAGAAATGTTTAATGGCAAAAACCGCCTGCCGATATTTTCACTGCCAACTGAGATATAGGGCGTTTTTCAATTTTCGGCCATTTTGAAAATTGTCCATAACTTTTTTATTTTGCGGAATATTAACATTCTGCAAAGACATTCTAAAGGCACTTTTTTATGTGCAATCCAGTGGCATACTCAGATTTTTTCTATAGTTGTCCGTTTTATCATAAATAGGCAAAACTTTTTTTTTTTCAAATGGAAATCATAGTTGGCTATAAATTATAAAAAATGCTCGCGTTTAGCCCTTTTCAGTGATATAAAGTTGTAGGTACTTATTTTCAAAAATAACGAAAATATTAGGTGTTTTTGGTTTACATCGAAGTAGGCTTTGATTTGTGATGACAATATCTCAATTATGTATTGTTAAGATTTATAGTTTGTTAGCAACTTAAACACAACTTTAAATAACACTAGCTAACGTTATTTTAATTATTTATTATTAATTTTTTTTATTTTTTTTTTGTTTACATAGCAAAGTTGAACAAAATTAACAAACTAAACTACTATTTATAGCTACAAGTGAAAATAAAAAATAATTATGAAAATCTAGGTATTTAGTTAGATAGGTTTCTGATAAATATATTTAGAGAAGTTGTTCAAATTGAGCCCCTCCCTGTTGAATACAAACTAAGCATCTTTTGCGTACCGAGTTGCAACTATTTATTAGTTCAACTGGGCTAATAGATGCAAAAGCTTGCCTAGTGGCCTCTTGCAATTCTTCTTTTGTGTGAAAGGTTCTTCCTTTAAATATCAAGTCCTTCAATCTTCCCCACAAAAAAAAAATCTAAGGGAGTTAAGTCACAGGACCTAGCAGGCCAAGGTATAGGGCCCCACGTACCAATCCAATTTTCTCGAAATTCGAAGTTTAAAAGATCAGTTGTGATCCTTGCATTGTGCGGGGGACAACCATCTTGTTGATAGTAGATATTTCTGGCATCAGCTAAAGGTATGTCTTCCAACAAAGGGACAATATATGTGCGCAAAATATTTACATAATCATCTGCAGTTAAATTTCCATCGTAAAAATAAGGTCCCACAAATCTTCCTCGGAATATCCCCACCCATATATTGAATCCACACCGATCTTGCCGGTCTTGTTGCACAACTACGTGTGGATTTTCAGTGGACCAGTGATATGAATTATATCTATTAAATATACCAGAAGTATCTACTCTGGATTCATCACTCCAAATAATATTTAATGGAAAATTCTCATTCTCCATGAATTTTTGCTCATACCACTGACAAAATCTCAATCTTCTAGCGGCGTCCCCTTCACGGAGTTGATGAACTCTTCTCGTTCTGTACGGTTTGAATTTATGTTTTTTGAGTATTTTTAAAACGGTGGTCTTTGGAACATTCGTTATATTAGCCAATGTTCGAGAGGAGGTGCCAGGATGATCTAATAACTCACCAATTATATTTAGCTGCTGGATTTCCTTTTCTTCCTTTAGTTCATAATGTCTTGTTCTTAACTTTTTAAAACTTCCGTAATTTACTAAATTACTTTTTAATGTTTGATAAATTCGGTTATCCGGTTGACGTCGCTCGGGAAATGTATTAAAATATAATTCACTAGCTGCTTCAGGAACTTCGTTAGATAATATGTAACATTTTAACATATCATACTTTTCATAATTCTCAAACATATTTTGTCAGCAACTTAACACAACTTTATAAAGATAACACCAAAACGCAATAATTACACCAGACTACAGTAATCTGATAGCAATATATTCAAAATATTGAACGCGCGTCATTATTCCAAGGCCTACTTCGATGTAAACCAAAAACACCTAATATTTTCGTTATTTTTGAAAATAAGTACCTACAACTTTATATCAATGAAAAGGGCTAAACGCGAGCAATTTTTATAATTTATAGCCAACTATGATTTCCATTTGAAAAAAAAAGTTTTGCCTATTTATGATAAAACGGACAGCTATAGAAAAAATCTGAGTACGCCACTGGATTGCACATAAAAAAGTGCCTTTAGAATGTCTTTGCAGAATGTAAATATTCCGCAAAATAAAAAAGTTATGGACAATTTTCAAAATGTGAAAATTGAAAAACGCCCTATATCTCAGTTGTGAAAATATCGGCAGGCGGTTTTTGCCATTAAACATTTCTCAGAAATCGAGCCCATGGCACCTAAGTCAGTTTTGCTCTATCTAGTCAGGAAATAGGTTTTCTCTGTTAAAACAGACCAATTTCGACCACCCGGTACATCCCGTCGTGCATGGTGCGAAATGGAAGACAATAATACCGACGTGGATATGCAAATACCGTCAACTTCGGCTGTCGGTAATAACGTTGAAAATGTTGGAGAATTTAGTAAGAAGAGTCTGTGTGAATGTGTGGTGTGTGTCTTAATAATAAAGGGATTTTCAACATTAAACTTCGCTGATAAGCTTCAAATAATTTCCAAAGGAAGGGCAAAACCACCTATGAAAAATTTAACCACAAAAATGAAAAACTGTATTAGACATTTTTATCCAGAAAAACAATACGAACAATTTAAATGGCTAACAGGGTGTGAAAATATAAGTAAATTATTTTGTTGGCCATGTTTACTTTTTGAAAACGAAAAAGGTCTCTGGAATAAAACTGGTTTTTCCGATTTAAACAATTTCCATAAAGCTGTAAAAAGACACATTATGTCCAAAGCGCATTTGCAGGCCGTCATAAAAGAAAAGTCTTCGGCAAAACCAGAATTGAACACGCCCTTAATAAACAGTTGGAAATTAGTCACCGCCAACACAATGAACTAGTCGATAAAAATAGACTAATATTAAGAACACTTATCGATGTTGTTTGTTTTCCCGGACAGCACGAATTGGGATTTAGAGGTCATAACGATACAAGGGTTTCTTCAAAAAGAGGAAATTTTCAAGATTTACTTAGTTTAATGGCTAAATATGATGATTGCTTAAAAAATCATTTGGAGCAGTCTAGCGTTTTTCGCGGAACGTCGAATCGAATCCAGAATGATTTAATTTCTGCTGTTGCAACCATTATTCTAAAAAGGAATTAAGCAGGAGATTGGCGAGGTGCGGTTCATTGCTATTGTTCTAGACGAAACAACTGATAGCACTAATTTTAGCCCATTATCTATAGTAATACGCTACGTTAAAACAGACGGAAGTATTCAAGAGCGATTTTTAGGTTTTAAGAATGTGTCCGAAAATCGTACAGCAGATGCATGACAATTAGGAGGTCTGCAAGCTAAAGTTCGATAAACTTTGTTTTGCTCATAAATTAAATTTAGTTTTATCCCAGTCCATCAATCACATTAAAGAGTGTAAAGTATTTTTCGTTACTTTAGGTGGCATGGCTGCTTTTTTTTTTCAGGTCAACAAAACGTACATAAGCTTTGGACTCCATTGTCCACAAACAATTGCCCAAAGTAGCTCCTACTAGGTGGAACGATAATGGAAGACTTGTGTTAACAGTGTCTGAAAATCGTGAATCACTGATTGAACTATTTGAGAATATAATAGAAAATAATGAAACGTGGGACTCAGAAGCAATAAATAGTTCGAGGAGGTTTTTGGACTGTTTGAAACGAGATTTTAATTTTAATTATTTGTTGAACATATTTTCAGAAATATATCTATTCTCGGACAATATTTTTAATATATTACAAACTAAAACAAATGATATTGCTTTTTACCTAAAGAAAGTGGATGATTTTAAGTCCACGTTAAGCCAAAAAAGAGATGACTTTGACCTATTTTGGGAGAAAACGATAACGTTAAATGTAGAGCCACAAGCCAAGCGTCTTCGAACAGACGAGGTGGGAGATGTTCAAACATCATACAGACGCCTCTTTTATGAAATAATCGATCAAATTCAGCAGCAAATAAACTATAGATTTAACGGTTTAAATTATTTTAAATTCCTCGAGTTCTGCATTTTTGATGCACTTAAAGGAAAAACTTAAACGTATAAAATTTTCGTGAGGAATTTAACGGGGCAGGAGACACTTTCGCATACATCGTTTCTTGTCCATTGAAAATAAACTTATCCAAAATATGTCGGAGTATCGACGTCTTTATGACGACGTCATTGACGAATTTGCAAAAAATGATCGAAGAATCAAATTACATTACAAATAGATAAGTTTCTAAAAATTGCTTCGCCTTGGTAAAATTTCACCGCATGCCCATGATTTGGGGTTCGGATGCAGTAAAAAAACAAAAGTTTTTTTTTAATTGTCGCCGTTTCGCAACTTTATTGCTGCATCCTCAGGACACATAAATTTTATATCCTTACCTACTTCGTTTATTAATTTATTTTATTTTAATTAATTTAAAGTCAATTGAACAAGATTTTTTTACGTTAATTTTTGTAAAAATATTTTGGCCGCTATTTTGTTTCGCCATCTTAAACTGAAACCCATATCATGAATCTTTACCTACTCCGTTGGTCCGCAGATATCCCAGATATTAGGTTTCTGGATGATTTTCGTTAACGATCCTCTTGTTTCTATGTTAGAGTGGTATATTACTTAGTTTGGTTGTAAAATTCTATAATATCTGGAATTTTTTTCGTTTGGCTCATCTCCTGTATTCACATTTTTTTATCCTTTAGTGTATAGTAAGATAAAATAGTAGCTGATCATTGTATGCCATTATGTCTGAATTCTTCTGTTTATTTTTCACTCCCAGAAACCTTGACATAAGTTCTTTTTTGTTTTTTTTTTTCAAAATTGCGACCACCCATATTTTTTTATTGAACAAGTGTTGTGATATCTTTACTTTACAGATTTTCACATTATTGAACTACAGGGAGTTTTTCTGGTATTGATCCTTTATCTGTGTATATTTCCAGTTTAAAGCAAGATGTGTTTTGGAACACACCATTATCTTGATTCCGTACTTGTCCAGCTTTGATGATGATATTGAATATGCAGTGGCCCTCGAATCCTATGAGCGTTTGGTGAAATTATGGTGTATCCTAATGGAACATATAATATTGCTCAAACACAACTCAAACACGTAAATTAACGGCTCGATTTCTTCCATTTCGTGTTTCTTTATTATCAAACGTGAGGTAATTTAGAAAGAATCGGAAGCGAGATATCGCTGAATGAAATATTGGTACCTCCTAGACCTAGGCAAATAATTCCTTAGTGAACACTCTTTTCACTAACGTCTGAATAATATAATAACGAAATTAAAGCTAAAATGTCTGTACCATTAGTATCTCGAATGCCTTGCATTTTCAACGTCCTCATCTATATTTCAACTAACTCTTTGATTTTAAACTGCGTATTTAAGTTTAAATGTTCTTCAGTAAAGCTTTACTCCTAAGCATCTAAACCTGATTTTATATCGCTTGCCTCTTTGCTGTTGCTTAGTAAATAAACGATACAATTTTTCTTCGGTATTCTATAAAGTCTTCTCTTCTTGCCGCTTCATTTAAAGCGATCCTTGCCAAAAAATTGGGTGTTGCATCACTACTAGTTTTCATATTCTGTTTGAAACGTATGGCTCATACCCTCGGCTCGGAAGTTCGAGATCACCTAGTATAAATTTAAGTGAAGTTTGCGAAGTATCTAGTGGTTTTACTTCATCCTTAGTATTTTCTTTGCAATCAGAGGTTATTGCGTGTTTTTCATCTCACTCAATATACCTTTCTTTAGAATATAAACTGAAAAGAATTTTATGGATTTCAGTTATGTCCCCTTCGATCGTTAACGTCTGAATATGGGTCAGGCTCTTCAAAAAGAAGATATGAACACCAAATTATTTAGAACAAAATTAAAAACTGATAAACCTACCCAGAATAGTGTACCACGGTAGCATAAATAGTAATTACCAATCAAATGAAAGTATTGTATTGGAAAGACCTGTAGTGCCACCTGACAAGAAGAGAAGATGAAGAAGTTCAGGTTTCTTCATCATGTGGAGTACAGGTGTACCCCGGAAATCATTTTAGGGATAATTGATCTGTCTGTAATATTATGACAGATATTGACAAAAAATAGTTTTTGCCATTTTGTGGTTTGAAAGTGTTTATTAGGTTTCGGCTAATTCAATAAAGCTTTCAAAGAGATGAATTTTAAAAAATCCCGATTTTCCCAAGGTTTGAAGTTGAGGCCTGTATTAAAAAACCGCATCCGGCATTTAACCCTTAACCGAAGACGTGGATTTTTCTCTCTCTCGACCCGTTTTCGAATGGTAAGGTTTTGAAATAAGAATTAGAGTCCTAGATTTGAAAATGTTATTTTGTAAGGTGTTGAAAATGGTCACCATTAATTTCTTAGAACTATTAAAGTCTACTTTCAAATTCCCTTTTAACGTTTTGGAGGATCTCAAGCGTCACACAAAGGCAAACAACAACAAAACAATTTTTTGTTATAGTTCTTGTAAATTACTGGGTTTTGTAAGGAAAGAAATCAAATGGAGCAAGGTCCAGCGACCATGTTGCCCATTATCTCATTCAGCTCTACGACGTCTAATATAGCGCACAGAAAATTCATTATGAGGATGCTCTCTAACACAAAAGTACGGCAAAGTTCCATCCTGCTGAAAAACTTTGTCATAGTTAATATCGCCTTCTTCAGTAGTTGTTACAATTGTAGATATAACAGTTTCTTCCAACAATTGCAAGTATAAGGGTCTAAAAGCTCCGGTAAGAGTTTAATTAATAAAAATGGACCAATTACGTTATTTGCCATAATTCCAGCCTATACGTTAAATCTCTGAGGATTTTATGCCTAAGCCTCTTCAAATCGAAGATGGTTTTCATCGCTCCAGTAACAACAATTATGCCATTCAGAAAAAAGTAGTTTCATCACTGAAACATGTCCGATACAAGTATTAAATGTAGCAATCTTTCACAAAGGTTTAGTTTGCAACCTCGGCCATTTTGAAAAAGTTTTTGTACAAGATAGATAGATAGAGAATATGTAGGGTTGACTTCTGCCAACCTTTTACTTAGGCTTCGCAGGTGGGCCCATTGTAAACTCCTTCGGAGGTTTACTCGTCAAGCCAGGCAACAGCATTAATGTAATTTAACACCGTAGCGGCCGAGCATCCTCCGATTGTGGCCATTTCTGGCCATCTTTCCCCAATAATGGATTCTCTGGTATTTACAAGAGCTGAACAGTAACAAAGAATATGTTCTGCAGTCTCGTCATCCTCGTTGCACCCTCTACAACTTGGATCACATAACAGTGTCCTGTTAGCATTCCTACCAGTTTTCTAAGATTTCCTCGAGAGAGTCTGAGGAGGTACTCAGTCCGAGCGACCTCAGGGCCGCGTCTGAAGTCTTGTCTCTCCCACCTCTCGCTTAGAATCCCTATTGCCTGTTAGTTTATCTTTCGACTGATCGCCTTAGAGGATAGCGTCGAGAAGGGTTCAGGACCGTATGGTTTGGTCTTCGCTCCGTTACTCGCCAACCTATCGGCTTTTTCATTTCCTTCGATTCCGCTATGTCCCTTAATCTATGACACTGTGACAGTATTCCCCTGGGAAACCGTCGCCAGCATCTGGTGATACTCAAGGATCAGTTTGGATGTAAATTCATTCTTTTTTAAGGTTTGCAAAACTTGTTTGCTGTCTGTGAGAATAATTTTTTACCTGTTATTCTTTCTTTCTCTATTTGTATGGCGCTATGCAGAATTCCGAGTAGTTCCACCTGGAAGACGGACACTCCTTTGCCGAGAGTCGTGCTGATTTCCAGTTGAGTTCTGGTACATACACTCCCAAGCCAGTCCCATATTGGTTCTGAGAGCCGTCCGTGTAGATGTGTATGTCAGCCTCCTTTCCTTGTTCTATTGAACCGCTGATGTCACTTTCGAAGTTTTTATTGAAAATGAAGCGGGGGATCAGGGCACCCACTTGGTATTCTACAAGAGGTTGTCGTGTGACAGCCTCTAGGAACACTCGTGCATGTCCCGGACCCCAGTTTTTTCCGCACCACAGGTCAACAGCGTGCAGACTGCCGTTCTCTCTGCCTCGCCTTTTAGAAATACATCTAGAGGCGGCAGGCACAGCAACACCTGCATTGCCATCGTAGGTGTGGATCTCATTGCGCATGTAGTTTTTGTACAAACTGAACTTAATTTCATGAACTGTTGATTTACCCACAACCACATCAGCAGCTACTACTCGAAGTGATTGCTTCCGTTGAACAGCGAACTTGGAAATAACCTTTCTTAGGTAACTTGTAGAAACTGGTTTACCTGGAAAAGTTTAACAGTTTGGCTGCACTATTGTAATGTCGATTACATTGATAGTTAACAAAATATGATCTCGACCTTATCTTAATTAATACGAACCATAATCAAATAAAATAAAATGAAAAGAATTAGGTAGAAATAGCAAAGGCAGTATTTTATGTATGTGTAAACAGCCTGAAAATAAGAGACTTAAATTCTCCAAAATAGAGCAATGAGAATAATTTTGTGTTGTGATAAATACATTGGAATTTTGGATATGCTTAAAAAATCAAATTGGATGAATAAATTTTTTTTTAATTTAGCGTCTCGTTTTTAAATATAACAATACTCTAAATATGTCAAATTTATCAAATTCACAATCATAATACAAGGGAAAACCAAAACTTTATTCAACAAAATTTAAAATCTTCAGAAAATTTAATTTTTTTGAGGGGTTTATTAGAATATAATAATTTAAATAATTCTGTAAAAAGCTAAAATATGCCTGAAACTAAATTTAATTTAAAGAACTAAATTTTATCAAAAAAAATTAGTTCCGCAGCATACATTTTAAACCATCAAAATATTTTGATATTGAAGAATATAGTAACGTACCAATCTATAAATTTCGAAATTGAAATTGAAAACACTTGAATTTCTTCCAAAACTTAGAGACGAGACGTTGAAAACAATTTTTTTACTAGTAACAATGATAATTGACGACATTTTATTTTTTTTGACACAATGCTTCTTACGTTTTTTTATTGCTTTCCAAATCGAAAACGGGTCGACGTAGAGACCCCCCGCAGATATTTTTGTCTTCAAAATAAAGTAAAATTCGATATAGGGTTACATTTCACGCCACCCCAATAGGGGTAGAAAAACCTTTTTTTTTGGCGCGTGAAGCTGATCAGCCATGCAGCCAGTCACTAATTCTATGTAAGAATAGATACTTAAACAAAAAAGAAAAAAAAATGAATCATATATTATTCACTATTTTGTGTTGCATATCCTAAACCCTTAACACATATTATACAATAGCCGTTTATAAAAAAAACGCAATTTTCATCAATAACAAAAAAAAAACTATAAAAACAAAAAAAAATAAATATAATAAAAAGAATCAACCTTGCTGCTTAGAACCCAGTTTTGTACATTGTTGGCTATTGGATGTTTTACCTTTAGAACTTACAGTTAATGTGATTTGTGGAGTAACAAAATATGTTTTCTCAATTGCACCTTGCTCAGGTTTCACCTCAGTTTGTGTGTTTTCTCTATTTTGTTCACCTGACAGGGTTTCCTAAAAAGAAAGAAGAAAAAGCTTAAAACCAATAATGAATTAATTTACGTGCAGGGAGAATGAGTAAATTATCCTTTTTCAGGTTTTTATCATCAGAAATATGTAAGGCCCTGGTTTGCAAAAATATGACACAGGCCAGGGACATCATTACGGTGGGATATTAAAAAAAAACGAATTCCTATGTCGATAAGCGCTTCTAAATATTTACTGGTAGTCGTCTTAACATCCACACTCCCGTCTTATTTGCATGTGTGTTCGTTGTAATTTTACAATAGTATGTCTTGTTTTATATTTGAAAATCAATTGTTTTAAATGAGGTAAGCCGAAAACTATTATTTTTTTTCTCTCCTTTACATAATTTATATTAAAGTTTTAGTACTGATGAAGACCATAAAATGGTTGAAACGTTCACAAATAAATGACAAATTTTAATATATATATATATATATATATATATATATATATATATATATATATATATATATATATATATATATATATATATATATATATATATATATATATATATATATATATATATATATATATATATATATATATATATATATATATATATATATATATATATATATATATATATATATATATATATATATATATATATATATATATATATACAGGGTTAGTCAGATGTCTGGAAACGGACAAATATCTCAAAAACCACTCAACCGATCTAAATCATATGTGGCGATTAGGCATTATCGAATTCTCCCGAACCTTTGGTGCATACCGCAATGTTGTCAGATTTTCAGTTTTTCGGCAAACTACCCTAACTTTTTTTCTTGAATCAAATAATATGTTTTTTAAGCGTGATTTATTCCTCGTATTATCCTTAGTATAATTCCAAAATGCAAACTTTTATCTTGATCCGTTAAGTGTTAAATTTATTAAATGTTTTTAAAAAATAAAAACATTTAGAAATTAAGAATTAAAAAACTAAAACTAAAATAATGTAATGATTAATAGGATGTTGAAAATGGTTGTCCTTCTACAGCTTGACGGTATTCTAAACGGTCAATAATTTCTCGAATAGTGTTTTGGTGCCCTTCCGTGGGTATTCCTTTTATTTCAGCTCTAATCCTTCCCATTAGAACTTCAAGGTTCTCGGGCTTCATTTTGCACACGGTCGTTTTTAGGTGACCCCAAAAAAATTTAAAAGATAGAATAAAATTGGAAAACCACGGAGTATATAGCATCCCGTGCCGGGATTGTGAAAAGTTGTATGTTGGGCGAACAAACAGACGAATATCAGCAAGAGTGGAAGAACATAAACTCAGCATCAGAAGTAATCAAACAACATCTGCCTTATTTTTACATCATCAGGAAACAGGCCACAAATTAAACTTCGAAGGGTGTAAGGAGATTGCCAATATAGAGCACTATCGGACCAGAATAATCCGAGAAGCCATAGAAATAGAAAAACAAGGTGATTTAAATAAAAGGGATAAATCATTAAAGTTACCAGCAGTATGGAAATCAATCATATATAAACCAAAAACCACAGAAAATCAAGCGGCATTAGTCCAACAACAACGTCCCGAAAATATAAACAATGACGCACAACCGTTTAGATATAACCTTCGGCAGAGGGTGGGGGTATAAAAGGAACTCCGCTGTCACTAACACTTTCAGTCTTCAATCGGACGCGAAACAGAAAGCTTCAAAAATGCCAAATGCGATTGGCGATTGGCGAAACGTTAGCAAAATTGTTCTTTTCAGTTTTTTATTATTTCAAATATTAAAAACGATATGCTAGATTCTTCTTCTACAAGTACAATAAAAAAAATAACAAGCAACAGAAAAGCGTTTCATCTCATTCTGTTATATTTTTGCATTGATGAAAATGAAATATTATTATAAAAAAACAGTAGCAGAAAAAACTATTGGAATTTTGACTTGTTATTTCGCCCTAGTGAAAATCCAAATTTTACACCTTACTAGGAGATTCCAGTAGCAATAAAATGTTTTTTATTTGGTATTTTGACAAAAATTTGAACACATTTGAAAGGAAATACTTAACAAATTCAGAATTTGTTTAAAACGAAATTTCGTCAAAAACTGACTTACTAAGTTTTTCCTTCGAACGGAAGATATATTAGCTTATAATTGTATTAATTTGCCATTTATTCGAGTGTCTATAAAAAGTTTACTTTTCAGGTACTTCAACTTGCTAATTTAAATTCTTTATACATTGTATAGTTAACAGCGCGCTATAAGCGCCTTAAGAGGGGGTGACACTTGCTCCCGTTGAAAATGCAAATATTGTTTATTTTTTATGTATTATGGTTAAAAATTGGTTTTGCCCCCTCACCCTGAACAAAATCTAATTTTCTTCTGGCCGCAAAAGATATTTTGAGACTTATTCTGAAAAACAGCAGCTCAATAACTAACTCGATGATGTGGGCTTTTAAAATGATTCTACGTTTAGCTCTTGCTTTTCACAGAGATATAAATAAAATATTATTATTTACTAGGGTTCTTCTAACTTTTACATTAAAATTACGACAAATATGAACAATAAATAGAAATTAAAAAGGAACTAGCTAGCCCGTCAGACCTTGTTCTGCCATTTCCGTTAGATGGCCCAATGGAATTATAAGAATATAGGGCGCATTCACCACATCGTCCAGAAATTTTGTTGAAGAAAAACATATTGGCTTTATAGAAAAAATACGCAATAAAACAATACAAAAAATAGTGTTCAAAGGTCTCGGTAACCAAACAATCATTAAAAAAAAGATCATGTAAATTGATGCCGTACAACTCACGAACTTGCTAAAAAATCTGTCTTAGTGTTTTAAATATATAGATAATAAGTAATTAATAATGTATTATTGTGTTCGAAACGTTTTAATATGATTAAACTATTATTGGCGTAAGATTAAACGGGCATTGTAAATTACAAAACTATGATAAAAATGCAGGTCAGTACTTAAAAAAGTCGACTTGATGATCGTCGCCAGCAGATGAAACATTTTTAGGGGGCAAAAAGTTGCAATAAAGATGTAATATTTATTTCTAATTATTTTTTCAAATAAAATAGGAAAAACAAAAACAAAATTTGAATTCTTCGGTTTTTTTACGAATATCTTCGGAAATACTAGGAATTTTATGAATTCCTCGATCGTATATTAATAAGCATTTAATTGTGCAACTTTACCCCAACTTAAACGACTTTGTACCTTTTAACGTTTCTGAGATGCCTATGTTCGTACCTCGAATTTGTAACACCCTGTATTTCTCGAAAATGTTTGCAATTACAATATTACGTTATCGGGTGGAGAAAAATGAAAAAAATTGTGTACCCATTGTATCGTTAAAACGAAAGGTACTCCAATAAAAATCCAATTTGGGCGAGTTTAAAACTATTTTAAACTACTAATAATTAGCTGCGGCCTGGAGCTTTGGCCGTAGGCCCTTTCTTATAACGAACGCAGCAGGGAAGCCTGTTTAGTATGTGAAACGTGTGAGATGCCCAGAGCGGACATTTGCGATTCCCCCGCGACCTTCCTCGTCCCCTTATCCCCCTAGTTGTAACGGGGACCAGAAGGGGTTGATAATGGATCCGTTGTATCATCTTCAACGTTGCTTCGGATGGACAGTAATGGACACATCTTAAGCTGTCAAGCAATGGGAATTTGGAAAGGAATTATTTATGGGGGTGTCAGTGTTCACATGCGGGTTTAAATAATTTAAAGAACGATATTTTTGAAAAGGGAAAGCACTCAATTTATACAGCGACTGGATATTGATGACTGTAATTCCATTCGAAGGATTCTGTGAATCAGATTAAAACGTTTATTAACCTTATTAAAGTAATAACTGGAAATATAGGTAAAAAAACTTGTGTTTTAAGTTTTCTGAAACAATCCTTTAATTTTCATTATTGAAGAGAAAAAATTTAGCAGCAAAATGTATTACATCTTTTGCATACAGCTTGTAAACACTTAACTCGCTATTTGAATATACTCTAAGCAACACGTTCAAAACGTTTCCGTGACAGGTATAAAAGTAAAATTGGCACACCTTTATAAAATATTTTCTTCTATATATATATATATATATATATATATATATATATATATATATATATATATATATATATTTCTAAAGTTTACTAAAAGCATTATAAAATGAATACATATACCTTTTCAGAAGCTTTAAAGAACCATTCCCGACACTATGAAACTAAACTGCTGGCCACTTGAAATATTTCACCTGCATTTTTTGGTAAAATTTAAGTTCGGATTTCTTTAAAACAAGACGAGATACTGAGGTGCGGTTGTGAGCCGTATCTTGCAAATTTTATTACATATAACTGATTTTAGGAGTAAAACTTACTTAAGCTGTTAGCCATTTGATGTAAAATTTTCTTGCTAGAGGGCCCTTAAGTCATATTTTTTTTATAATGTGGACGGTCTGCACTACCCAGAAAATATACAGGGTGTGAAAAAAATGTGGCAAGGTTAGTTAAAAACCTAGCAATCCTAAAGATCATATTCGTATATTTCAACAACCTGTAGCATAAAAAAGAATTTAAATTTAAAAGTGTTTACTTAAGTTTTAAGGAGTAACGAGTATTTTCTCTAAATGTTTTTTTTAATTTTCTCTCTAACTTTATTATTTTAAAAAATACAGGTGTTGATTTTACAGCCAAAGTTTCCACCATCGGGTAACACAAGAGACATGTAACAGGTTGCCACCTTTTTAATTTTAAAAATATCAAAAAAGTAATTAAAAATTACTTCCGGTTATACCGGAAGTGACCCCTACTTTTTTATTTTAAATAGAACCCTGTACACTTTTATTAATTATCGTATGCAGCTTAAAATTAGCTTATCAACGATATATCACAAGATAAGTCCAGCCGCCATTTTGAAAACGAAACTTAACTTGTGATATATCGTTAAAATCTAATTTTAAGCTGAATATGATAGTCCGTTAAATATACAGGGTCTTATTAAAATAAAAAAGTAGGGGTTACTGCCGCTTAGTAATTAGGATTGCTAGGTTTTTAACTAACCTTGCCACGTTGTTTTCACCCCCTGTATAACAAAAATATGACTTAAGGACCCTCTAACAAGAAAACTTTACATCAAATTGCTAATAACAAGTTACAGCTTATTATGTACAAAAATTAAGTTTTTTGACAAAAAAATCATATCTGAAAAAAATATTAAGAATTTAAAAAAAAGTTTGAAATTATTTTTCACAATTCTACCAAGGATTTTTTGTAGATTTTCGGAAGAAATAAAAAATTGAAAAATTTGCAGTCTTGTTTAACTCCCAGTATAAATAACTTTTTAGCTATGGTAAGTTTTATAAATTTGCAAGATACAACTTAAAACCGCACCTCAGTATCTCGTCTGGTTTTAAAATATTTATTTTAACTTAAATTTTACCAAAAAATACAGGTTAACTGTTTCAAGTGACCAGCAGTTTATTTTATAAGAGTGTTTATAATTTTCGTTATAAAACGTACTTCACTATTTTGTACTATATATAGGTTGTTGAAAATTCGATGAGATAGTATTGGCATTTTAAAAACCGTAAGAGATTGAAAAATTCCGACTATTCTATTTCTGAAGCTAGCCGTGAAAAATAGAATACTCTCACTTTCCTTTCTATTTTTTTCAAGCTGCATTTGAAGCGATAGTTATAACAAAATAAATCTTACATCTGTATATTCACTTTTCCTCCTCTACAAGATGAAGCACTCAGATTTGAATTTAACGAGCCCTTTACACTCATACATTTAGAGTATTTTAAATTATCTTTCGTGAATTTGGTAATATTCTGGTTTTCCGCGTCAGTCTAATAAATTGTCTATGATGGTAAAATCTTAAATCTTCTGTTCAAAGATCAATTGCGCCACGTCGGAGTTTAAATATTGGTGCATTATCTTGTAGAGAAGGACAAGTGGCTATAAATACGTAAAAATTATTTTGTAATATCTATTCAAATGCAGCTTGAAAAAATAAAAAGGAAAATGACGATTTTTGTTTTTCTACAGATACTTTCGGAAGCAGTCGGGATTTTCTTTCTTTGCCAACGGCTTATTATTCAACATTAAATTGCGCGACTTTGCCCTAATTTAACCAATCTCATATCTCTTACGGTTTTTAAGATGCGAATTTTTCAACAACCCGTATAGCTTGAAAACAAACGAACAACTGTTTTATAACTGTTATTTTTTCGTGGTCCAAATAGCACCATTAAAAATATTGCTGAATCAATACAATACTGTTTCTAAAATATATTTTAAAAGATGTTGATATAGTAGGTATGAATCCTATAGTGTGAGTTACCGTGCGTGTAAAAGTTTGGCCTGCATTGAAAATAGGTATATTGGGAGGTTAGAAAAAAAGAAAGTATGAAGGCCCAGAGATCATCCCTGAAAAACTACCCCAAAACCACCCCCAAAGGTACATTTTTTCAGTATTTCTCAATTATCTCGGAAACTATCATTTTTTCGAAAAAATATCGAGGGTCCTAATATTTAGAAAATAAAATTTCCTATCGATTGGTGTATAACAAGTTTATTTTCAATAAAAAATAAGTTCAAAACTAACTCATAAAATATTGCAAAAATACATTTTCTACACTTTATTAAATTTTGAACAGGTTAAATATTATTAGTGCAAGATCTAATATAATTCTGAGTGTAACTAATTCTGGTACACTCTTGAATAAATAAAATATCAAAAATACAAACTTTAAATAAAATAATAAATAAAAAAAATAAATAGAAATGAATTTAGAAAAATCAACACAACATAAGAGCTATAAGTAATTATAATATAATGAAATCATGATTTTAAACAAATACATTTGCATAATAAAGTGCAGGGAAGATTCTTTTTTTTACAACTGCATGCATTAATACAACCCTTCTTGCAGTTACATTTGGTTAGCTCCTCGCAGGCTTTACTAACTTGTGGAATTGATATCCACTTTGGGCTAAGGTTGCCCTCGGCATTTTTCACCCAACCAAAATCGGAAGGGTCTGGAGCATGAATCAAAGGACTTTTCGCAGAAATCCATATGCCCGCTTGATACACAGCCCTTTTGCAGTGTAGCAGTAGAGCATCCTGCGTTGGAGGTATGGTCTCTGGGTTATTATTCCGGTGGCAAAATATTTCCTTTCTTAGCTGGTTTAAACTTCCTGTTTCCCCGCCGTAAATTTGAACAAAAAAGGATTCTAGTTCACTAAACAAAGGAGAGTTTATTTCAATACTCGAAAATGGTTTAGTCAGAATCTCACACATTGCGGATATTAATGTTTCTCCTCTTTTTTTCATTGCATTGAATGCGGCCTTTTTTGATCTTCCTCTTATCGATGATGTGGAATCACATCCTGTTAGAGTGGTAAATAGAGGCAAGGCGCGGCTAAGGTTCGACCCCAAAGCGTTGTAAAGGTTTCCAATATTTAATTTTCTTTTGTTTTTTCCCGTTCCATAATATAGATATATTGAACAATTCAAACTAAGCTGTTGGAAATATTCGAAATGGTATATAAAAATAACAATTATATCGGAATCTACGCTTTTCACGAGAACTATTTTTGAACCTGTCTTTAGAGCATGAATTATATGTAGGATAATCTTAGTGTCTGCTTCTTCGTGGTCACAGTTATCAAACATCTCTGCTCCCAAGCCAACATGTCGAACAGTGTTTTCATGGGTAATGTACAAATCACTCTGGTACCTTAATTTCACGTTGAAACAAGCAACAGTCGTTAGATATATGAAAAGATCACTTTTATTATCCGAGTTCCGGAGAAACTCAGACCATTTTTTAGGTATTTTCGTCATGGAATTAATTTTGATCCTTGCACTGGTCCCGCGATTTTCCCTTGTGTCCGACTTAATTGACATTTTTCAATAGCTGTCCCACGTTATATGCAAATTACGCGTATTTTTGAATTCTGATGATATGTATGTCAAGAAACATTTATTAGCATAGTCATCGAAAGAGATCGTGTCGGAAGTGGGATTCAAAAGATGTATCATTGTACCACCATCGATTACCACGGCATCAAAGTATTGAGGGATTCCAATATCTTGTATTTCACCTATTTCCGAGTTTTCTGCTTCGCTAAGTATACAGCTTAATATGTCGGATTTTTTGGAATGATACATTTTATTCACACTATCTCCTAAGGCAGGCGGAAATTCTTGAACTTCGTGAGCGAAGAAATCGTCAATATTTCCATTTCGTGACTGTAAAGATATATATAAATTAGCAAGTACGGACATGTTATTTTTTACACAAGTTATCTTTCTCTGGAATACGCGTTTCTTTCTTGGAGCTTTGAACAAATTAAAATTATTTTTCTTTATTGGCATATCAAAAGCCTTTGTTCTGTCAAGAAGAACTTGTTGCACATATTCATAGTATTGTTTATGGCCAGTAGCCTCAATAGCATGAATTGAATGTTTGTCTTCAGAAATCTCTCCATTTAAGTTAACCATGTCATCTCCAATCTCACTGAACGGATTTTCTTTAGTTCTAATAATATCCAACAACGCGCTTACATCGTTTAAGAAATCGTTCCGCTTCTTTTTCCCTTCATCATGGTGAAAAAAATCAGATTCATCAGGCGAAACTAAGTTTGTGATGAACTGAAAAGCCTCAATTTGTGAATTTAATTCAGGGCTATATATTGTCCAATTTAGTAATGACGTAGGATCCTGGGTAAGTCCAATTATACCTCCGGTACTTTTCAAATTTTTATTCATTTGTTCGTGGCTTTGGTCAATCGCAATTGAAGAAAATCGTTTATTTGATCGATTGACCACGAATTTGCCCTTGAAAAACTCATTCAAAACGGATTTTGGCAATCGTTTCATATCTTCGACATGAACAGGTACCCATCTGGCGTAGTGATAATGATCCAGAGCGAAAAAAACTTGTCCAATATACTCTAAACATTGAACATACAGGTCAAAACGCCCTTCACGATGTGCACGCACAAAAAGGAGTAGTATACCCTCAAATTTCAATACAAGGTACCAAAATGCAAAAGTTGGATTTTTCGTTTTTTCAGTTAACCAATCTTCGAAATTGGTCAATTCAGATGACTCTTGATGTGCCTCGCGCAATAATGTATTAAGACACACGTAGGAAACCTGATGAGCGTACCTGCAAAAATGGAAATAAATATATTTTTAAAATTCTAAAAAGTCGACCTACCTAGCTTTTGTAACATGAACTGCATTAAGCATTCCGTCAACGATTCCAGAACTTGCAATTCCAGCTTCTGTCAAGGCTTCACCCCATCCTGAACATTTCAATAAATCCCCAATAGCTTTAATGAAATGTTTTTCTGTGTGGAAACCACCCAGCATAATTACCATATCAGAAACAGAGGGATTGCTCCACTGGAGTTTTTTCATGAGGGCGTATATAGGTTGATCACCTGTAATTATAGGTATCTGTCCGGGATTGAGATAAGCCACAGATGATTTTACGATGTGCATTGCATGTAAAATCATCCTGGATCAGTTGAGGATTCCTTAAAGAGTGGGAACAGTCCGCTTATGTGGGGAGTAACTGGTTCTGACTGACGAGCATGGTAACTAGACCAGGAAGCAAAATCAGTTTCCGTGTCTTTTGTAATATTAATTTGTTCTGAAACTGACTTAGCCCACATCTCTTCTTTTTTTATTTCTGTAAAAAGCAAGTTTTGGTCATTTTCTAATGATAGATCACTAAACCTAAAGTTCTTTGGCATTACAATAGCTGTTATAGGCAACTTTGTGAAAAATTCGGGAAATTTTATATTTAATGGTGGATTACGTGAGGTGATGAATGATCTTGATGCACCATCATCAATATGGTCTCTTGCCTGGAATAGTGATATAGCAGTCCCATGAAATGAATCCTTTGAAGAAGTCGATGATGGATTGTGATCAATATTATCTACAGCGGCAACTGTAAATAAACCGTTGCGCATATTTATAGGACAAACAAGATATTCCGTGTTATACATCTGTATAATTGAATGACCCATCATGCGTTCAATGTATTTCACCCTATTATATGAAATAGATAAATCAAGTCGATGTAATTCGTTGATTAAACGAGCACTTCGGAACAAGAAATGAATGAGAAGCCCCAAGTAAATAGGAAGTGGTGGTTCGCATGTTTTTGGACCTTGGATATTAAAATGAATAAGCTGACAAATAGTAAGTGTATTCTGTTCTTTTTCAAAATAATTTTGTGATGATGGGCCATATAATAATATTCCTATTAGAAATTTTAATTTGTTTGATACTGCTTCTTCTTGGCAATCTGCTTTAAAACCTTCTACTGTATATTCAAATTGTTTTTGTTTCATTATTTCACGTCGACATATTAGAGCTGCTTTAGTTAGTATTCGGAAATCTTCTTGGTTATTCGTTTCGATCAAAGAAGATTGAACAATGTCTTTCATAGATTTAGCGCAAACAAATATTACTTCATTACGATATCCAACTTCCTCAACCAAAATAGATTTAAACCGGTCTAATATAGCAATCTTCAAACGTGTTCTGTTAACAACAGGAATATTGTATCGTGCAGCTTTTACTTTCATATCGTCATAAATAGATTTGAGTGAAAAATACGTTTTTCCATTAATTAGCTCTTCTTCTACCATGCTACCTATCTCCTCAATTAATCTAGCACTGCAATCATTACTCTTTTCTTGATTCTGTTGTTTTAAAAGTTTCTCGTATTGACGATTGAAATTTACCAGACAAGGAGTATGGTATTTTAGTTCATTGGAAACTACATCTCCAAACGATAATTCCTTGATTATATAGTTGTCATTTAAAACCATTGCTTTTGCCAGCAAACTTCCGGTCAAATCAATTTTTTGAAAAGAATGAAGGGTACTGTTTTTAGTGCCTTCTTTCCTACAAAATAAACAGGTGATCTTACTTTCTTCCGTTATAGTACTTCTTGCAGTTTTAGAAGTAGTTCTGCTGCTACTTGGGCTTGATGGTTTTTGTTTATCAATGCGTATTTTCCTTCGACAATTGGGATGCCACTTTGCTCGATTAGCTTTTAATACATCGGAATCCAGAACTGTTTCTGGTAGTTTAAAAAGTGTTCTTATAATTATTGCTTTCTTATAATCAATGATAAAGTGTTCATACGCTCTTCGTATTGCGTCAGGACCCTTTAATGAAGCCGGGCATCTAAGCGTATCCTTGGTTTTGATTTGACAAATTAAACAACTACTGAAATCAACTTCCTCCATTCTACAAAAAAAAAAAATTGGCATTTTATTTCAAGGGGTCTTTCATATAAAATCTTTCACGCGATTGAGGGATATTTTATGTTTTTTTCCCCTCTATTATATTATTTAACCTATTAACAAAAATTGCAATTTTTTTGTTAAAATACAAACCTTATCTTAAAATTAAAATGTATGCCTTTGAAACAACATAAAATGACAAATCTCGACAAAACTTTATAAAATTTAATTTTCATCACCTTTTAGTCCCAGTTATTTTGTCGATTTAATTTAAGAAAAAAATATTTTTTTTATTTCCCATCCCGGAGGAATGTGGAAGAAAGCACCTCTAAATTTATACTAGAAACTAATTACTGGATTATTAAAAGTCTTGACAACATCGCTTCGGCGCTTATCATGAAACAACAAAATTGCGCGAAATAAAAATGACAGGTTAGGGCAAGTTATATGCGTTCAATCCGTATAAAAGACGATCAAGTTAATGCAAATACCCTTTTTGGGCTATTAATATACAATATACATACATACCTGCCTTAGTTTTCGGAAACTTTTAATTCACACAATACGCGTATTACAAGTATTGGCCATTGAACTTATTGCGTTCGGTAATGATTATGATCACGTACTGCAGTGCGGCTAACAATTCAGGGCAGCGTTGCCGCATCGAGAGCCCAAAATTAGTTGTAACACTATCTAAAATAGCTTAAAATATTTATTTTCCTTAAAAAAATAGATCATTTGAAGTTTAATTTCTATTTTTATTAAATATGAGTTGTGTTATACTATTACGACATACATAAATTTTTTTTCACTAAATTTTTTACCGTTTTTTTGTATTATTTATTGTGTGATTATAAACATATTATACATCGATCGATAGGAAATTTTATTATCTTTAAATTAGGACTCTTGGCATTTTTTCGAAAAGCTAATAGTTTTTCAGAAAATTAAGAAAAACTGAAAAAATGTACCATTGGGGGTGGTTTTTAAGATGATCCCTAGGCCTTCATACTTTCTTCTTTTATAACCACCCAATGTACCAATTTTCAGTGAAGGCCAAACTTTAACACGCATGGTAACTCACAACCCATTTTTATATGGGATTTAATACCTACTAATATTGATAAATTGATAGAGGGCCAGTGATTTCGAAATGTTTTTAATACAAAATCGATTTTGAGAATTAATTCCTACAGCGATACATTCTTTGGAAATAATTTATTAATTCGTTTTTGACTGGGATAAATATTAACTAATATGTAATTTTTCACTTAAATATGTCTGTATTTTAATTTACGATCTCGGTCAATGCTTTCAAAAGGGCTTCCTTTCATATAATATATTTGTGAATTTTTTCGACTAAAGCCCCAAACTTGTCTTTCGATAAAAAATCGTATCTCGTAATCGTAAATTTTTTTATTAATTATAAGACAAAATTTGATATACAAAAATCGGTAAAATCGCTTTACCAGAAACTCGGGGCTAACGAAAAATTGTGTCGATCTCGAGTTTTTAACTCTGACACCTGCCGTTCTATCTTTAAGATAGTGGGCTATTAGTTTGAAAGTTTTAGTTGCAAATCCAGCATCTTGCATTTTGTATACAAGTCCTCTATGCCATACTCTATCGAAAGCTCTGACTACATCTAGGAAGACCATGCCAGTAGCCCCTTTTAGGTTGAAACCGCTGGTGACGGTTTCAACCATTCTTAGGACTTGTAGTTTAGTAGAATGTCCGCCTCTGAAGCCAAACTGTTCATTTGGGATTATGTCTAGGGCTGCTGTTTCATCTTTGATCCTGGTGATCAAGATTCTTTCAGTGAATTTGCTGAGTGCGGGCAGCAGGCTTATCGGTCTGTAGTTTTGGAGAAAAGTTCGATCTTTCCCTGTTTTACCAATCATTACTACTTCCGCATGCTTCCACCTGTTGGGGAAGTGGTCCAGTCTCATAACCGCGTTTGTTATACTGGTTAGTGCAACAATTACTTTTCTAGGAAATTGCTTTAACATCTGTGAAGTATTGGTGACTGCGACGTTTCCTTTTATACTTACAGCCGGGGCCGAGGGTTATATCTGAGGGACCGTTGGTCGTTATTTATGTTTTCCGGATGGTGCTGTGGTTGTTGAGCTAATTGCGCTTGATTTTTTCTGATTTTAGATTTGTCGATTATTGTCTTCTATACTGTTGGTAGGTTTAATCCCTTTTATTCAAATCACCTTTTTTTCAATTTCTATGGTTTCTCCGATGATTCTGGTCCTATAATCTTTTATATTGGCAATCTCTATACACCACCCGAAATTTATTTTGTGGCCGGTTTCCTGATGATGTTAGAATAGAGCTGAGGTTGTTTGGTTATTTCTGATGCTGAGTTTATGCTCTTCCGCTCTTGCTGATATTCGCCTGTTAGTTTGCCCCTCGTACATCTTTTCACAGTAACGGCCAAAAATGCCGTATACTCCGTGGTTTTCCAGTTTTATTTTATGTTTTGGGTTTACAAGTAGTTTACTTATAGTTGTTTGTGGCTTGTGTATTATTTGTATGTTGTGTTTCCTGTTCCGATTCTGTCTGTTGTGCCTCTTACATATGGTAAGACTACTTGTTGCTTCCCCTGTTCAAATTGTTTTTGTTGTTCGTTGTTCCCTGTGCATTATGTGTTGGTTTTCTATACACGGTGTATTTAAAATGTCCGTTATGCAATTTTGTAACCAGAATATCTAAAGATGGAAGCTTGTTGTTTTCCTCTAACTCTAGAGTAAATTGTATTCTTGGGTGGATTGAATTTACGTGAGTTAAAAACTTTTCGAGCTCTGTATTACCATGTTGTCATATAATAAATATGTCGTCCACATACCGAATCCATAATTTGGGCTTTAAACTTGCTTTCTCGAGAGCTTCTTTCTTGAAGTATGTCATAAATAAATTTGCGACTACTGGTGATAGCGAGGACTCCATTGGAGCACCATTTATTCGTTTATACATTTGCCCGTTGATTGAAAAATAAGTATCTTTTTAAGGCAATGTTCCGAAAGTTGAATTATATGTGCCTGGAAATACTCGTTCATAGCAATTCTGTCCAATGCTTCGTCGATGGAAATACTGGGATACAACGACTTCACATCTAGGTTTGCTATGATATCGTCTTTTTCAAGAACGATGTCTCGTATAATTCGAGTTAAATGCTTCGAGTTTTTGACAAATGAATCAGCTTTTTTGACAGCTGGTTGCATAATTTCAGCAAGATATGTTTCCACTTTTGTAGCAGCGAATTAACAGCACTAACAATAGGTCCAGGTAGAGTTTAGGACATCTGCTGGACTTTTCCCGTGGTATGATTTTTTGTTGAATATCAGGGTTTATTGGTGAACTTTTTATTTAATTTTTACTTGTTTTTTCTAGATACGTAGTCGGATTCCTTGGAACAGGCTTATAATAATTGTCTTGTATGATTCTGCACTTTTTGGATGTAGTCTTCGGTATTCATAACCACAGTTGCGTTTCCTTTATCTGCTGCTTTAGGTTTTATTCTGGTGGTTTGCTTGATCTCAAAATTCTTGCCACTTCTTGTCGAATCTCCTCTGCTTTTGTTTCTTCAGAGGAGTCAAGGACGCTAATATACTCTAATATCCATATCCATACGATTAACTGAAACACATAAGAGACAAAACCAACTTACTAAACGAACCCTTTTATATTGAGAGGTATACCACAGTAGCTAGATATGACAGAAAAAACTCAGCTCATGGGGGAACACTGATTCTATCCCTAAATGGAGATTTCATGTCGGTATCTAAATATGATCATTTGTTAGCGGATAGCTCTTTTGAATTCTCTATAGTATATAATCAAAACCTTGATCTTTATGTAATTTGTATTTATAGATCACCAAACTCTGATGTACAATCATTTTTAAATAGCCTGGTAAGTTTGCTAGACAGCCTACCGATTAAAGGTAAAAAAATTCTATGCGGGGACTTTAATATTGACTATGCTACTGTTTGTGCCATCCAGAAATATCTAATTTCTATATTCGACTCTTTCGGTCTTTCAATGCATGTATCCTCGCCAACTAGAATTTCAAAAAACTCTTCTTCTATCATCGATTACATGGCGTCTGATTTTTCTCCATCAGAGGTGCAATCACAGGTCTATAACTCAGGTCTTTCCGATCACGAGGCGGTAATTTCCAGGTTTAGTTTACCTATTAGGCCCTTACCAAGATCTCGCCATCTTTCTACCGCCTGCTTCGCCATTCGATCAGTTTCAAAAAAACTAGACGTTCCTTCTGCCAGACTTACTTATTTCTCTTTATTTGAATTCCACCTCCGCTATGGCCTTCCCTTTTGGGGCTGCTGTACCACCGAGCAATTTCGTAGTATTTTTATGCTTCAAAAGAGAGCCATTCGTTATTTGTTTGGTCTAAATAATAGAGCTCACTGCCAATACTATTTCAAAAAACATGAAATATTAACACTTCCTGCATTATTTATTTTGGAAACGGTATGTTTGCTGAGAAAACATATAAACACCCTCCCAGAAAGGCCACAACATGTATACCCTACCAGAAACTCTAGGCATGATATTTATCTTCCCATTCCTTCCACAGAATTAATAAAAAAATCAATTATTTACAACGCCATAAAACTTTACAACAATCTGCCAGTACATTTAAAATCTATCCCTATGCTTGCACAATTTCGAAAAAACACCAAAGCATACCTCATTGAGAGACCATTTTACAGCGTTAATGATTTTTTTTTTCAGTAAGTCTCTTTAAATTGTCACTAAACTCGCTTGTTTACTTAAATCTTTTGTGAGTCATGTCCTAACTCATAGCATAGAATTTTGTAAATCATTATATAGGGAAAAGAACTGTCGAACATTCACTTAAAACTTAATTATTTTTGTTAGGTATTGGATTAAAAACAATTTAATTCTTTTTGTATACTACATTCTACACTAGTTCAATATACCTTCTGTTTAACATCACAATTATTTGTATAACTATAATAACATAGAGTTTAAGGTCGCATAGTTGCAATTTTGATTTCAATGTCATCGAAATTATTCACCTCGTACATGTGTGTTTGTTTACTTTTAGAAGGTTATCATGATTCATTTACTGTTTGCAATGTTATGCTATATTCTAACGTGTGTTTTACGATTTGGTAAATTGATAATTTACATTTAAAAAAAAAAAAAGCACTGACCTGTCGAAATTATTTTCGATTAATGTTTTGATATGTCTTATTTTTAGGTATATTTTGCTTTGTCCATAAAATTGTAGAATTTTTCTGCGGCAATAAAGCATACTTTTGTTTGTTGTTTGTTTGTTTGTACTATAATATCTAGTGCTTTAATGAAAAATGGCTACTCAAATCGCACCATAGAGAGAGCTATTAATGCACACACAACGAACAACAAAAAAAATATGAACCGGGTAAGCAACAAGTATTCTTTCCCTATGTAAAAGACAGAATCGGAAGAATTCTTAGGAAACACAACATCCAAATAATACACAAGCGACAAACCACTATAAGTAAAGTACTTGCATTATATAAGTAAACTACTTTCAATATTAATGCTAATCTTAAGCAATACTGAAAAGGAGAATGTCAGAAAACAGCAGCCTTTTAGTGAAGCTATTAACACTTTATTGCTTTGTTATTACCAATCTGATTCGGCAAAAAGTTCGTTTGAATCTTTATTACAATTCAGGGTCTATATTTGGAATGCTTAATACGATTGCAAGTCGAGGTATTTAAGCGATGTGGAGGGCTACTTTATATTAAATTTTGACCACCCCCTTAACTTTCGGTTTCTTATTGTAAGAAGCAGCTCTGTTTACCTAATTGCAAAGGGGAAACTTTTTAAATGAAATGGTGTATGGATCTGATTGAGGCGTGTTTTACAAAAACAACACGTTATGTCTAAAAATAAAACTTGTCAGGAAACAAGAAAATCGTTTAACAGGGTCATGGTAAAAGTATTTAGGGTTTTTAACTGCCTAAAATTGGATTTGTCAACCTGAGTTTGTGGTTGCTGTTGACACCGATGTTGTTCTGAAGTTAAACAAACGGGCTTTAATGAAACCATTTATTGCTGTCGCCGTTTATCGTTACGACGACGTTATTGGAACTAGGCCAAGTTTTAAGTTTAGCTTTTGCGGTTTGCGTTATGTTTGCAGATGATCAATGAAAATGCTCCTTACTGTCACATGTTAAATATGCGTACTGAAATCAATGATTCTGTCAACTAAATGAAATTTAGTTGACAGAAAGACGGCCATTTAATCTGATTTGTTTATGCTTGGTTTGCTTTGAATGTGTATTTAATTTTCTTTGTAATGTAGTTTTTGATGTTTCCATCAACACATGACACATTAAAAATCTGACAGAGATAAAACTAAAATAGTATAGTTGGCGCATTACCTTTCTGGAATGACGTCATTTTTGGTTATTTTTGTTTGATTTATGTTAACTGACAGTGACAAAAACATTTTGAAAAAACTCATTGTCGTTTCTTTACAACAGTAAATGCCGGTTTTGGTTATGTGTCTTTCAGAATATATTCGTCAAAATTGACATTGATTTGTTGTGATTCTTTTTAAACTTTTGCAAGATGCCGCGAAGATATAATCAGCAATCACAGCTAATAGTTTTGAATATCTTGGCTTTTTTTCAATTGGAAAAAGAGCAAGCTAAAAATGGAATCCTTCCGCAAACTGATAATATAATTTAACGAGCTTGAAATGCAACAAAACTTAGTCATACAACAATCATAAATATTAAGAAAAGAGGAATAACGAGCGATGAATCCTTTACCTCCAGAATGTCTCAAAAGCAAAAAGAGGTAAAAACAAAAATTACAGATTACTTAAAGAACAAAATAAGAGATACGATCTACTGCATGTATGCGAAAAATGAATATGTTACAATGCAGACTTTGCTTAAAAAACTAAAAGAGATAAATGAATATTTTAATTTTTCCATCACCTCGCTAAGAAAATACGTAAAAAGTATTGGTTTTAAGTCGAAGAAATCAAATAATAGAAAATACCTGATGGATTTGCCCCACATCGTCCACAAGAGAATCAATTTCTTGAGGGAATATGTCAAAAATCAAAATCTAGGACAAGATGCTTATACCACCGTATTTATTGATGAGACTTGGATTTTTAGTAAAGGTTCGTTTAGAAACAGCTGGCAGGATAACACTATGTCTACAAGTTCTAAAAAAGCTAGTGAAGGTCATCGATATATTGTAGTTCACGCTGGATCAAAGGAAGGATTTATTAAGGGGGCCAGTTTAATATTTAAAAGTGGACTAAAAAGCGGAGATTATCATGACAATATGAACAAGCAAAATTTTGAAAATTGGTTTAAAAATCAGCTGGTACCAAATCTTCCTCCAAAAAGTTTGATAGTGATGGACAACGCAAGCTATCATTCCGGCCTTTTAGAGGATATTCCAAGAAAATCATGGACAAAGCAGAGATTGATTGGATGGTTAAAAGAAAAGAACATTGACTTCCCAGAGAGGGCCATGAAGGATGAAATATGGAGCATTGTAGAAAAAAATTGTAACATTGAAAAAACATTCTACCTTGACGAATATGTGAAACCTTTGGGCCACAAAATACTAAGACTTCCTCCATACCATTGTCAATTTAATGCTATTGAAATGGTATGGTCTGAGTGTAAGAGGAAATACGACCAATACATTGCTAGTTTTGGCCATGTGGGAAAAAACGATAAATGAAGTATCTTCAGAGCATTGGAAAAATTATGTCAGCCACACAGAAAGGGTAATCCAAGAAGCTTTGACAGACAATACAGATATGTGATGCTTTAGACATTGCGCCACTTGTAATTAGTACCGACGAAGACAGCAGTGACGATAAAGAATTTAGTTCTGATTCTGAAGACAGTGAAGGGGAGTAGTTTTTATTTTTAAAGTCTTATTTGCAAAATAATTTTAGTTTTTGAAGTTATAATAGTTATTTTTGTATCAAGTGTGCAAAATGAGGGTTTTTTTTATGGCAATGAGAGTATTAATTTTTTGCCAGCCATTTTCGACAAGTTGTAGCGCTTTCTGTACAGAAAATGCCAATTTTAAATTCGCTTTAGCCAGTGCTGAACGCACCCCTCCTATCTACATCACTGCATACGTTTAGGTTAGGAATCATCGCTGAAATATAAATAATATAAGAAATACGTTATTTGAAACCAGCGTGACGTCATTCCAGAAAGGTAATGCGCCAACTATAACAGCACTGCAGTATCGACAATACCATAATGACAAAGTCAAGTTTATAAATCCAGTTAATTTCTTGTTCACAGTATACATATTCTAACGGAAGTCTTGGTGGATAAGAGGTTTTTGAAGGAATACATTTTAGGAATAAATAAATATATGACTCATTCTCCTATTAGATACAATTAGAATGTATTCAATTTTAAACTGGTTATTTATGTAAAACACGTCTTGATTACATAAGTAAATAGTTCTTAAACTAACTTCACTTCAAGCGAAAGTGAAATAAGTTTCTGTGAGGAATGGGATAAATTTGTCACTCTTTTGCCCACCATGTCTTAAGTGTACATTCTATGGCACTCAGGTCAGGATATCAGGGCGGCCATGGTGAAAGATTGACTGAATTGAAATGAATTGAAACTCTTTTTACATTTCAATCGGTGTAATTTTGTTAAAAAACAGAAATAACAAAAAAAATACGTTTTTCTAGATAAACGTTCTTAAAAACAAAAATCACGCTGAACTGGGAGAATAGGGGATTAATTACGCTACTACAGACCAAGAGATTAAAATATGTATAACAAATAGTAAAATATGTTTATACAGAACATACAATTTTGAAACAAACTTTCTTATTGTTGAATCTTCCTTTGACTGATATTACAACTTTTTATAAAGTTTTTCCGGCATGAGAAAGAAAAGTTTAAAGAAGAATATTTACTGGAAAGTGCCGTAAGAAGGGTATTAAAGATGATATTGAATAAAGATTTTTAAAGCTGGGAAGTTTTATTTCTAACACATGTCCTATAAGTTTTGGGACAAATATTAATCTTATTTTACTTTTATATTAACCTTATAGAAAAATGATATAATTTTAAGTAACACAATAAACTATAAATTTAACTAAAAATAATGGTCCATGTTCTTTACAGCGGGCCATTGCATTGGTCTTTGGATTTAACCAGTGTGGACAAAGAGAAAAATAAGAAACTTCTTGATTTAATAGTGATAATAATACTGAAAACTACTATAATATTTCTGCCGTTAGTCAATAGTGGGGCTCGACTCAAAACATTTTTGACATTGAAATTTTAAAAAAGTCATTGCCAAAAACTTTAATTTCACATTACTTTATTGTACCATTCACGTCTTCTTTTAGACAACATTTCTATAAGTTTCACGATAGGTACCCAAATGTATTTGTAGTGTAAAAAGTGAAGGCCTGAGACCAATCTTTGAAATGCAAGAATATAGATATTTCTTGAACACGATTTCTTTCCTCACCAATCGAAATTGTTGCATGGATTACTGGAGGCGAGCAGCCAGAAGATCGAGGATGGAAAGAATAAGAAACCAGAGAATCCGTGAAATTATGGAGTGAAGCATACCATAGTCGAAGAAATAAGGGTGAAACAATTAAGATGGTATGGACACGTCCAGAGAATGACATTAGAGAGTCTCCCAAAACAAATATTAGAATGCACACCAGCGGGAAGAAGAGAAAGAGGTAGACCAAGAAAAAGCTGGCGAGAGAGTATTGATAGTGAAATGCAAGAGAAAGGGCTGGAAGAAGGCCAATGGAATGAACGCACTGTGTGGAGACTGGGTATCGGAAGATGTGGGAGATAATAATACTGAAAACTGCTATAATATTTCTGCCGTTAGTCAATAATGGGGCTCGACTCAAAACATTTTTGACATTGAAATTTTAAAAGCGTCATTGCCAAAAACTTTAATTTAACATTACTTTATTGTACCATTCACGTCTTCTTTTAGACAAAATTTCTATAAGTCACGCGATAGGTACCCAAATTTATTTGTAGTGTAAAAAGTGAAGGCCTGAGACCAATCTTTGAAATGCAAGTATACCAATTGAAATTGTTGAACATGAGAACAAGCAATTTCTTGAGCCTTTAAATGTGGTACAGAAATTTGGCGAATTTGGTGAAGTATGGCAGCTAAAAGAAAAATCCATTAAATCCCTAGGGGCCACATAAATGGATTACTGGAGGCGAGCAGCCAGAAGATCGAGGATGGAAAGAATAAGAAACCAGAGAATCCGTGAAATTATGGGGTGAAGCAGACCATAGTCGAAGAAATCTATGGACATGTCTAGAGAATGACATCAGAGAGGCTCCCAAAAAAAAATATTAGAATGGACACCAGCGGGAAGAAGAAAAAGAGGTAGACCAAGAAAAAGCTGGCGAGAGGGCATTGATAGTGAAATGCAAGAGAGAGGGCTCGAAAAAGGCCAATGGAATGAATGCACTGTGTGGAGACTGGGTATCGGAAGGCGTGGAAGAACGTTAAAAAACCGAAATAATAAAAGATAAAAGTAAATATCCAAAACTGTAGATACTGGAGTTACGAAAACCCCATGTTTTTCGGCAGAGACACACAAAATTCCCCCAAAAAATAAATGTTTAGGAGGGGATTTTGGGTGTTCCTATCACAGGTCCCATTTTCATGATAAAAATTCTAAATAATTACTTTCCTCATTAACGAATGATGATGAGTTTCACTTGGAGATACATTTCAACAAAATGAGGCCCGGCCTTACTATTTTAAGCAAGTCAGCAATTACCTGGATAAAACTTATCAAGATACGTTGATATGTCGTCGAGGTCCTACGGAATAACCAGCTCGGTCGCCAGACGAGAAGAGATACATTAAATGTGAGATTCGACAACGATTTATAGATGTTTGTTCAAGAATAATACCACACATGCTTCATAATGTCAAAAAAGAATTTACCCATAGAATATTTACTTAACAAGAGATTCATGGTGGACATTTTCAGCATCTTTTGAAGTTACTACTAAAATTTCTAAATATGCTTGTACATTCAGCTTTTATTTCTACTGATTTAACATATTTCAGTTTGGGTGAGTTTATTGCTATTTGTTTATTGTTAATTCAAATTACATAAAGCATTTAATTTGTAGTTATGTGTATTTAAACAATTAATTATTATTTAGCATTAAAATATTATTTAGCAAACAATTAAATTTATCCCAAAATGAAAGAGAGTAGATGTGCAAGCTTTGCTTGCCAATAGCTTTGCTCAGCTTCGGCTTGAGATGAGCAGCGGGACGATGTAGGACGTAGTAGGTATTTGTTCGTAGTAAATGAGTAACAATTATCGTGGTTAATAACGTACTGATTTATTCTAAGATTTACATTCCATTTATACAACTATCAATTAAACAATGCGTGCGATCTCAATGATGCAAAATAGTAAAATTTAATAACATTATATTATGTATAGTCATCAGAACGTGCAAGGTTCAACTGACGTGACTGTAAGAAGGTCAGTGTAGACAGTGTACGTACCATCTAAGTAAATACTAAATATGCATAGAATTGTCTTATTAAATTATAGAATTTTTATGTGTAATTGTGAGAATTATACATTCTGAGGCCTGTCTCCGATGGATGAAGTAAGAGATCTTAACTCAAATTCCTCGTTTTGAGTGGTCCTGTGATCTGGTTTCCTGTTGCGTTTCTTCTGTTGATGCTGTGCTACAATGATTTTGGCTGTATACCATCCTGCAATTATAAGAATGGCTATGATAATTGTAGCTGCTAATTGCTATGGAATGATGGTGAATGTTTCGCCAAAGAATGTTCTGTAGTTGCTCTTGTTGGTGTTCTTGATCGTTTATCAATTCATGAAGGCTGTCTGTCAGTTCGAACACTGGCTCTGTTGGTAAAATGTCTAGTTGTTTCTGGTGGATCGCATTGCCTAATAAGTTTGGGACCGCTTTGGAATAACTATTTAACACTGGAACGGTGGTGCTTCGTTTAGGCGTGAGTATGTTTTGTTTTGTTTGAATTATACACTCTTGAGATATTTGAATTATCCCTGTTGCGTTTATTGCAACATCTTCCCGCGCACCATTGCAGATTACAGATATTACCGTTGGAGAGCTGGATATGAACGTCCAAGTATTGGCTGCGCACAGCTGTTTCCATAGTATGCCTTTTATGCTGCTTTTTTCAATGGCGCAATGTCTTGGAGCGGCTCGTTCATATATTTCATCTATAATACATGAAGTATTTGTTTCTATGTTTCTGACTGAACTTGGTGAACAGATAAACTGATGTGGATCATTGGGGTATGGTTTAATGCATTGTTGTAAGTCGTTTTCATGAAGTTGGAAGTACAGTTGCGTGTCGTAGTCGACGGCTATGTAGTCATTAGTGACGTGGAGGTTCCAATACGATCCGTTTTCGATTTTCACCGGAACTGGCGTTGCTTTTAGAAGTCCAAACTTGGCAACATCTGCTATTGGAAAGTACCCATACACTTGGAGACTTGTCTTATTAGCTGTCTGCTTCGTGGATAACATTGTCGGTACAATCCTTAAGTTATTCGGAAATTTTTTATTTGTTTCTTTTATGATATTGTTGATATATGCCGGTGATACTAGTTCGTATATTGTGCCCCTATTGAAGCGGATGTTCAATAGTTTGTCATAGTATTCATTTATTTCGCTGATGAAGTTTTGTGCTACTTGGTAGGCGCTTAGCAGTTGAATATTTAGGGCATTGGTGTCTATTTGCTTGTACCAAGTCTGCATGTTGTTGATTGCTTCTAGTCCTTGGTTGAGTTTTTCTTGAAAATGTTTAAGTCTATTGGTGATCCTCGATTCTGTCTCATTGAACTCCGTGAGCGCGGACACCATAAATTTAGTTTGGTGATTGGACGCTCGAATCAATTGCTCTTGATTTTTGTTGAGCGAGTCGATATCTTGATACACTTCATCGTTGACTCCAAATACAGTTGTTAAAAATTTTCCAAGATAGCCTCTTTTCCGTCTTGTATGATGGACGTCGTTAAGATTCATCAGCATCCACTGGGTATGATTTTTTAACTCTTCCAAATGATGGGTTAGGGCTTCACATCTGGCGTCATTTGTAAGCTTTTTTGATTTATCACATAGGTCTCTAAATTGAGAAGCTACGTTGATTACTGCCTTCACATCATTTTCACTCCTGTTTCTGGAATGTGCTATTTCTATTCTAAAGACTCCTTTGTCAATTTGAGTTGTCCCTAGATGTTCTATGTAAAGGCCATGTTGGGGTTGGTGAATTTTGTAAGAGTTTTCTGCTCTCGTTGCAGAAATTAGCAAGAATAGAATTGTCAAAACATAAAGAAGTGCTGATTTTGAAGTTGTATGCTTCAGTATTTTCTCTTTTGTGGTTCTTTCTTCTTTCTGTGCAACATGACTATTGATTTCTATTGTGGGCTGGGTAGCGGCTTGTGTATCTTGGTCTGTAGGCAAAGGAATTAACTTGTGAATTGGTCTCTTTTGAGTGACACCTCCTGGCCTTTTTATTGTTACGACTCGAACTGCTCCATCTTGACCTGGATGAATTTCCATTATTCTCGCCAAAGGCCATTTGTTCGGATTTATATTTTCTTCTTTAATTAGAACCATTGTGCCCACTGGCAAATTTTCAATAGGCTTGTTCCACTTATATCGTTGTTGAAGTCTGGAAAGATACTCAGTAGTCCAGGCTTCCCAGAAGTCTTTCTTCATTTTTTGAACGAGTCTCCATCTTTGCGACAGATTACAGTTCGAGAAGGATTTAAATTCGGGGGGAGCTAATAATTCTCTCCCTATTAAGAAATGTCCAGGGGTCAATGTATTGGTGTCATCAATATCTTCCGTTAGGGGGCAAAGCGGTCTCGAATTTAAACACGCTTCAATTTGGTGCACCAAGGTTGTCATTTCTTCATAGGTCAAAGTGCATGCTCCAATGACTCGCTTTAGATGATGTTTCATGGATTTGACACCTGCTTCCCAGATTCCTCCAAAATGTGGGGCTGCGGGTGGGATGAAGTGCCATTGTATTCCTGAGCTGATAATTGCATTTTGCAGGTGAGGCTCTTCGATAATTTCCTTCACTTCTTCTTCAAATTGTTTTGATGCTCCCAAAAATGTAGTGCCGTTGTCACTATACATATTTTCACAATGACCTCTTCTTGCAGTGAACCGTCTGAATGCAGCTAAAAATGCTTCGGTTGACATATCGCTCACCACTTCTAAATGAATCGCTTTGGTGGCAAGGCACACGAATACTGAAATGTAGCCCTTGTACGACTTATGTCCTCTCCCTTTGGTGGTTCTAATTTGAATTGGACCAGCATAGTCTACCCCTGAGTTTGTGACTGGTGGTGCTGGAGTTACTCTTGGTTTAGGGAGTTGTCCCATAAATTGTTCTGCAGTTTTGGCTTTATAACGAATGCAACTGATGCATTTTTTTAATTGGGTTCTGACGGCTCGTTTCCCGTTAATAATCCAAAATTTGCTTCTAATATATGCAAGAGTTGCTTGGTTTCCGCCATGGAGAGTTCTCTTGTGAGCTTCTAGTATAACTAGCTTGGAAAAATGGCTGTGGTACGGAAGAATCATTGGATGTTTCTTCTGGTAAGTTATTGGTGCGTTTTCTAGTCTCCCTCCGATTCTAATGAGATCTTCGCTGTCTAGGAATGGAATGAGATTCCGCAGTTTGCTGTTGTTTCCAACTGTCTTGGTAGTACGTAGTGATTTGTAGTCTTCACTAAATTCTTATTTTTGAATCAATGCGACGACTTTTTTAAGGGTGACCTGTATTTCCTTAACAGAGAGAATAGGGCTTTCCTCTCTATTGGTAACTCGGTAGCAGTATGATAAAACTCGTAGCATTCTTGTAAGGTCAGAGAATTTTTCGCATATGTCACTTTTTACTACAATTTCAGCTTTGTAACAATTTGCTCTGATTTCCTCGTTTACTTCGGGGATTATCTTGGTCAGAGGAAGGTTATTGGATGAGTTGAGCCAGTGAGGACCTTTCCACCAGAACTCGGTAGCTTCCAGCTTATCAGGATCCAGACCCCTGGAGATAATATCTGCTGGATTTTCCTGAGACTTGACGTGATTCCAAGAAACTCCTGTTGCATTTCTGTGTATTTCACATACTCTATTGGCGACGAAGGTTTGCCACTTTGTAGGATCTCCTTTTATCCGCCCTAGAGTGATCATGAAGTCAATCCATGCGAATGTTTGGGTGTTGTCTAGTTGCAAGGCGGTTCTGGTTTTCTGTATTAACTTAGACAGAAGTACGGCAGAGCATGGTTCTAGCCGAGGTAGAGTTGTTCTATTCTTGGCTGGGGCAACTTTTGATTTTGCTTGTAGAAGTGTGACAGTATGTTCGTTTCCTTCTACTATTCGGCTGTAAATTACAGCACCATACGCCTTTTCTGACGCGTCACAAAACCCATGTAGTTCTGTTTTGGAGTTTCGGTAACGCATCCACCTAGGAATTCTAATTTTCTCTAGTTCCTTTACTTTACTTTGAAATTGCAACCATCTTGTAGATATTTCTTCGTCGACGGGCTGATCCCAGTTTAGGTTTCGTAACCATAGATCTTGGATAATGAGTTTGGCTTGAATGACAACTGGAGCTAGCCATCCCAACGGATCGAATAGTTTGGAGATTTCGGATAAAATGTTTCTTTTTGTTAGTTTTTTGATTTGTGAGATTTCTACTTTGAACTTAAATATATCGTCTCCTGGGGACCACAAGACCCCTAAGGACTTTTTTTCTTCGTCTTGCGGCACCTCATGAGTTTTTTGATCTCTAAGTTCTTCCGGAATGGACTTTAGTAGTGCAGGAGAATTGCTTGACCATTTTCTTAAATTGAATTTTGCTGACTCAAGCATTTGCAACAGTTGTTTTTGAAGCTCTAGGGCTGTTTGAACGTTTGTTGCTCCTGATAAAATGTCATCAACATAGAAATCTTGCAATGTTGCTTCACTTGCTGCCGGAAAATTGTTTGCTTCTTTCTTTGCTAGCGTTTGAAGTGTTTTCATAGCTAGGTACGGAGCTGACGTGGTACCGTAGGTTACGGTGGTAAGTTCATGTTCAGACATTGGTTGATTAGGATGTTCTCTCCATAATATTCTCTGGAAAGGTTGGTCTTCTGGGTGTACTTTGATTTGGCGGTACATTTTCTCTATGTCTGCGCAGAAGACAATTTCATGTTTCCTCCAACGAATAATTATATCTGCGATATTTTGTTGTAACCTCGGACCGACGTGCGTGATCTGGTTGAGGCTAATATTTGTGGAAGTTTTACAGGATGCGTCAAAGACTGTTCTTAAGCGAGTGGTTGTACTTGCTTCTCTGATGACAGCTTGATGCGGAATGTAATATTTTCCTTGATTGATTTCTTGTCGTCCAACTTTCCGCATATGACCTAATTCTAGATATTCCTTCATAAAATCTATGTACTGGTCCCGTAGTTCGGGATCGTGTTGAAATTTTTTCTCAACGTTTACAAGTCTTGCTGCTGCTCGTGGCTTTAAGTGGCCTAGAGTTTCTGGCGATTGCTTGAACGGAATTCGAACTACAAATCTTCCTTCTTTGTCTTGTTGTGTGGTTTTTTCGTAAAATTCTTCGCACGCTTGTTCTTCCTGTGTTAATTGGTGACATGGCATTATTTCTTCAATCTCCCAGAATTTTGTTAGCTGATTATCTTCTTCATATTGAGAAATCATACTAATTACTTCAATACTTTGAGGCTCAGATAATATAGAACCAGACACAATCCAACCCAGTTCCGTGTTTTGTTTCAGAAGACCCTCTTTAGTTTTCTGAAGGTCGTTCAGGATTATGGTTGCATATTCCTTGGCTCCTAAAATTCCATCTATTGGTCCAGGAGTCATAAAGGTAGTGTCTGCTAAAACTTCATTTTTCCAGTTGTCTATGTTATGTATTTGGAGTTTTTGTTTCGGCATGGAACGTGTTAACTTTGGGAGGACTATCATGTTAACTTCCATAGAAAATGTACTTTTGAATCTTGGTCTAATCTGGGCATTAGTGGACCATTTGAAAATTTTAGGGTCTCCCCCGCCAACACCAGATATTTCAGCTCTGATGTGGCGGCGTGGCAAATTTAGTCGTTGGACGGCTTCTTCCGTAACAAACGAAGATTGTGACCTTGATCGATCAGAAGTCGTAATGGCTGCGATGAACTTGAAGTGGAAACTTCAACAAGGGCTGTTGCGAGAAGAACGTTCTCTTCTTATTTGCTAGTATGGTGTCTTGAAGTATTTCTATTGGTGTTAGGTTGATTATTTGACCTTCCTGCACCGGCGTTGTATTGGGAATTTCTTGGTGGATTATTAGAACTTCTTTGAAAACTTCTGGGTTGGTAGTCTGTTGACCGTTGTTGGTTTTGTTGATATCTTTCAAGGTGTAGAAGTGTATGATGCTGGCGGCTGCATATATTGCACCTTGTTTGGCTGAAACACCTTCTGCCAACATCATGACTTAAGCAATTATAGCACATGTGCTTTTCTTGGACTTGTTTGTTTCTTTCTTCTGCTGAAAGCGTTTTGAACTTTTGGCAGTGGTACGTCATGTGTTGTTTATCTTTGCAGAATAGACAACCAGCGTTAGTGTGTTTTTTGTTATTGTCTGATGCGACGTTAACGGCAATGGTTTCTAATGACTGGAATCGTCTTTTTAAGAAGTTCATAAATTCTTCGAACTCTGGGATATCATGCGGCTTCTGAAGATTTTGTTCGTATAGACGGTTGGTTTTAGAATCCCATTTTCTGAGGATTATTCGAATTACCATTGGACCCCATGTATTCTACATCTTGGTTTTTCAACGCCTGTAGACATTCTCTTGTAGTGTCGTGTAGTTGTTTTAGTTTCAGTGCGTCTTCTTTTGTAACCGTTGGTACGTCTAATATCTTATCAATTAGTTGGAATGTTAGTAGCCTTTTGTTTTCATATCGCTTTTGCAATAACTCCCATGCTGTTTCGTAATTAGCTTCAGTTGACTCAAGGTGTTGAATCAATTTGCCTGCTTCTCCCCGTGTGTGGGTTTTCAGATAGTGCATCTTTTCGGCCTTGGTCAGTGCTTGGTTTTCATGAATTACTCTTTTGAATATATCGAAGAAATTAGACCAGTTTTCATATCCTCCATAAAAGATCGGGATAACGACTTTTGGAATTGCTAACTTTTGCTGTGGCTGGTTCACCACGATTTGTTGAGTTTGGGCCATGATATTTTCTTAAGCTTTTAAAGTTAGTTTTTCCAGAATTTCTTCGTACTGGCCAAGAGTGTCTGCATAAGTATTATTGACAAAATAGTTGTTTTGAAACTTTGTTTCATTTATCATTATTTCTTCATGCAGTTGATGAATAGCATCCCATTGTTTTTTAATTTTTTCCATGTGAAGCTTATAGCGAGATTTGGACTTTCCTTGGCTTAGTTCTGTTTCAATTTGGTTCAGGTCGGTTTGTAGTTGTTGCAGCCTGAAGTTTTGTTTTTTCAGACGGTGTTCTTGTTCTTTTTCCGCCAAGGGATCGGCGGAACTTGCTGAAGGTGTTTCTGCTTTTGGGCAGGTTTTTAGGCAGTTTAGTACTTCTTCGTATTTTTCTTTTAATTGGTTGTCAGATTTTTTGGTAAAATATGCATGTTCGGTGAGGTTTAGGTTTTTTATTTCCTTGTCGTTTTTCTGGATACTTTTCCATATTTTTTATAAGGTGGCGATGCGGTCTTTTATATATGTTTCAGTTTTTCTCAAAGAAGAGTCCTTCTTGCTATTGCTGATAAGCTGGATTATTTGTTTTCCTAGTTCTTCTTGTTCTTGAACAAGCTCATTCATTTTGCTTTCCGCAGACATGATGAACGGAATATTTTGTTTGTTTATTTGTTTTTTGTTTACTTTCGGCTAGTTTGCAAGTAGTGTCTGTTTGTGTTGTTGTTAAGCTGAGTTCAATAATATATGCCCGCCAGCGTGAACTTGGCACAGGAATGCCTTATTAAACCCTTAAAGTATTTTCCTCGCCAGCGTTAACTGGTCACGGGGAAAAGCCTTTGCTTGTGTGTGATACTCAATCGTGGAAACGATAATATATGCCCGCCAGCGTGAACTGGCACAGGTATATCTTATTTATTCCTTTTAGTATTCCCCTCGCCAGCGGTAACTGGGCAACTAGGAAAATACCAATTGTTAAGTAACGTGTATATTTGTGTGTGCGAGTGAAGCTAACGGCACTTTGCTTTTTCCCACCACTTAGTTTTTTCGAGTGCTTCTTCACGTTACCCTACTCAGTTCAGGCAACGACACCCTAAAACAGGTTTTGGTGGTAAACTATTCGCCGAAAAGCTCTTTAAATCTTGCTTCTAGCCTGGTTACGAATTCAAACGGTTTTTTATCTATGGTTGGCGTGACTGGCAAACCTGAATTGTGCGTTTTGATGTCAACTCCGTCTAAAGAAGCTATAACGATTTTTTCTAATTTTTCTTGACGTTTCTTAGCTCTTTGGTTTCTGTTCAGCTTTTTTCTTGCCATGTACGACAGACTTCCTGACAACTGTGATTATATGGTTGGTTTTGGTTGCTTGTAGATGGACGGACGATAAAGTTGATGGACGGATACACGGTTGTGTATATTGGATGGATGTTCTTCGGTTGAAGAACGGCTTTAAGGCTCGAAGGACCAATGTGCAAGCTTTGCTTGCCAATAGCTTTGCTCAGCTTCGGCTTGAGATGAGCAGCGGGACGATGTAGGACGTAGTAGGTATTTGTTCGTAGTAAATGAGTAACAATTATCGTGGTTAATAACGTACTGATTTATTCTAAGATTTACATTCCATTTATACAACTATCAATTAAACAATGCGTGCGATCTCAATGATGCAAAATAGTAAAATTTAATAACATTATATTATGTATAGTCATCAGAACGTGCAAGGTTCAACTGACGTGACTGTAAGAAGGTCAGTGTAGACACTGTACGTACCATCTAAGTAAATATTAAATATGTATAGAATTGTCTTATTAAATTATAGAATTTTTATGTGTAATTGTGAGAATTATACATTATTAGCGAGAAAAAAAAATGCAATTAATGTTTGTGATTTAAAGCCAGTAGTCTAAGAAGTATTCAGATTTAAAATATTAAAAATTTAGAAATCAATTTTCGTTCATATGTTTCCTATAATTACCCTGTTCAGAGAAATATTTATTCAATTTTTTTCAAATAATATCAAATTTTAAATTTAAATAAAATGATGAAATCTGAATTCATCGGAAATGGCAGTTCCAAATCATAACTTTGTGCCACCCCCATTCGTGTTTACACTGCTTAAGATTTCTCCACTGAAATTGTAGGCAAAGTAATTCTCTATAAATTAGTTTATCTTTACTTATTTCTTTAAGCATTTTATTAAACAAAGTAATTACTCAAATTTGTGGCAGGCGGCAACTGCTCTTTGTTTTAAATATATCACTATTAGATTAACGTTCAACTAACTGGTATAAAAATACTTTCGAAGTAGTACGTTATTATTGGACGTTATTAAATGATGAATTATATCTCGAAATATTTATTTCATACTTTTTTTTATCGCTATCTATATAAAATTATTTAATTTTTAAAATATCATTTCTCTTATATTCAATATAAGTGAGAGCTATTGTTATTAATGCGAAATGCCTTTCTAGAACACCATTATACATTCCTAGTTCACGTCACTATAGTGATATTCTAATCCATCCGGTCCCCCGAAATGCTGACTTTAAAGTCTACTGACCAATATCTCCTGCTTTGCGCCTTATACCATTGTTTCGGCTTTAAACTTTCCCCTTTCCGCTTCTCCCATTTTCGGCCCCTCTTGCCACCCCTCGCACCCGCTGGCGAATACATCTGTGGCGCTCAGCTTAGCAAGACCAAAGCAAGTACAGGGGAATAGTGCAGGCTCTGAGGTTGAGTTTGAAGCTAGAAACGAAAATATATATCCAGAAAAGGTAAGATAAAGGATTAAAATAACCCTTTGATTTCTGTTTCGATTTGTTAATACTGTTAACAGCTTATAAAAAAAATATGCATTTTGAAAGTAAAAGAATTTCAACAAATAACTTAAGTCAAATTCAATGTCCTTCACTCAGTTATAAAAGAATTTCAAGTCAGGCTTTTTTGGGACTTGTTGCTGTCATTAAATTTCATTATAATTCCCCTTATTCCTATAAACATACCGTCTTCAATATATAGGTTGTTAAACTTAACTTTAAAACGAGATGTCTTTAAGAGTGAATTAAATATAACTAAACAATTTGCTATTATTAATGGTTTTTTCAATTAATACAAAATTCCCTTTAATTTTCTAAACAAGTACCATGGCTTGGCCAATGCAAATACAAATTGTCTTAGAGTATAACACATTCTTGATTTTAAAAAAATCAGTAATTACCGTACTATATGCATTTTTTGGTAATATTTCGTCCCAAATGACTTTTTTTTTTAAAACCCTGTTGCCATTGTTTTCAAAAAACACGATACCTTGAGAATTAATCTTGTAAAAACCAAAGATCCATTGAACTCACTTGAAAGTCAGAAGTGTATTCGTTACACTTTAATGTTGAAAAAAAATCATAAGGCTTATAGTGTAACATGCATTGCGCATGCTACTCATTTCAGTATTAATTGCTATTTTAATTAGCACCCATTTCAAGATATAATAATTAATTTTAATGTTTCTATTCACGGCCTCTAAAACAATAATCTTTCTATATCAAATTTTTAATATTTTAAATAATGTTTAAACATAAAAATCCAATCTACATAGCTTTGCCACAGTGTTTAATTATCAGGTTATTCTGTTTACTTTAATATCGATACGATCATAGATGTAAGATCAAGCAGTTGGAAGAGCACATCTCTAATAATAATTTGCAGTTGTTCTGGTGTCATGATGTGCTGTTGGTAGCATTGCTGAAAGATAAAAAATTGTTTACTACACAAAACGTTTTAAGAAGTTTTATAAAAACTAGCTGGTCCGGTAGATCTTGCCCTGCCTTTTTCGTTAGATGGCGCGATGAGTTTCCAGTGTAATTATAAGAATAGGGGACGCATTCACCATATCGTCCAGAAATATTATTGAAGAAAAATATTGGTTTTATAAAAAAATACACAATTAAACAATACAAAAATGTGCTTTTAGACAAAACCATAATAATTTATTTGCAATTTGTAACTTTTTTTTATTATGTTTACTGCTTTGTACAAAAATGTAAATTTCAGATAATTACCTCAATTAAAATAGTTCAGTTCAAATTCAAATTCAAATTCATTCATTTGTCAAGGTAGTAATTACAACATTATTTATATAAATTGATTACATAGCTAGCAGTTGACAAAAGCGCATTGCACAGCGATTATAAAAAACCGATGCCAATAGCCCAAAATAGGGCTAATGTTGTGCAAGCGCGTGATATTTAATAAAAATAATTAGATATAAAGTGCTAGAAAAACCCTAAAAAAATACTAATAACATAGTTTTAGCCCATTAGAAGAAAAAAATATTTTAAAAATATAAATTAATTACTAGTAGATCCGCCCGCGCATCAGCATCGCTTTAAAAAATTTGCTTTTAACAACTTTTTATGTATAAGTGACAGCAAACAAAAAAGAAAACACACGGGAGGCATCCTAGACTACAATATATATAACATACTCATACACCGATCTTCACTGCATTTCTATTTCATTTATATACTGCATACAATTCCGCGTTGCCCAATCAAAAGTTTACATTTAATATGCTCTTTAAATTTATTAAAAGAGAACTCTTTTACATTGTTAGGTAGCTCATTCCAAAGATTAACAGCAAGAAATGAGAATGATTTTTGAAATTTGGTACTTTGGTGCTTAGGTATGTTGATGTTTCTTGTATTGTACGAATGGAGAATATTATTAAAAATTGTTCTCAGGTAAGGCGGTTGATCAGTTTTTAAAAGTCAATACATAAAATTGTACATATGATATTTTCTACGATTCGTCATATTTAAGGCTGAGATATTATTTAAATATGGAGTTATATGATGTTTAAATGGTATATCGTAAGCAAACCGCATGCAAGAATTCTGTAATTTTTGTATCGTGTTTGCCACTTGCATTGTTAGAGAGTCGCGATAGACAATATCTCCATAGTCCAACAAAGACAATATTAAACTGTCACACAAGTAATATTTTGTTTTGGATGGTAGTAATCGTTTGAGACCATAGATTTTTTTAAGACGCATGTAGGCGATTTGAATCAAACTGTAAGGATGAGTCAAATATAAGGTTTTTGGCTTCATTGGTTACAGGTATTGTTGACTTTAATTGAATTGAGTTGAATATAAAATGTATGAAGGTCTGAACCCACAATTGTGTCAGCGGGTTTTTTTTTGGGGGGGAATTTAATATTTTGGTTCCTGAATTGACCTAAGAATACGTGGTAATTACTTGGGTAAAGGGATAAGAAAAATAAGTGGGAATTTTAACAGTTATTTTGTAATATTTCTTTGAGCAATTTTTTTTGGCAGACAATAAATATACAGGTTGTGCGGTGTGCGAAAAAATATCCCTGTTTAAGTGTATAAAAATCAACTCATATTTACGTAATTTGGCTTTATTAGATATATTTCTATTAACTGTTTGGAGTCATTATGCTTCACTATACACCGGGTAGGCCAAACTTAGTTGGAAACCACTTCTCAGCGTTATAACTTTTTTGTTTATCTATCGATTATGACTATTTTTGGGCATGTTACAGTCCTAATTTTTCTTTATTATTAATTGACGTTTTAGTTGTTTGAAAAGATATACAAGGCGTTGCTTGGTAGTTGACTGTTCAAAACGGGGCGTTTACAGTCGCTTTTTATTTTAAATTCGCCTAAAATACCTTTTTACCTGAATCAAATATCTAAAATGTACTTTTAAAAACCATTTTTTACTGTACTTTTCAAAATGAGTAAATATCTGTAAGAATTACAAGATTATACATTTTTCTTCCTGTGCTTTACATTACTTTAAATTATGTACTATTTACATAAGTTTAATATGCCATCAAGTAGGCATTGCCAAGGTCAATTAAATAGCAAATTGATAAGTGAGATTCTGTAAACAGTGTATATATTTTGTACTGAAAACAGCACTACACTATGGGTGGACTTAGTTAAGAAGATAAAGTTCTAATAAAATCATTAAGAGAGAAAAACCAGAAAGTTCAGAAATAAGAGTCAGTACCAAGTTCTTCAATATCCAATTATCAGAGGATAAGTTATATGAACGTTTTGAATATATATATATATATATATATATATATATATATATATATATATATATATTTCTGTATAGGCTCTATTAAACAAGCAAGTTTTAAACATTATTACTGCATATATAACCAGTGTTTTCTGTAAGTAGTGAAATCCTGTACGAAGGCTGTTCTGGGTCAAGGTAAATTTATCGAACTTTTGAATTACCAATTAAAAGTATTAAAGCTCTCTTTTTCGATGTTTCGAGCCTTTCTAGGGAATAAAAAACAATACATTTAATTAACGTTCTTGGCATAACAGGATCTAAATTTATGCGAAACTTAAAACAGATAATCTGATGGGCATTGAAGGAAAAAAAATTTAGATCCAATTTCCAACCGTTATGCATGATTTTAATTATATGCAGATGAGGTCATACTAATTTGTTACTCTGAGGATCAATTTAAATCGGCACTTTGACTATCCGCTTATTTTTTAAGTTTTTAAGTTTACTGGCCATAAGAATCTGACCCTGAATATGACAATGGCCAGTGTCCAAGGGTAGGCACTTAATTTAAATATTTGTTGAATTATTAGCTCCTTGTGAACATTAATTTCGAAACCTTTGTGGCACATACCCCTTTGCATGCGTTCCTTCTAGATTTAGTTGTTTTGGCACCAAAAAAATATCTTATTCATTTTTCTCTATTTTTACCTATAAATGATATCATAACTAACATCACTTTTATCGGAATTTGTAGCATTATATCATATACAGTCATAATATACGTGTATAACGCCTTTCTGGAAAGCTTTAGGGTAATTGAAAGGAACCGCTCTTCAAGAGAGATATTACTAAAGCATTCAAATTATGACTTACTTTTTGAGGAGACTAAATCTTATATTTGCTTTGTGTAATTTTCCCAAAGAAACTAGCTGACCTAAGTTGATAGTCCCTCAAAAACAATGTATCAGTAATAATAGTCACTTTCTTTAGCAGCTTTATAAATAGCACTAAGAAAACGTTATCTTAATTTATCATCTACAATATGGAAACTTGACGCAAAACTGGAATCCAGTATGTGTGACAAATAGAGTTGACATGGGTCGCCTTTGATATAAATATAGATTGCGCAAAATAGAGACTTGTTGAAGCGGTCACGGGGCCTATAGCACCGGACTAGAAAAGGCTGATTGATGATGATGATGTGTATGATATCCTATGGGCTTTAAAACTTTGTAAAATGTTACTTTGAAAAGTTATACTCAAGTCGGGCTATTCTCGCACCGACACTTCTGCCCGAAAATCAATGTCTTAATTATATAATTATATGTAAATATATATAAAATTATAACTAGTTTCGAACCTTTTTTTGGTATTTTTTCATTTGCTTGTTGGCTTCGTAAAAAAGTCACTCACTGATGCTCAACCCTGTATATAGTTCATTACTCTATATATAACACGGATTTTGTGCATGCAGTCTTTTTATACGTGAACGGTTCCTTTTAACTTAAATGAAGGGAAATCTATAGTTGTATTTTTTTTTGAAACTTTTTTTCTCTTACATTTTCTCTGGACGCCAAAGCAAAGATCTCTTAGGTTTAAACGTGACCAGAAAGTCCCCTTATACTGCAAAAGGTATGTGAGATAAATAATATTATTAAAAGTAATAAAATGCTTTTTATTTGACAACTACTATTGTATTTTGAAAGACAATAAACCATATAAATGGGCATTACGGATTCGAAACAAAATCTAGTATCTTTACTAGGTGTTTCTAGTTGGCATTTCATTCTAAGATTTTTTATTGTTTTAGTACACAAGAATAGACAAAAAAAACTCTTTTTGTGACAAGAAAAGTTATAACAGTGTTTTTTCTCCTATATCAAGGTTGTGACATACTTTATGCCATATAGAGGGAGCGTCTATAATTTTCTAAATCGAAGAGACGTCCGTCTTGGCACCCAGCGCAAACTTAAGACTAAAAATCCAGTAAGAGGGTTAAAAATACGAAAAGAAAATTCCTTGCACACAAAAAATGAAATTTTGTTACTCTATGTTATTATTTTCCTTTACCTCCCTCAGCCCACTGACTAAGAACGTAAGACCAACGCAAGTAGGCGCGGGAGGATGTGGCGACGCGAGGGAAGGAAATGTAAAGTAGGCTGGTGGACCCAGGTCCGGCGAGGCTGCCCCAAGGTATTGATCTGGAGACCTAGAGGGGCGAAGGGGACGGTGTGTGTGTGTGCTGACACGCACTCGTCCCCTCGACCTGCCTGTCCCCGAGTCAGAAAGGGGTCCTACGCACAGAGTATGTAATCTTACTTGTTTTGGATGCTGGAAAGGGTTATTAATTGCTGAATAGTATGGATACAGGTGTTGTTTATGGTCTTTTTTCTTTTTCCGGTTTGTCGAGTTTGTTGCCGTTTTTGGGGGGCGTTATTTCAAATGGTTTAAGAAACTCGCAAACTTTTATCATACAAAATCAGATTTGTCTAAAGTTTAAACGGATTTTTTGAGGAGTAGCTATACTAATAAAATTAGGCTTTAACTTCAAAAAAAAAAAAATCTGACCAAATAGTATGTTTGGCAAACGTCTCGGTCTCTATTACCATTTTTTGAGATATTTGCATTTGTAGTATTCAACATACAATAAGATATGCTACAAGTTTAGCTAGTTCAAACTTTATTAATAACATTTTTAAATATCTTAAAATCATTTTAAACATAAAGACTTAATACTTAAACAAAAGCAACATTGTAACACCGCAATATATTGTACGAATCAGAAGTCTGTCACCGTTTTTGAAATATTGGTCAAAAAGGTATTTCCTGAATTTCGTTGAAAAAATAGGTGGAAAAGGCAGACAAATTAAATTTTTAAAATCTTCAAAAATTAATTTCTCCAATTTCCGTAAAAATTGACAATAAGTGATTTTTCTGGAAAATTGGTTTTACTTGGAATGACTTGTTCATTGACATATTAATGCTAGTCATCTTTACAACTTATTTTAATGGTGGCATTGTAGATTGAAGTAGGGTTTTTATTTAGAGTTGAATATTTACAAATACCCATGTTGTTTCCATTTACCCCAGTGGTTAGGTTAGGTAATTGTGAATCGATAACATTTGTTCAATTAAAGATAATAATGCGGCAGACAGTGCAATTGTAAACAGATACAAAAATAAATTTATTAAACTGACAAAATTGACTAGTCATATTATACTGTTTACAATTACCCCGAAGAAATAAATTGTTTAGAAACTGAGTTTTTAACGTGTTATTTGAAAAAATAACAGAAGCAATACTCTAAATTATTAACTTTATAAGGTATTTAAAAGGGTCAAACACTTAAGACAACAAAAGCTTAGTAATAAATTTCTTTAACTTTTTATTTTTCAATAGGTACCTGGCCCACGGAAATACATACACCGTCTTTCTTTGTCTAAATGTTATCTCTGGGTTTTGCAGAAGTGCTATAGCATTTTCAGAGACAACACTTGAAATATTATTTTCGTTTATGGTAAATTCAGTCGACAGTTCATCCTCTTTCTTGCAACCAGTAACCGATAGCCCACCATCCTCTTCATCCTTCGTTCTAACGCAACAAACATATTTAAAGTGGGTGTATTTCGACTTCCACCTAAGAAATCCACCAAAATAAAATCTCCTGTCTGCAAAGTAGCCCAAAAGAGTTCCTTGCATTCCACCTCATTGTTGTTTTCTTTTAAAGTTTCTAAAACCCAATTTTCTTTCATCAGATCACCCTCAGCGGCGTCATGTTCAACTATTTTTTTGTCTAACAATCTATTTTCTACCTCTTCTAACTCAGAATCGCTACTCTTTTCAATATTTCTTTTAGTTTTGGATATTCCTTCTCTTTGTAGATTTTTTAGATCATTTTTAGAAGTTTTTTAATCTGTTTTCTTATTTTTTATTAGTTCTGTATTCTCTATCACTTTCTCTGCAGTTAATAGTTCTCCATATTTGACCAGCTTAAGTCTTGGAAAAACCTGTCTTTTAACTGAAGGATTATCAGTAACTTGATCATTTCGGATTTTTTCAATTTTTTCAGCAACATGTTTATTATTGTATTTGGTTTAAATTTGTCCCTTGTATCATGCACATGTTTAATTAATGGACTTGAGTGACTGGTGCTTGGGGTGGCTCTAGGTGGCCCTAAATCTGCTTTTTGTTTTTCAGCCATATACCTTCTAAATGCACTTGGATGAAAATCTTCCACAGGAAACTTTGTCTTATCGGGTGGATATATTCCAGTAGTTCAAAATCCCTTTATGATATTTTTCGATTTCAATCCCAACTCCCATGCTTTTCCCAATAATTCTGAGAACTTATACTTTATTACTCTTATCCCTTCAGTAGATCCCACTTGCTTTTTAATGGTCTAAAGTGTAGTTGGAAGTTGATGGAATAGCGTTTGAAACATTCAGAATTTTGTTAGACGTGCCTTTTTTCTGATTGGAGGATTTTTCTAAATATCTGCAGTAGTTGTGGATTTCCATCCTATAAGCGTTTGATATAGGTAAGCCCTTCATCACTATTGGCCAGTAAAGTGGCAGATGATTGCCTGAGGCTGTCGCCCTTTATAACTCGGGATTTTTGAGCTCTATGTAACCTGCAATGTTGAATGGATTTTTCCTATGGTTTTAATTCCAACACATTGGGTACTTCATTTTTCATTTTTGTAATTTGATTAATAGTGGAATTTGTTTTAGGGATAAACATATTTTCTGTAAAAATTTAAATAACTGCTTTTATTAGTTTCATTAGAAATAACAAATGATCTGGTGGAATGGTTTTGAGAGTCTTTGCTAGGAACCATTATGAGGTCTCCTCGTCGCCAATGTCATCAACGATAAGTTTCGTTAATTCCTCACCTCGCCGTCGGCTGCTAGCCAAAAAATGGACAGAAGACAGATAAACCTTGTCAGTTGCCTTTGTTATAAATTCCATGATGTCTTTTTGAGTAAAGATTTTCCCTTTTTTTGGGCGAAATCTATATTTTTGCTTTACTTGTAGCTTCCAACATTTCTTCTTACATGTCTGATGAGTCCATGGTGTTAATGTTAATTAGATTTTAGACGGACACGAAAATCCAATATTAGAAATGCGACTCTTTTATAACTTATTATTTGTTTTCATCCCTTAAACATCAATGAGGTTCAAAGTTTGTATCTGGATTGGTATAGTCAAAAGCAGTGTTATCGTGCAGGTTATACGATTTATCAACGACAAATTTCTTAAGTTTGTTTTTCTTTTACTACGTGTAATCATATCCTCCGCATAAAATCCGGAAGATGAATTAGATAGACCTATGATATTTTCATATGAAAAAAGAGGATAAACATATAAATACCAGCAGTTGCAAACATTTTTGAGCGATGTCACTTCAAAGTCAGATTGACAAGTCAGTGACAAAATGAGTAATAGAAAACAATTTTCGAGTATTTTGCATCCACAAGCGAAAAAAATGGTATTAAATCTAATAAAATATTACTAAAATGAAAATTCACCGGCCAATATCCAGGAGGCAGTGGTAAAAGCTCTGGGAATCGGGATAAGGACTGTGCAGAAAATTGTGCATGAAAAAAAAATTTACTACCGAAGAAGATTAAGAAATGTATACGAAAAAAACCAAAGACAAAAGACTTAAGTGACATGTAAAAATGGATGTTTGAATTGCAATTTACGATTTATACACATCAAACTTATATATCCCGTCTAGTTTTAAAAGAAGCTTTAAAAAATCGAGGCATATTGGAAATTGGACTAAAATCGTTGTCAAAATTAATAAAAATGGTGGGTTTTCGATATAAAAAGGACTGTAATCGAAGATTTGTATGCGAGTTGCCACATATAGCAAGTCAGCGTATCCAGTTTTTAAAGAAATGCACGGAAAATGTTAATTCAAAATTTAGGAAAGTGGTATTTTTAGAGAAGACTTGGATATTTTCTAATGGAAGTGGTTCGAAATCTTGGCAGGCCGAGTCTGTAAAAAGTGTCAAGAGAAAAAAGGGATGTGGGACGGGAAAACAGTTCATCATTTTGCATGCAGGTTCTTCAACAGGATTTCTCCCAGGTGCAAGTTTACTGTTCTCTTCGACATCCAAAAGTATGGACTACCATGATAATATGAACTGTGAACTGTTTGAAATGTGGTTAAAAGAACAACTGATTCCAAATTTAGATGCTCCATCTTTAATCATTCAATGCATCTCATCATTTAAGAATCTTAAATAAACAATCTACTTCATCCTGGAAGAAAAGTGATTTTTATGACTGGCTAATAAAACAAAAACAAAATCCTTTACCCAATATGCTGAAACTATAACTTCTTTTCATGGCAAAATCTATTAAAAAACCAACAATTTATGCCGTAGATGAAATATTACGGGAAAATGGACGTGAAGTTTTACGACTGCCGCCATACCATTGCCAGTTTAACGCAATAGAATTAATATGGGCTGGGGCAAAATCATATTACGAAAAACACTTGAACGATGGTCTTACATGAGATGAAGTGCAAATTGTTTGGCAAGATTCATTAAATTATATTACGCCGGAGTACTGGAAGAAATCTGTAGAACATACGGAGAAATTAATATGGGATTGGTGAATCGAGAACGAGTTCTAGATGTCGAAATAGCACCAATAAACATTGCGCCATTTGAGGACGATTCAGAAGATGAGGACTTTTTAAGTGATGATGATATTTTTTAGTCTATGATATTAAAAAGTTTCTGAAGGATTATATTAGTCTTTGACGTATGTAAATCATAAATTGCATTATGAATATCCATTTTTGCATTGTAACTTAAGTCTTTTGCCTTTGGATTTTTTGGTATACATTTCTTAATCTTCTTCGGAAATAAATTATGTTTTTTTTTCATGCACAAGTTTCTTATACCGATTCTTAGAGCTTTTGCCACTGGCTCCTGGATATTAGCCAGTGAATTTTAATTTAAAAATTTTTTTATTAGATTTGACACCATTTTTTTGTTTAATTTTTTAGTACATTTGTAATTTTGTAGGTAATAAATAAATAATATAGAATACTTGTTCCAATTTTAAAGCGTGTTTAAAATAAGTAAATTTTTTTAATAATTATAAGACAAAATTTGATATATAAAAATCGGTAAAATCGCTTAAACGAAACTCGGGGCTAACGAAAAATACAGGCTTTATATAAATATACCACTTCCCTCTAAAATTTATAAATAAACGTTGATGCGTTGTTGATGGTTGTCGCAAGGTTATATATTTTCTCTAAAATAGTAGATACTTTCCATTGTTAATTTCGTTAAGTACAACAAAAGAGCCTGAAATTTAATTTTTTGAATCCTGAATTTTCACCACAATTAAATTGCCCTTGTCTTCAATGTCAACAGTTGTTACTTTTGCTAATTCCTCTCTTCTGTAGGCGCCTGCAAGCCCAAAAATAGACGCAACTTTCAAGAAAAGATATATATCATCTGGCTCCTTATTCATGAAATCCGATATGTTTTCTTTTGTAAAAATATTTGCTTTCTTTGGTTTGAATGCAACATTTTGTTTTTTGATCTTCTTTAACCGTTTCACACCTTTTCCTTTGGACCATTTCCCGAACAAGTCGTACTGCTTTTCATACTTCTGTTTTCATTATACTGGAAGTAGCTCCAAATTTGCTGGTTCCTCGGTTTTTAGTAACTTTTCTGGTATTTCTTAAGTATGTTTGTATTTTGGTTGGCATAGCAAAAAGTCTGAAATTGTCAAAATTGCAAGGTGGCAAACAGAACTTATTTAGTGTCTTATTTGACACTGACAAGTAATGATACAGGTCGTTCAATTAGTTAAGAAGTTTTCACCGCAAGAATTCACGATGCAAGAAGTGACGTCACCGGCTTAATGGTTTGATAACTGGTCTGTCAAATTGCCAACCATCTCGCGGATATGGTCACGATCGCGGTTCCAGAAACATCAAGATATGGCGGTTTCTTTACAAATTGGAAACAGCAAATTTATTTATTTTTATCATTAAATATATGATTTTTTTAGTCTTCTAGTGTTGTCTCTGGTTCTGTCTTTGATGTTATTTATATTATTTGGATGTTTGCATGTTTTAAGGTTGGTGTTAAAAGTATCACGAAAAATGACAAATTGCTTATAACATTGCTGCACATAAATTGCTAATTGTTTTTCCACATTTGTTACTATTTTTTTTTGCAAAATCAAAACACAATTAATCATTTACTTTAGTTGTCGCTTGATATCCGCAACCAAACGTTTTCACCATATTCTACAGATGACGCAATCAAGACGTCATTATCTGACATACCAGTGCTAGATGTTTGAGACCAGCGGTTAGTGGAACCGGAGCATGATGAAAACACTTTTATCAAATTATGGTAGTCTAATATAGACTAAATTTGGCTAAATTCTCTACAAGCAAACAAAAAACACGATAAATTTTTATTTTTTGAATATTATTTAACGCTGAAAACATCTACCTAAAAGTCTTGTTTAAAGACGATAATTCTGCGAATAAAAAAGTGTGCACAAAGAATTTCCGTGCGCAAAGATCAAGTTTGCGCACGCAAATGAGTGCGAAAAGTAGTCACTTCGCGCACGCTCGTATAAAAAAGTTGCTTTCAACTCTTTGAACGAAAACATCTTGGGGTGGTTTAATACTTAATATACGAAAGTTGATAATTATACCAAGTATAAACTTTCCTTGTTTTTTTTTACATAAACACGTGATAATTACACATTTTATCTTCATGTTAAGACTTAGTGACCGTAAGTCCTCTTAATTATAACAGAGTCGAGTACTCCAATACCTTCAAATTGCCAAGCGCAATTTGATTGAACCAATTTGAAGTGTTATCGTTCGACAATCTTTACTAAACCACTTTCGACGTAAAGTCCTTCAATCCTGTTCTCGAAGCTACTTAGTTACAGGCAGGTTATTCCCTGCTGACCGTTTAACAGCAACGGGTGACAGCCTGCAAGGACTACAGATAGCAGCCGCAGCAGGATAACGCGTTTTTCCCCCCTCGTAAGGCCGTTTAAAAGCGCCGTTTAGAAAACGGGGCAGGAGATATTCCGGCGCTATCGGACTCGGTCAGGGGGATAGTTTTTTTTGTGTTCGACAGGAAATGGAAAAAATTGTCTAAATTGTTTCAGGGATATAAGGAGAACCCCCATTAGAGATATTATCGCCCGATATGCAAATAGCATCTTTTCTAACCGGAATAAATGGTGATAATAATTCTTTTGCAACTTATATAAAGTTTCATGTGAAATATATTCGAGACAGGTATGTGTAGAATTCAAAGAAATCGTCCATTTTTCCCTAAGAGACCTAATTATATGAATTTAAAAAATCGGTTAATTTCCTTTACCCAGAAGTTCTCTCGTTATCAATATTTCCTTTTATTATAAATTATAAAGTGTGACCCAATTTAGTTTAGTACATGATTATTTAACAACATATATATACGTCATTATGAGTTAATAGCACAGTGTCACTAGTTCATCTATATACTTTATGGTACACAATTTCAAATCAATCCATTAAGTGGTTTTTCAGGCTAAATTTTTAAATATTTTACTAAGTCGCCATTTTGTTCCACCATCTTGAATTCGTACCGAAATTTTACTAATTGATTACTACATAATGCTTGATTTTTGTGCAAAATTTGAGATAAATTGGATAAGTAGTTTTTTGCTAATATTTTTTTTTTACTTTCACTAGGCCGCAATTTTGTTTTCTCATTCTGGATTTTTACTAAAATGTTACCAGGTCATTCCCATACGGCCCTTAATTTTTGAGTAAAATTTGAAGTCAATCCAGTAACTAGTTTATAAACTATGCCGTGAAACGACACACAAACCGACAGACAGGCCGACGAAATTGATAAAACATGTTTTTTGGCATCTAGGGATACTAAAACCTGAAGATATGTAAAACCTAAAAGCGTGATTTTTTCACAGTGACAAATATTTTTTTTAGCCGGCATTTTGTTCCGCCATCTTGAACTAGTACCTGAATTGTACTAGTTCATCTGTATACCACTATTATTATTGGCACACAATTTGAAACTAGTCGATTAAGTAGTTATTCAGGCTGAATTATTAAATATTTAACCGCCATTTTGAATTCGTACCAAAATTTTACCAGTTGATTCTTACATAATACTTGATTTTTGTGCAAAATTGGAGATAAATTGAATAAATAGTTTTTTAGTAATAATTTATTTTAACATTTCACTAGGCCGCCATTTTCTTTTTTAAGTTATGGCGTATCGATATCGGTATCGATAAAAAATATTTGTTGGCATCTAGAGACTCTAAAACGTTAAGATATACAAAACCTGAGAAGGCGATTTTTTCACGATTACAAATATTTTATTTTAGCCGCCATTTTATTCCGCCATATTGAATTAGTACCACATTTATGGCACACAATTTGATAACAAGACCTAAAATAGTTTTTCAGGCTGAATGTCTAAATATTTTACTAAGCCACCATTTTGTTTCGCCATATAAGATTCGTACCAAAATTTCACTAGTTTATTCCTACATAATACACAATGTTTGTGCAAAATTTGAGATAAATTGGATAAGCAGTTTTTTAGTAATCATTTTTTTAACATTTCACTAGGCCGCCTTTTTGTTTTGCCAAATTGGATTTGTACCAAAATATTGCTAGATCATCCCCATATGACTTTTAATTTTTGACCAAAATTTGAAGTCAATCGGGCATCTAGGGACTCTGAACACAAAGATCTAGAAAGATCTCTGAGGATGATTTTTTAATTATTACAACACTTCCCTTTTACGAGGGAAATAAAAAGGATAAACCAGTCTCGGTTTCAGTCAGATTTATAAAATGTTACTTTAAAAATAATTCAGCGTGACACGTGTTTGGACCTTACGGTCATCATCAGTTCTAAAATATATCAAAATAACCTTAATTATATTTACATAAAGAAGAACAAAAGCGGTAATATTACCTTACAACTAGAAGCCCGCTACAAATTAAAACAGAAAACGACTATACAATACACATATTAGATGAACACTGACGTGAAATTGTTAAAACTACTACCTACACTTATGGCGAACTAAATGCTTAAAAACTTCTATAAAAACCACGAATCTAAAGGTAAACATTTAAAAATAATAAATAGTATTGTACAATTTAACAACAAATAAAATTTTTGCCTTAAACTGTCAAAGAGGAGACCTGAGTACGAATCTCAGTGGAAGCAAAAATGTTATTTTTAATTATAAATTGTACAGTTTGATTGGTGGTGGCAACTTTGCGTCGACTTTCTTAGCAGTTGCTTTGATTGGGCATAATTTACACTGTTCCTAATCTAAGGAATATTACTCTTAGAAGTCGAACTCATAGCTCCATCTGTCTTTTGTATTTCTTAGGTAATTAATTTTTGTAACCTTTCAAAAGGTATTTTTTTCGCCTTCCTCTTTTCTGAGTTTTTTTTATCACGTCAGAACGGACATGTTAACAACGTGATCGTGGATGTTAACAACAAGTGATTGTCTTGTAAGTTAAATTCTCCCGACAAACCTTGCTTAAATTACGTTAGTATTTAATATAAATAATTTAGGTAATCACAGAATAAGTCAATAAGAGAACACCGGTCACTAAACAACACTAGAGATCAAAGTGTCAGGCAATACAAGAATCGAAGGTAAAACAAACTTATACGACTAGATACTTAAAACAAAACATACAAACAAAACAATAAAATAGTAAATAGTCGTAACGTAAAACTCCAAACAAAAAGTAAAATAGTTAAAAAAATTAAATATAAAAAGTGTCATTGTAACTCTTCCAGGCTGTAATGTGAGTTGCACGAATTTCAATCTCCTCCGAATTCGCCGGTTATGTACATTATTTTCCTGAGAACTTCAAAGTTAGGTTTGGGTGCTTTTTGAGAACCAAGCACACTGTTTTCAAAATAAACAACGGTACCTCCATTAATATTCCATGTTTGACAAAAAGGGGCTTGCAGTGATCGCGAATTCGGGCCCGGCACATATATCTCCAACAGTTCTCTTTTGTAGGGTAAAAATAGTATTAAATAATTGTTGGTTGCAAAATCCTCAGAATGCTATCCCATACCTCAGATGAGACTCAAACAAATAAAGAAAAGTAAACCATTCTGGCTGATGAAAGTATGTGTTCCTCAAATCTCAATTTGTTGTCTATTAGAAAACCAAAAAATTTAGTAAAATTTGCATTTTCAACAGAATGGTTGTTAAAGGTAAATTCAAATGTCAGTATATTGGTCTTATTAATGTTAAGACAGATAGAATTTGAGCCACACCATTTTTTAATTTTAGTCAAATCCATCTGTATAATATCCTTGAGATATTGTTGATTTTCGAAGTGTGGTGTCATCCGCGAAAAAGGTAAAACTGCCATGAATGTTTAGATTGGCCAGATCATAATCTAGTAGAAACAATATAGACCCAAGGACAGAAGCGTGGGGAACTTGTACTCTTCCCGAAAGAACCATCTATAAGCGGTTCCCCCCATATACCATAACACTCAAGCTATTGCAGCAGCGTCTCATAATCAACGCAATCGAAGGCTTTCAAAAACCCACAGAACTCCGCCGCAGCCACTTCATTGACCCTGAGATATACCCTTTCCAGAAGAAGAAAACAGAGAAAGAGAGAGAGAGAGAGAAGGAGACAATGTTGGGTCTTTCATTAAATTTTTTTAAGTGAGGTTTACAATTCCTCTTTGATATCATCATAATATAATATTAATTCTTTCGAATTTCAGACAAGCCTCCACTCGTTATCCAATGGAATAGACTGGAATATATGCTGTATCGTTATAATACCCGACTTGAAAAATAAGATTCATCGAACTAGATAACGCTCCTGCCAAAATATTCATCAGTACGGATTTGTTGTACATACCATTAGTAAAACAACATTCGGCGCTCGGCATCGCTGGGGTGTAAATGTTGAACTATGTGGAATTTATATGAGTGATACTTATATTTTTGCACAATTCTTTGAGCATCAGACTTGGATAGACCAGTTGCTTCTTCTATTTGCTGGTAAGAAGATGAAGGCGTCGCTTCTACATAACCCAATACCTTTATTTATTTATATCTAGCTTGTTTGGTGTATGCGTTAGGATTGGGCTGGATAGATGATCGGTGCTCTACTAATTTTGATTTAAGCCAGGTAAATATGTCTCGAAAAGGTTACTTTCTCTCTGGATATCTAATATGAACAAAAATTACTCCTAAGATATTATCCTAACCATAGCGCTTAAAATACCATACCTTTGTAAATATAATTCTGAAGTTTCGTAAGGATTTTCGATAGATTGTATGAAACAATCCAACATATCATACTTTTCAAAACTTTGTAGACCGCCATTATTGTTAAAAAAGTAAATTAAATCTAGTATATATTTAAAAAGAAACACCAAAACAACAAAAATATTTCATTAATAATCAAAAACTGACAAAACCACAAAGTTTTTGACATTTTGCTTTTTAATCCAAACAAATTAGCCATAGCCTACTATCTACTAATTGGACACAAAAGAAAATTTTAGAAAATCTGGAATTTTGAGCTTGTTTTTCAAAATAACTGCATACATGTATATATTTTTTGAAAGCCCACAATATTCCTAAAAAATACAAAGAATAACATACAATGAAAAATAAAGTAGCATCCCATAACTTTTTGACCTGACCCCCGTATACCTTCTGAGAGCGACACTTTGATAAGTTAGCAGATAGATTGGATACGAGGGGTTCCTGAAAATGCAACAGTTTCAAAAACGCCCTGTATCACAAAAATCAAAATGGCTTTGAAAATTATGCTGGAGCCATCTTAAATTTCGCAAAAACTCTATCAATCATTTATTCAAATTAAAAAATTGGAAAAAACTAAAATTCTTAGTTTGTAGAAATGAAATAAAAATCGTTATATCGGTAGCTTTAGCCGAAAAGCAGTATATCTAGGGAAAAATCAGTAGATCTGACAGCACTGCAAATACGTATAAACAGAAGTGAAGCTAATAACAGTGTGACATAAACAAAGTTACTTAATGATTATGATTCGCTATTAAAGTTGACATACAAATACTCACATCTATTTGTTGTCCTTGATAAACTGGGGTTACAAGATGGTGGAAATGTTGCAGCGACTTTTTGGGCATTTGCTTTGATCGAGCATAATTTATACTGTTGCTAATATAACGAATGTCATTCTTAGAGATAGAATCGATGGCTCCATCTGTCTCCTGTATTTCTTGTGTAATTAACTTGCGTGGCCTTTCAAAAGGTAGTTCTTCCGCCTTCCTCTTTACTGAGTTATTGATTTTTTGTCGCGTCAGGACAGACACGTTAACAGCGTGATTGTGGCCGGCACCTTGACGAACAATTGCACCATCCATCAAATAAATTCTCGCGCTGCAGGATTTCACGGTGCAACACCAGACCTCCTGTTTAGTAGACTTTAAAACTCGGTATTTTCGAAATTTAAACTTCTCGAACACAACAAGCGGCTGGCCTCTTTCACTAAACATCCGTTCGAACTGCATATTGAAAATCCGTCGTTCAACCCGGCTCGATGCCGATTATAAACTAGTTTGGGCCTTGACCGCAGACCGCAGTTCATGTAGAAAACGAGAGTGGGGACCGCAGTTCGTGCCTTTTATTTCTGGGTCTATTAAGATTTCACTGCAGGCGCAGTTCAGTTGGTCTGGTTGATTTGTTATATTAACTATCGATCAATTTATAAGAATAATTAAAATTTTCAAAACCGAATATATCTCTTTATTTATTCGATTGCGGTCTAGTTGAGATGAATAAATAATTGTATTACATAAGCCAGAGACTAAAAGGATTTGTATACATATTACCGGCGTGTTATACCTAGTATTATACAGTGTAGATCATAATGTTCGCATCATATAGGAAACTCTTTTATTATTGATTATCAACTTTCTTGATGAAAGTTGGTGCTTGAGGAAAAACTAATTTTGACAGTCGCAGAACCTAGATCAGATATACAGGATGTTTAAAAAACATAAATCTAACGTAAAAAGTAAGGTTGAATCATGAATTATCAAAAAAAATGTATTTGCAAAAAGTGTTTAGAATTTAATTTAAAAACCGCCTGAAACGAAATTTTCCATTAAAAAAAAAAAACACCTATTCCACTATAACGCACCTATGAAGAAATACAGGGTGTTCCTTAATGATATGCAAATATTTAACAGCTAATGATAATAGTTTGTAATATTATGTAAAATGCAAAAATACAATTGTTTTTTTACAAACTTATATCTTATATATATATATATATATATATATATATATATATATATATATATATATATATATATATATATATATATATATATATATATATATATATATATATATATATATATATATATATTTTTTTTTTTTTTTTTTTTTGAAAAACAAATTTTTTGAGATGAGGTTCATACAAGGAATAAAACAAAATTATTTCATAACCTTTTTTCGTGTTTTTTTTTATAAATTCAAACGTTTCGGCTATTTTTTAGCCTTTATAAATAATCTTCTGTACACTAAAAAAATGAATAAAAACATGAAAACAAGTGGTAAGAATCATAGACTACATTATATGAAATATGATATTATTATTAGCATAGCAACATGCTGTAATATGATTACTAATTTTTAAAAAAGATCTTTATTTCCCCGAAAACATAACCGTATTTATAAGGATCTTGATAAAAAAGTAAATCAAACAAAATCCTTCCTTAAAAAAATCCTCAATTAAAAATCCTAAAACCAGATAAATCTAACAAAACTGTTATAATGAACGCCTATGATTATGACTTGAAAATGATCAGTCTTCTTCTGGACTCTACTACCTACAAACAAATAAAAAATGATCCTACAAATACATATCAAAAACTTAACAACGATCTAATTAAAAAATGGGAGAAGAAATGCTACATATCTCCAACGACTGCCAAGAATCTTATTATACATAACGCATTGCCACCTAAAATCTATGGACTACCAAAATTACATAAAAAAGGAATTCCAATGCGACCTATTGTCTCATGCGTACGTTAGTAATCTCTCAAAATTTCTGAAGAACATAATTAGCATTATTAAAATAATTAATAAAACTAATTCATATATTAAAGATTGCTGGCATTTTAAAGAAAAGCTTAAATCAATAAACATGCCAAACGATTATGCCACAATCTAATTGGACGTCGTATCTCTTTACACTAATATCCCAGTCGACTTGGCACTTAATATCATTGAAAAAAAATGGACTTAACGAAACTTAAGATATTCACAGACATTCCACAAAATGAATTCCAGAAGGCAGTACACGTAACACTAAATTCGACATATTTCTCCTATAATGATAAATTTTGATTTGCCATTTCGAGTTGTATAGCTTAACTGGTTCTTGAAGATTTGGAGGACCAAGTTATTACACAATGAAATTTTCAACTTCCTTTTTTCTATAGATACGTCGATAATTATTTGACAGCCATCCCAAGAGGGCAAGAAAATTATATTTTATTATGCTTTCACAACTACCATGAGAAATTAAGTTTCACTACTGAAGTTGAACAAAATAATCAAATAAGCTTTCTTGATATTACCCTCCACCATAAAGATAATATAATTCAAACTGAATGATATACAAACCCAACCTGGTCAGGTAGTTATTTAAATTATTTCTCACAACACGCTATGTCCCAAAAAAAAATCAGTAATAATCGCTGCTTTAGCTGACAGAGCTGTTCAATTATCCGATCAAAACTACCGAAAAAATGCCTTAAAAAAAGCAAAAAATGTTCTAACGCAAAACAGCTACCCAGAAAAATTAATTAACTCGGTTTTTAATTCTAGGATTCAAAATTATAATAACAAAACACATAACATGGCGGTACGAAATAATGACCAAAACAAAAACACAAAAACAAAAAAACATTATTTGACTTTTCTCTATATCACGGGTTTGTCTGAGAATCTGCAATCCGTTTTTACAAAGCAGAACATTTCAATCAGTCATAAAGCAAACAATTTACTTCAAACTACCTATAGTAAACTTAAAGCAAAAACCCCGAAAAATAAAAAATCACACACAATTTATGAAATCCCTTGTACAAATTGCAGCGGTGTATATATTGATCAATCAAGTCAATATCTCGAAAACACAATAAACGGCCACAAGTACGACAAGAAAAATCAAACCGCTTTGACAAAACATGAAGCCCGAAATAATCATAAATTTAATTACAAAGAAACTCGCGTATTAAAAACGGAACAGCATAAAGAAAAAGGGAAGTTTTAGAAATAATTTTTATAAAAAAGAACTCAAATTATGTCAATTCAAAAGCAGATATTCAAAGCCTAAGTAAAATTTACAAAACAATATACTGTAAAAAAAAATGTGAGGACTCCGGGAATGGAACCTTGGACCCCTCGAGCCTGGTCTGAGGCGCTGTCCATTAAACTACGAGAGTGCTGCAAAATTTTCATATATAACAACTAATAAGTTCAATTTCTTCACCCTACTCTTTGCCCTTCCTAATATTAATGTTTCTATCAAGGTCATCGAATTTTGATCCTGGACGGAATAATCATTCTACAAAATTAATTTTAACCTACATGAAGGGTATAATGTCATTGTCTGTTTGTATCTAAGCATGTATCTCGTTTTATATTTTTTTACTCAAAGTTTTGTAAAATTGACGTGATATGATATCTGCCTTGGGTAAGTAATATAAAAAAAATGTATATTTCCTCTTTGTGGTTAATAATATCATATTTCATATAATATTAGTCCATGATTCTTACCACTTGTTTTCATGTTTTTATTCATTTTTTTAGTGTACACAAGATCATTGATAAGGGCTAAAAACTAGCCGAAACGTTTGAATTTATAAAAAAACACGAAAAAAGAAAAAACAAGGTTATGAAATAATTCTATTTTATGCCTTGTATAATCCGCATCCCAAGAAAATTGTTTTTCAAAAAAATATATATAAAAAAGGTTCAAAAAACATTCTACAAAATGTTGATGAAACGACAGTAAATATATATATATATATATATATATATATATATATATATATATATATATATATATATATATATATATATATATATATATATATATATATATATATATATATATATATATATATATATATATATATATGTATATATATATATATATATATATTAATCTAACGAGGTCAAATCAGGGGATCTAGCAGCCCATTCTATCGGACCCCGTCTACCTACCAGGGAAAACAGTATCTAAATTTTCAAAAACCGGCCGAGTATAATAAGCTGGTACTACATCCTGTTGATGCCATAAAGTATCGTTATGAATATCGAGAGCTACTACTACATTTCAAACTTTGCAGTTATGTGGACGCAAGACGGTGCAGAGCAATTTTGTTAAGAAAAAATATATGCGACGGCATTTCCGTCAAAAAATGGTCGAAAATGGACAAATGTACTTCTATTCTATCATTCTAGAATTGATTTTTTCAAAAAATTCGAATGTAGCGCCCAACTGACATATTTCTCTATTTAAATCACAATGAAGCTAACAAATATCTCTTACAGCTTTAACATAGTATTGCAGAGGCGGAAGACTTGCAAATGATCCGTAATATTGCGAGCAGTTCCCCTTTCTTTTTACTAGCTTCAACTTTCAAAAAGTTCTTTCTGGTTGAGGCAATGTAACGGTGAGTACTAGAAACAACTAAAACGCAATGTAGGTCTCAGGTATTGTACTAATTATTAGTAACTGATTTTTGATCCGAAAACACCCTGATACTGTGAAACATTTTTATTTTTTCATAAAGCAAATTTTTTAATTGTACTTGCTCCAGTGCTAGATTTTGTGTTAAGTCGTTAGGATCATTGTGTCTTTAACAATGTTTGTGGGTCTAAAATTTAAAAATTTTCCACAAATGTTTTTAAATGCTTCAAACCTGATTCATTACTGAGTTATTATATCCAAACCAACATAAAAAACTGTTAATTTTAAACGATTTTTATTATTTTTAATTGGCTCATCAGTTGCTACCCCATCAAACAAATTTCTTGACTCTATCAACTCTTTTAGTTTTCAATTAAGGCTCAATATTTCAAGATTTCGCGCATAAAATTTTGAACTCATATACAGTTTAAAGATGTTCTCTAAGACAATTTAACAACAAAGAAGAAAAAAGATCGTAACTCATATTTCTGTTTCTTTTTAAATTTAAAAATTAAAATGAAAATCTATAAAATAGTATACAGTGTATATAAAAATTACGACTTTGTTTCTTTTAAATAATAATTGTGTTTAGTTATGTAAGGGATACGAAAAGTTTTCTCTACCGACAATATTGCAACCCAGAAAGTAAATACCCTCTTCACCTCCATACTTGAGTTGGATACAACCAAATATGTTTGTTGTTAACTCTACATAGTTCAATGCTCCAAGTTTTAGACTGTTATTTTTATAACATTTCACTCTGGTGACTATTCTGCTTTGTTTAAACAATACATTATAAATTTTGTACATTAAAATGTAGCAGTCTCAAAGGGGTTCGGGAACCAAAAGGTTTATGTGTGCGTATTGTGTTTTCGGTTTATTTAATATATATTTTTAAGGGCTAAGACTCAAGGAGGCCCCTAATATGCCAGGAACCTAGCGTCGCGGGGTCTGCAGCAAATACGTCTGGTAGTTATTACCTATTAGAGAAATAATTAAAATCCAGGCCCGTACAATAAAAATTGAAATTCTAATTTTTATTTTACCGGATAACAAGATAGTTTTTATAGCAATTAAAAAACTAAACGAATTATTGTGAAAAATGCTTTCAAAAAATATTACTTCCGATGACGCTAATTTTTACGGAAGCGTAGAAGGGCCACAATTTTTTTTATTTCTCAATTCTGAGTTTAAAGTCAGAATTTAGTCCGTACGATTGCATAACAAACTGGAACCAAAAAACAAGGTCAATATTCTTGTTTGAATAATTTTTTCACCAAACTACAGATAGTTAAAAAATGATAAAAAGGGTAGGGTACAAAATAAAAGTTTCCTATTTTGATTTTTAAGTGTTAAATAAGTCTCTGACAAATTAAACATATGTTTAATTAGTTCATTTTATATATTTTTATTTATTTCTATTGCTGAAAAAAAAAGCCAAATTGAACTTTAGAAATTTTTATTAAAAAAAACACATATACAATATATATACACCAAAAGGTTTTGAGGTAGAAGCGGCAACACCGCGCAATTTAAAATATTTTATAACAAGAGTATATTATGTTCATTTATGGCCAAAGTCAAATCCTCAAAACATCCTATTCGTTAGGTCTCCAGATATATATACACTTAACTTGAATCACCCTGAAACAGGGGGGAGATCTGTCAGTATGCTTCGTTTTTACTTCCAAAAGCGAGACACCCTTACTTCGTTGAAACATCTTTGAGCCGTTTTCTAAGACTTATTTATCGTTTTGTATTACCTTTTTTATTTTGTGTACCTTTTAATGTATATTTTTTCTTGTAAGTATACAGTGTGGTCCAGATTCGCTTCTCTATACAGGGATCTCGACCCCTATTATACCTACAGCAAAGGTTAAATGGGGAAAGTTTTAGAGGAAAATTATTGCATTCGATATCCTGCTTCAGATTTACGATCGATAAATTGTTTTTGGAAATATCGAAGAAAATAGCGGATTTCGTTTTTGGCCAGTATATCCAGAAAGGTAAATTTGACAGCTGCCAAAATGTGACATTATTCGGATACATTTTTAAGACAAATAAGATGGCGTATACGACACGTCTTCATTGTTTTTTGTTAACCCGCAACCCGCCTCAACTTTCATTTTTCTTATGGCCGCCATATTGGATTTTTAGATTTTTGGAAAGACAGGCTCTTTTTCTAGCCTAGTGATATCTCCCAAATGCATTAAAGATTTTAGTATCATCGAAATATTACACTTCGTAAAGTTAGGTTTCAGTTTTTTCTAAGGAGGCCATGATTTAAGGTAATGTTACTCTCAATGTTTTTCTAAGGAGGCCATGACTTATCTGTAACAAAATTGGATTTTGACTTTGACGTTAAGTTAAATAGTTGAAAGTATCAAAGCTCTGTTTTAATAAGTAGTAGGTACGCTTTTATCCCAGTAAAATCATACAATAATAACAATGAAAATCGAGACAGAAACATTTTACAAGCTATCAACGAAAACCCTAGTGCATCGGTAAGAACTGTAAAACATAAAACTAATGTGCCAAAATCAACAGTACAGAGAGTTTTAAAAAACAATAAGTACCATCCATACAAACCCATAATAGTACAAGGACTTAAGGAAACTGATTTTCCAAGACGACTACAGTTCTGTGAGTGGTATACTAGGAGATGTAATGAAAATCCTTATTTTGTAAATCAAGTCTTGAGGTCCGATGAGAGCAGATCAGATGTGGAAGTAACGTTTGGTGTGGGATCATTGGTAAGTTAATCTAACCAATCTTTTTTAAATAAGCACCAAATGATGGTCAAATAATAATTTTTTTTTCGTTTAGTTCTTTAATGATACTAAAAGAGTATAATCTAATAAAAAAAAGTAAAACGTTCTACTCTAGTCAGTCAACTTCCTTTTTTGATAATATATTACATTTTTATTCAATCGTTTTGTATTGTAGTTTCGAAGAACCTGTAAAAATAGAATTGGGTTCTATAAGTTTATTAGCACCTTATTTAAATTTTCTGCAGATTTAGCTAATTCTCTAAAATTATTTTGATTGTCTGAATTTAATGATTTATTATTACCCGGGAAGCCTGGTTCTTGCGTTATGAAAAAAATACCATATTAATCAAATGTCGAATTATTTTTCGATTTTCATTATGATTTATAGAAAGGCGTTCAGCTGTATTTCCGAATAATTTAAATTTTAAAGCGCAAGGGGTTTGTTCTTTTGATATTTTATGTTTTATTAAGGCACGGTGTACTTCTTTAAGATTATTATATCACTGAAATAAATTGATTTAGTATTTCCGAAACTAATATGAAATACCAACAAAATAATGTATTATTAATTATAATAAAGCTGAATAGGTTTCAACTGTATACAGGCTCATTTATTAAGGGATGTTTCCATAATTATTTTTGGAAAGAAAATATCTACTTATTAATAAAGACAATTTTCCCTTTATAATTTATAGTTTCTAGTACCAGCCGGCCGACCCTGTCACCCTTTATAAATTATTAATCATTTCAGGAAATCGACTTATTGGACCATTTTTGTTTGACTACAACCTAAACGGGCAGAGGTACCTAGAGCTTTTGCGAAACCAGGTTGTACCAGCCTTACGACCTATTCTAACGGAAACAATAATTAAGAAGAACTTGGTTTCAACAAGACGGATGTCCGGCTCACAATACCATTCAAGTCAGGAACTTCTTAAGAAAGCAGTTTGACGAAAGAATAATTTCTTTAAATGGTCCAATATCTTGGCCTCCTAGATCTCCTGACCTGTCGCCCTTGGATTTCTACCTCTGGGTCACACGAGGAATGAAATCTATGAATTTGATCCCCCCGTGACCATAGAAATCTTAAGACAAAGAGTTCTGGACACATTTAGAAATATTAACCGACATGCACTTACCAGGGTTGTACGAAAAACAGTCACCAATTGTCAAAACTGTCTCGATGCAAATAGACGTCATTTTGCAGATTTGTAAATTAATGTTACCCACTTACAAAGTAGTTAAAGCTCATTTAAATTTTTTAAGTCGTTATTTACGTTCATGTTGTATTGAAAATTCAATGCGTTCAATACATTACTTATTAATGTAAACTTGTGACAAATAAATCATGGCCTCCTTTAAAAGCATTCAAACCTAATTTACGAAGTGTGATATTTTGATGACACTAAAATCTTCAATGCACTTGTGAGATATCACTAAACTGGAAATTTTAGGCTCTTTCCAAAAATCGAAAAATACAATATGGTGGTCATAAGAAAAATGAAAGTTGAGGCGGGTTGCGAGTTAACAAAAAACAATGAAGACGTGTCGTATACGCCATCTTATTTGTCTTAAAAATGTGTTCAAATAATGTCACTAATACTGGCGAAAAACGAAATCCGCCATTTTCAGTTTTTCGCCGATATTTCCCAAACTTATTGATCGATCGTAAATCTGAAGCCAGATATCGAATGCAATAAGTTTCCTCTAAAACTTTCCCCATTTAACCTTTGCTGTAGATATAATAGGAGCCGAGATCCCTATATACAGAAGCGAATCTGGGACACACTGTATACTTACAAGAAAAAATATACATTAAAAGGTACACAAAATAAAAAAGGTAATACAAAACGATAAATAAGTCTTAGAAAACGGCTCAAAGATGTTTCAACGATGTAAGGGTGTCTCGCTTTTGGAAGTAAAAACGAAGCATACTGACAGATCTCCCCCTCTGTTTCAGGGTGATTCAAGTTAAGTGTCCTATTGGAAATATCTGGAGACCTAACGAATAGGATGTTTTGAGGATTTGACTTTGGCCATAGATGAACATAATATACTCTTGTTATAAAATATTTTAAATTGCGCGGTGTTGCCGCTTCTACCTCAAACCGAAGGTATCATCCGTTTTTTAAATGAAATGCCCTATATTTTATTACATTTATATATTTTTCTGAAAAATCCAAACACTTATTGAGTTACCTTTCTCATGCCTAAATTTAACGGTTTTCGAGAAAATGGCGCTCGAACATTAACAATTTTGACCCTTTGAAGCCCGGTAAATCTCAAACGAGTTTACTTGCAACGAAATGGATTTCGCTTATCTGACACCAATTTTAGGTTTGACAAATTTTTACATTTTGTTAAATTCTGACTTTAAACTCAGAATCTAGTTAAAATCTGACTTTAAAGAATTTAAAAATAAAAAAATTGTGGCCCTTATACCCTTCCGTGAATTTTCGATGTATTCATACATTCAGAAAAACGAATGCTCTGCGTAGATTAGCTCGTATCTACGTATATCAATGACTCTTTTAAAATAAGTCTTATAGCTAATTGAAAATTATATGCGTAAATTTACCTAAAATGGGAAAAGTTTCTCCCCTTTCGGTTATCACTGTCTCATTTTTAATAAACAAAAAGCGGTACATGTTAATCATGTTAATCCCCTCGGGACTTTCTCTCTCACCCAACTGTGCACATTACAAAACTTCTGTTTCGGACAAAGTTTTAACGACACTGGCGCAAATTCTGTCGTAACATAATTCTGAATATTAAATGAACATATTTGCAGAGTTTGTGCTCACGCACGTTATATAGGGCAACTTCAGTTGCTGACAAACTAGAGGGGTATTGCTATTTTATTACCTTATAGTGATAGATAATTGGTTAAGCACTTTTAATACTTTAAAACAGTGCAGAAAGCCTGAGTTTGAAATCGGCCACTTTCACGCGAGTTATATATCAAACTTGATATATTTATAATCAGCTAGACGCAAACCATTCAACCCACATGTAATATACGGGGTCTTCTATTTAAAAAATGAATCTCCCACACAGGGGCGTGCAGTCCATGGAAGCAAGGGAAGCAGTGCTTCCCCAAAAAAAATTACAAAACATCTTCTAAAATGTAATTTTTGAAATAGGAAACCATTAATTTAGTTTATATTAAAAATGCTAAAATATTATCTTAATTATCAAGCCCATAATAAATGCGGCCTTGACTCCGACCCAGCCACAATAGAATATCGAATAAAACCTATGCGGACCGCTAGCTTCTCTGCAGCCAAGTCTTGTATGCTTGATTTCCTGTGAATCGAGTCAGAGGTTATTGAACTTTCACCAGCTGTTTGCAATTTTTGCATTTCAGTCGAGTGCTTTAAGTGGTGGCGGAAGCTATCGTTGGAATAGGTTCTTTGTTTGAACGGCTATCCGTGTGTTGTGTGATACGTACGTTGTGTCGTGCATGGTGCGATATGGAAGGCAATAATATGGACGTGGATATGCAAATACCGTCAACTGCGGCTGTCGATAATATCATTGAAAATGTTGTAGAATTTAGTAAGAAGAGTGTGTGTGAATGTGTGGTGTATGTCTTAATAATAAAGGAATTTTCAACATGAAACTTCGCTGATAAGCTTCAAATAATTTCCAAAGGAAAGGCAAAACGGCCTATGAAAAATTTAACCACAAAAATGAAAAACTGTATTCGACATTTTTATCCGGAAGAACAATACGAACAATTTAAATGGCTAACAGGATGTTAAAATATAAGTAAATTATTTTGTTGGCCATGTTTCCTTTTTGAAAATGAAAAAGGTCTGTGGAATAAAACTGGTTTTTCCGATTTAAACAATTTCCATAAAGACACATTATGTCCAAAGCGCATTTACAGGCCGTCATAAAAGTAAAAGTCTTCGGCAAAACCAGAATTGAACACGCCCTTAATAAACAGTTGGAAATTAGTCACCGCCAACACAGTGAACTAGTCGATAAAAATAGGCAAATATTAAGAAGACTTATCGATGTTGTTTGTTTTCTCGGACAGCACGAATTGGGATTTAGAGGTCATGACGAAACAAGGGTTTCTTCAAATAGAGGAAATTTTCAAGATTTACTTAGTTTGATGGCTAAATATGATGATTGCTTAAAAATCATTTAGAGCAGTCTAGCGTTTTTCGCGGAACGTCGAATCGAATCCAGAATGATTTAATTTCCGCTGTGGCAACCATTATTCTATAAAGAATTAAGCAGGAGATTGGCGTTCATTGCTATTATTCTGGACGAAACAACTGATATCACTAATTTTAGCCAATTATCTATAGTAATACGCTACATTAAAACAGACGGAAGTATTCAAGAGCGATTTTTAGGTTTTAAGAATTTGTCCGAAAATCGCACAGCAGATGTGTTACATACCGTAGTTTATAACGTTACCAAAGAAATTAATGGAGAGAAAAAAATAGTTGCTCAAAGCTATGATGGAGCTGCAGTGATGGCAGGACAATTAGGGGGTCTGCAAGCTAGAGTTCGAGAAACTTTCCCAAGTGCTGAGTTTGTCCATTGTTTTGCTCATAAATATTTAGTTTTGTCCCAGTCCATCAATCACATTAAAGAGCGTAAAATGTTTTTCGTTACTGTAAGTGGCATGGCTGCTTTTTTTCCGAGTCAACAAAACGTACACAAGCTTTGGACTCCATTGTCCACAAACGATTGCACAAAGTAGCTCCTACTAGGTGGAACTATAATGGAAGACTTGTGTTAACAGTATCTGAAAATTGTGAATCACTGATTGAACTATTTGAGAATATAATAGAAAATAATGAAACGTGGGGGGGGTTTGGACGGTTTGAAACGAGATTTTAATTTTAATTATTTGTTGAACAAATTTTCAGAAATATTTCCATTCTCGGACAATGTTTTTAACATAGTACAAACTAAAACAAATGATATTGGTTTTTGCCTAAAAAGAAGTGGATGATTTGAAGTCCAGTTAAACCAAAAAAGAGATGACTTTGACTTAATTTGGGATAAATAATGTAGAGCCACAAGCCGAGCGTCTTTGAACAAACAAGGTGGGAGATGTTCAAATATCATACAGACGCCTCTTTTATGGAATGATCGATCAAATTTAGCAACAAATAAACTATAGATTTAACGGTTAAATGATTTTAAATTAATTGAGCTCTGCAATTTTGATGCATTTAAAGGAAAAACTTTTCCAGAAGATGCGTTTAAATCTCTTCTTCTTCATTATGGCCAGTTCTTCGACCGAGTGTTACTGCGATCTGAACTAAAAGTGATTTACGAAACTGATGACATTAGCGCAAAAAATAACGCTAAGGAACTAATGCAATTTTTAAAAGACAAGGAGCTGGAAGATGCCTACACCGAAGTGTCGAAATTGTGTGAATTAGTATTGGCAATAGCTGCCAGAAGTTCATCAGTAGAACGCAATTTTTCAACACTTAAACGTATAAAAAATTTCGTGAGAAATATCAAAGGGGCAGGAGAGACTTTCGCATACATCGCTGTTGCCCATTGAAAATAAACTTCTCAAAATATGTCAGAGCAACGACGTTTCTATTATGACGTCATTGACGAATTTGCAAAAAATGATCGAAGAATCAAATTACATTACAAATAGGTAAGTTTCTAAAAATTGCTTTCCTTTCTTAAAATTTCACCGCACGCCCCTGCAGTCCCACATATTTTTGAGGCGTCCTGAATTCATAAAAATAATTTGCTACAAGCATTGTAAAAAACCGTACATCTTTTATGTTTATCATTTTTTTAAATTTATTAACGAAGAAGTCTAAAAAATTGACAAATTATGGTAGATTATTTACTAGGGGAAATTATAGTAAGTTCTGCCAACTTATAGAAAGTGTTAATTGGGATATAGCTTTGAATGCGGCGAATCCGTTAAAGGCCTTTCCTGGTATTTTACTAAATAAATTTAATATTACTTTTCCTCTTAAAAAAATTAAACATACACAGAAGAAACCTTGGTTTACGAAGGGTCTGAAAGTATCAGCGGAAAATATGCGATCTCTACATACAATAAGAAAGTTTTTTATTCATAGTTCTTTCTGTATTTATATTATTCTACAATTCTTATCGTAAAATTTATAGAGATACTATTAGAATCGCAAAAAATATGTATTTCTCTAATAGAATAAACAAGGCGAGCAATAGACAGAAAGAATGTTGGAAGCTTGTTGGTGAATTGAATGGGAGTAATGTTGAGATGGTTGACTCTCCTATAAGCCCTTCTAAATTCAAGTCATTTTATTGTTCAATAGCATCGAACTTAACTAGCTGTATATCTAAGAATCATGACGCATTACCTTTTCTTAACAGTGTTTCAGTGCAAGAAACGTTTTACTTCTATCCTGCCACTACATCTGAAATAAAAGAGATTTTTACAGAATTAAAAATAATGCTGCTGGATGGGATAAAATTTCTATTAAAATATTTTTAAAATTTTCAGATTCTGCATTAAATGCTCTAGTGAAAGCAATAAATTGGTCATTTTCTGAGGGAGTACTTCCTCATTACCTCAAACTAGCAACGGTTATTCCTTTGTTTAAGGGAGGCAACGCAGAGGAACCATCACATTTTCGTCCGGTTTCCTAGCTCCCAACATTAGTCAAAATTGTGAAAAAACGTATGCTTAGTTTTTTGGTGAGAAATGATCTGCTCTCCGATGCTCAATTTGGATTTTTGGCTGGGAAGAACACAGGCGATGCAATATTTTCCTTCCTTGAGAAGTTATACTTGAGAAAGAATGATGGAGAGGCTGCTGCGGCAGTATTATGTGATCTCACTAAAGCTTTTGACTGTGTAGATCATGGAATACTGCTAAGGAAACTTGAGGTGTATGGTTTTAGGGGGATATCTCATGAATGATTCTCGTCATATTTATCTGCGCGAAGTCAGAGCGTTTTATTTAATAAGGAGCAATCAAGTTACTTAAACATGCGTGTGGGAGTTCCATAGGGGTCTGTTTTGGGACCATTACAATTTTTGATTTATATAAATGACTTGAAAATGTTGGATATATCTGGAAACTTTACAGTATTTGCTGACGATACCACAATTAGCTAGGACATCGTAAATAAAGATTTAATTAAAATCAAAGAGTGGTTCGACGCCAACTATCTTACGATAAATGTGTCCAAAACAAATGTAGTAAATTTTAGATGTCAATTTAAAGAAATAATGCTTGATAACCGGGCCATAGCAAGGACTGAGGTGAATAAATTTTTGGGAGTATATATTGATCAAAACCTTAAATTTGAACAGCACATTTTACAACTATCAAAAAAGATCTCTAGGGGATACTTTGCGGTTAGGACTGTATCTAGTACTGTATACTAGTCTGTAGGAATTCAATAGTATATAATGGCAGAAAATTATTTAATCATCTGCCGATGAGAATACGACAGATCACTTGTAAAAAAAGGTTTAGACGAGAAATAAAACAGTTTTTGATTGGTAGAGCTTATTTACTATTCAACCGAAGAATATATAAATGATGTGTTTGTGTAAGGTTTTTGTTGTGTACATTTTACTACTGTTTTAACCAATTAACCTTTTAGTTTTTCACTGCGATAATTAATTGTATTTACCATATTTATTAAATGTTCTTTTATAGGATATTTTAATATCATTTTAGTTATTTTGTTATACTACGCTGGGTCTATTTAATTTGAGTTAAAAGTTTTGAATTTAATCTTTTGATCTTTGGACTAGTTTTAGTTTTACTCTTAGTTGCTTTGTCTAAAAGGAATTTGAAACTTGAGACAATAAAGCTATTTTAAAGTTTGTAGTTTGAAGTTTGTAGTTTGAAGTTTTCTAACTCTTAAAATTAAACCAATATTGGGGTGGCGAATTATCAGGAACATCCATATACAGGGATAGTCGATGATAAAGTAAAGTTCATTATCTCATTTGTTTCTGGAGTTACGAAAAAATATTAAATACAATAATTTTAGAGAATGTTAAGGTGCACGGTTTAAAATTATCTTTGAGCATACAGGGTGGTTCATAAAATGTGGCGGATATAATATAATGTCATCAAACATATTTGGCAATTGGCATAAAAATTATACACTTCTTTCAATAAATTATTTTAAAGTAACTTCTGTAAGTTTTGCATTGTGTTGCAGTCACAACAAAATAAACAAAAATAAGCGAGATTATTTAAGCTATTTTGAACATTCAAATAAAATCATTACAATAAAAATGGTAAATTGATTAGTCATTTAACTTTCCATTAAAAATAATATATTCTAGGGACTAAGAAGTAGGAATTTACAATCAAAGAAGACAGGGTGTCTAATTTTGGGTAGTTTTGCGGGGTATCTCCGTTATTTTTATAAATAGAAAGTTGCGGGTTTCACGACAGTGTGCCACTTTTTCGTAAAACTTAACACGCTCTTAACAAATTATCATAGCCCTTTTAGTTTTTAAGGTAATGGGATAAATTAAAACTGTTGCAACTATCAGATAACTTATCGAAAATGTGAAAACTGTTTCTTATATAATTTTTCCCGTAGAACTCAATTCTGCCCTCGGAATTAGTATACAGGGTCAGGTCAAAATGTTATCGAACCCTACTTTATTTTTTAATGGAACACCCTGTATATTTATAGACTATAAAATTTGTCTTTTTTTACTTTTTCAATAGTATGCACTTTTTCTCAGAAACAGGCAAATAAATGACAATTTTCTGAAACTAAATGCATTGTTTAATAGTAGGCCATGAATAACAATAAGAAACAATCGAAAGTTACATATTGCTAACGAAGAATTAGATACCTTGCATATAGATACCTTCTTATATAAAAATACCTATAGAGTTTTTAGTAACAGTAAGTTTGTAACAACAGTTTTATAGCATAAAGTAACAATATAACAAACACAAAAAATCACATTATTAAAAAAAGAAAAAACGAATTTTTAAAGGCGATGTTGGAAATTCACGACCATTTTCTCTAATGCAAAATTGGCACATTTTTGTAATTCTTTAAATAGCTTTAAAAAGAACCATTGGTATCATTCGCAGATTTCGAAAGGCTAAACGAAATGCCTCTCGAAGTTCTGCTATACCGTCATATCCTGATTTATATACTTTATTTTGTATACAGCCACATAAAAAAAAATCTAAAATTAAGAGATCTGGAGATCGTGGAGGACATTTAACAGGTCCGTTGGTACCTATTTATCTTTGGGGAAAGTTATTATCAAGAAATTCCCTTAAAAGCCTAGAGTTGTGACTTGGGGCATCATCTAATGGAATATTTTCGGGCAGTTCTGGAACAACTTCTTCAAGGATTCTAGGTACCTACGTGCTGTAAGACCTCCTTCAAAAATCCTAAAAACTATACGTCTGCCCAAAATACAACATGACACCCCAACTACAAAGCGTCCTTGTTGTGCTCTTTCAAGCATTAAATACTGATTTTCACTATGCCAGTTCCTGGTATTGTGATGATTAAAAATTCCCGCACTTGAAAAAAAGCATTCGTCTGACCAGATAACAAGTCTGTCAAATGAATCGTTAGCAGTGATTGCAAATGTTGCACTATATTAAATTTGTATGGATTATACATATATTTCTTCAAGATCCTCTGACCGTTAGTTTTTGGCACACCAATTTCCTTCTCAATTTTTTTACATGAGAACGAAAGTGTTGCTTCTATATATCCCAAAACATTTATCTTTTTTCTTTCCCTTTTCTTTAAAAGAGCAAGTATCTCAAAAAATAGTTGCCTTCTTTCTGGATATCTACCAAGCAAAAACTTATAATGATAATACAGATTTTGATAGACATAATAGCTTACTTACCTTTGGAAATATGATTCCGAGGTTTCCTCAGAATTTTCATTACTCTGTATAGAACGTACCAGCATATATATTTTTCATAATTTTCATACGCTGCCATTATTAGAAGAGATTGATAAATATCAATTAAATAAAAATACTAAAAGAACGTTTATAAACTGCTTTATAAACCAAAAGTCGATCCAAAAACCGATGAGATGAGACAAATATTTGACATTTATTTTTGTTTGTTGTCATAAACAATAACCATAGCCTACTATTAAATTATGCTGAACAGAAGTAACTAAAATTCATGAATATTCTCTTAGTAAAAATTTCATTTATTGGTATAGATATGTGGATGACATACTAGCATGTTTTATTGGTACTGACAGGCAACTAAAATCATTTTTAGATTATATCAATAACCTACACAAAAATATACATTTTACTGTTGAATTAGAAAATAATAGAGAAATTAATTTCTTAGACTTAACAATAACTGTTAGAAATAATAAACACGAGTTTCAAATCTTCCACAAACCTTCTCATACCGATATTACAATACACAATATATCTAATCACCCTTTTACGCACAAAATATCAGCATTTAATAATTTTGTTCATAGATTGATCAACATACCTCTAAGTAATGAAAGTTATATTAAAGAATTAAATATAATAAAACAAATAGCTGTTAATAATGGTTATCATGAAAATCTTATAGACAAAATAGTAGAAAAGAAACAACATAAAAAGGCATTACAGTTAATTTATTCTATAACAGTTTCAAAGAAAATAATAATTTCCATACTTTCACTTATACAGGAAAAATAACATTAACTATTACTAAGTTTTTTAAAAACAAAGGTGCAAAAAATTCTTTTAGAACTAACAACAGCCTTAGTAAATACATTAAAAACAATAAGAGTAAAACTTGAGTTGAACTTGTCCAAAAATTTTATATTGGACAAACAGGCAGAACATTTCAAAAAAGGATAAGTGAACATAAATTCAGTTACAGAAAGCATAAAGATAATTCCAATTACTCCAAACATTTAATTCAAGAAAACTGTACTTTTGATGAGAACTTCGAAATTTTACATGTAGAACGAAAAAGTAAAAAACTTAATTTACTAGAAAGTATGGAAATAAACATCATAAACAAACATAAAATAACAACACGTTATTAAACGATCAATTGGACCTGAACGGTTCCCCATTGTTAAACCTTTATTAGTTTATGAAAGGTAAATCCAGAACATTTGAACTGTATAAGATCCGCAGTTGTAAAAAAACGCATTCAGGTATTTAACATCTACAATTTGTGGTACACTCTCATTTTATTTTAGTTTACATCTAACATCTGATGAAACCACAGTGTTGGCGAAACAATTGTCATTATTTTTGTAAAATAAATTAAGTGGAAATTTTACGCAAGTGTTTTTTGTTTACTTTATTAAATTATGCATTTAATTTCAGAAAATTGTCATTTATTTGCGTGTTTCTGAGAAAAAGTGCATACTATTACATTTTTTTGAAAAGGCAAAAAAAGACAAACCTATAATCTATAAATATACAGGGTGTTCCATTAAAAAAAATAAAGCGGGGTCCGATAACTTTTTGACCTGACCCTGTATACTAACTCCGAAGGCGGAATTGAGTACTAAGGGGAAAATTATACAAGAAACGGTTTTCACATTTTCGATAACTTATCTGATAGTTGAGATACGAGGAGTGCCTGAAAATGTAACATTTTCATTTTAGCCTTGTATCTTAAAAACTAAAAGAGCTATGTAATTTTGTTGACGGCATCTCTAGTTTTACGAAAAAGTAGCATACTGCCGCGAAAACCTCAACTTTCTATCTATAAAAATAACGGAGATACCTCGCAAAAGTACCCAAAATGGGACACTTGGTACACTGAATTCATTAAGTGTTATGCGATGTGAGGCAAATAAACCAGAATGCGTTGGAAAAACAACGAAAACAATGGGCACATTAAATCAATTCTTATGCCGATAGATATACTTTTATTTGCTTTAAAAGTCGTGATTAAATTGCAACAAAATCTCTCTCAATACCTTACATCAATAATAAACTACTCCGATTTAGCTTTATCTTTTATTATAAAAGGCATTTCAGGGTCAAATATTTCCGAATTATTATTGAAAATAGCCTGCAAACTTCACCTATCCTAAAATTGTTGCGGTTCAATAAGGTTAATATCTGAGAGGTCCGACATTGTCGGCTCTAGGCCAGCCGGGACTAGATCCCCCCATCAGGCACGCACGCGGCTAGGCCATCAGTGTCAGATTACTCGACCAGAACTCCAAACTATTACAGATTTCCAATTTAAACTGCGAAATTATATTTTTCGAAGCTCGGTAACCCAATATAGGCCTACGAGGGAGCATATTGGGGTCACGAAGAAATATAGGTAACTAACTAAGGTAAGTGTTCTATGTATATAGTGTGATCTTAAGTGATGAGATGAAAATAAACTGCTTATTCCTTAGCTAATTTTACGAAGGAAAGATTCTTTAAACATGTGATCCTAAGTCACATGTTGGTTGAAATTGCGGGGTATCTTGCTAATTTTTAAACAAAGTGCCTTGCGATTTTTGCGAATTTGATCTACTTTTTTGTGAAACGAAAGGTGCCGCAAACAAAATTGTTTCCGAGCTACAGCGCGATATCGATGATTGATTGGGATACAATTTATATGATGTATGTGAAAAAGGTATACGTTACAATGGCCAGTTTACACAAGAAGTTAAATGAAGATCTCACCGGTTTTTTAAATCATTTTCTTTCTTCCTTGGAAAATTGCTGCGTAGTATAGTATAGGATTCAGACGGAAGAAAACTAGTGACCGAAATATTTAATAGAATTACCTGACATTTAAAAGAAGAGATTGAAATATTGGTGTGACTATACAAGAAATATCGAATCGCAAGAACCTTACACTGCAGTATTTTTAGATCAAACAAGTATGAGCGTTAGGTCGCAAAAAGGATCTTTTGTGTTTTTGTACACACTTGCTTTCAACCTCATTTAATTAACAAACGCCCATTAATGCAATACATAAAAAGAGTTGAAGTCAACTGTCAGATTGTATGTAAAAAAATCGCATGATAATTCGAAGTAACTGGTACTAAAATTGTGAACTTTGAGTGCTTGCATTGTGCAGCATTTGCGTACATGTGGCGCAGAACGTGTTTTTCTAGTAACATATCCATGACGGCTATGTTTTGTACAAACGGTCGCTGGTCCTACTGGTACATAAATAGTTACGAACAAAAACATTTTGAGAGCCGTTAGTATTAAAATAAAATGATAATGGTTAAAAAATTATTGTTTAATAATATTAATAAGGATCAAGAGGTCGCACGTCTTCATTGAAAAATACAACATAGAATCCCTTGAATCTGAGAGCACACGCAAACTATATGAAAATAGACTAACATATAAATTAAACGAGCTAGATCTCAATGAATGCGATGTGGAAACCTGCTGGAATGAGATCAAGAAAGCCATCCTCCAGGCCGCTGGAGAATCCATCGGAAAAAGGAAAGTCAACACTACTACGACCAATTGTACTAAACCTTGGTTTTGTCAAGAAGTGAAGGAACTCGCAGAACTGAAGAGAAGAAGCTACCTAGCATACAAAGGATCCCCAACCCAACAACAATATGCGGAATACATAAGAATAAGAAATAGAGTCAACTCACGAATTAAAGCTATCAAAAGGGAACACTGGATTAAATTCACGAGCGATATGGACCACGACATATATGGCGCCCAAAGAAAGGTATGGAAGATGCTGAAAAATAGGAAGAAACCGGTAAATGAGTTCGTCCAAAGCAAAGGAGTCCCCATAGAAGCGTGGGAGGAGTACTTCGAAAGACTGTACAGCGCCGAGGAAACACACGAAATGCAGGAATACCAAACGGCAGCCAATGTGATAATTTCAAAGGAGGAAGTTAAAGAGAAACTGGGGAAAGCCAAAAACAGAAAAGCACCAGGAACGGACAATATTCCGAACGAACTTTTAAAACACGGTGGCCCTGAGCTCATAATAAAACTGACAACTTTGTTTAATAAAATCCTTAACACAGAGGAAATACCGAATGAGTGGCATACGAGCATAACAATCCCCATCTTCAAGAGAGGCCAAAAAACATCACCTGATAACTACAGAGGAATAACCCTATTGTGCACAACAATGAAACTGATCACATGTCTGATAAAGGATAAACTGGAGAACCACATAACCAATAGAGAAGAACAACAGGGATTTAGAAAGGGAAGATCGACAACTGACGCCATATTCATCACCAAACAAATAAAGGAAAAGGCAATAGAATATAACACACCGGCATTTATCTGTTTTATCGACCTAACTAAAGCATTTGACAAGGTCCAATTGGGCGATGTTATCAACATCCTAATAGAAAAGGAAACACCAGCCAACGCAATAAGGGTGATACGCAATCTCAACACCGCCAACTCCACTCAAGTCAAATCAGGGCAGCATATCACGAAGAGCATCTCGACCCCAGGAGGAATCAGACAGGGAGACAGCCTCAGCCCACTCTTATTTAATCTTCTTATGGACAAAATTATAGAAGAGGTGGCGTCTTTAAATATAGGATACAGAATGAATAACAAACGTATCAGCATGGTATGCTATGCGGACGACGCAGCAATTTTCGCAAAAAACGAGAACGACTTGCAAAGGCAGCTATTCAAGTTCTACCAAGTGAGCCGACAACTAAATATGACCATATCCATCGACAAAACTAAGAGCATGACAGTTTGCAGAGAACCACTTCGATGCAAGCTTGTAATTGAAGATAAGCCCATAGAGCAGGTGATGCAGTTTAGGTACCTCGGCATGAATATATCCAGTAACCACGACCCAATAAAAGACCTAAGGGACCAAGTCAATAAAGCATCAGTAACATCAGGCTGCCTAAGAGAGATTGTATGGAACAATCAGTACATGCGGAAGGACAGTAAGATTAAAATCTACAAAGCATGCGTAAGACCCATCATGACTTACGCGATAGAAACAAGAGAAGACACGAATAAAACCAAAGGCGTGCTGCGCGCGGCAGAAATGAGGGTGCTGAGAGCAATAGCCGGCAAAACCAGAAGAGACCACGTGAGGAACACTGATATTAGAGAACAGTGCGGAGTACAGGACATAGTACGATGGGGCAGGCAGAGAAGACGAGAATGGTATAAACATGTCAAGAGGATGCCTGAAGATAGGTTACCACCCATAATACTCGAAGGAGTACCAGTAGGAAACCGACCGCCCGGTAGACCACCAAAGAGATGGAGAGACAGCTGGCAGTCCAGATCACAAGAGCTAATCCAACGGCAGGCCCGGAATTGACAGATCACCGGATCTGAACTAAGTAAAAGAAGAAGAATAATAATAATAAAAATAGTAACTAAAAATTCTATTTAATTGCGAATTTAAAATTAAAGTGTAGGGTAGGTTTTTGAGTTAAAAATGTCACAAAAATAACTATTTGAATAATATGTCCTTACTATTCACTTTTGATAAAATTGTATAAAAATAAATATTTATAGAACTGGAAGAAAATTCCTTTTTCTAAAAATTTGCGTACAACTTATAACTTTCGATAAAACTGACTTTTAAAAATTAATGAAAAACTTGAAAATTGTAAGACCATGAAAAAATCTCGTATATGAAAAAAATATGCTTCTCCCAAGGGCACATATTTTCCTAATTTATTTCTTCATAAAATATTTATAGTATTCGAGATATTTCAATTTTTCTTATTTTCGATCAATGTTTTAAAGGAGTTATTGCCTATATAGAATTATAATTAGCGTATCTAATTAGTATAATTTTCCTTTTACGAATCTAAATTTAATAGCCGAATATGGCAGAGATCGAAAGCAAAAGGTTGCTTAATCAATATCTTTTTTGCGAGTGTGATAATTTTCGAATTGATTCCCTTTACTATTAACATAACCTTTACGGCTATGTTTTGATTAACAAACGTCCGCTAATTTGATACATTCGATTCAGACCTTATAGTAAAAATGATACGTTTTGCATAAGTTTGCTCCAAATACCAAATAAAATTTCAAATAAAGTCTAAAGTAAAACTAAGTGTTGTTTCGTTTTAGTCTAAAAAATACAAATTAGATAAACTATAATTGTATCTAAAATTTATAATAAATACTTATTTATAAATTCAAATACATAAGTACTCGTTTTCCGTTTTCATATTCAAGATTTAACAAATAAAGTTGCAAGCCGCCCATGCAAAAGTCTTAATCCATAAAAGTACGTTTCCCACTGTCAAATGAAAATTCAGATAGTTTAGAAGGGAAAAACTTTTGTTTTGACAGCTGTTAAAATATTTTTTCAAAACAATTGTAATAAGTTTAATATTTACGAAAAAAACACAATTTTTTTAACAAATGTCTGATTTTCTTTTTATTAAATTACATTATAAAAAATTAGAGAAAACTGTGAAAACCGTTTTTAAAAAGTTTAAAAGTCCCGGGGAATTTTTAAAGAATTGTCAAAATATTTTTAAAAATTACACCACTAAAAGTTACATAGATCTGTGAAAACGATATTTAAAAATTCCACAAGGAGAATATCCATGATTTTTTAAAGTTCTCAAAATTATAAAAACAAAAAAAAACGCCACTAATAGTTACTTAAATCTGTGAAAACCGTATATAAAAATTTCAAGGAGTCACTAGGTTAACCCATTTTTTAATAGATATTAAAATATTTTTTGTAATAAATTACAGCCGTAAAAGTTACAACAAATATTTTATCTATTATCGAAAATTTCAATTAAATCCTTTAAAAGTTTAGGTAAAGAAAAAAAATTAAAAAATTCATGGCTGCAAAAACTAAATTTTCTAAATTTATTATCCCAATCTCTATAATCCATATTCCATACCGAAATAAGTCACTAGGAAAAAAATACAGCTTTTAAACTAGAATTTCTAAAGAAAGAAAATGTCCTACTGCCCTTGTATAACATCTACTTCTGTTCTGAAAACTTGTGACGAGGACACAAATTCAATCAATCAATCAAACCCTATCATTACCTATAACTATAATGCCAATATTTAAATCTTAAAAAAATACCAGTAAAGAAAAAAATTGAAAAAATCGCAGCTGCGAAAGCAAAATGCTTTAATTAATCTCTTGTACCAAAAAGTTTCACCAAGAAAAAACACAATTTCTAAAAAAATGTCCTACTTACTGACCCTGTATAAAATAATATAAACTTTACTACTTTTCCGAACAGTATAATACTGAACTTGATTACATTTCCTATGCTAAACATATCCAGCATAAAAAAATTAGAAACTCTATGCCCGTATCCTAAAAAACCTCACAAAATATATAAACATACCGAACTATAATATACTAAAAAATACATCTATTCCGTATCCAATTAGATGCAAGTATTTTGCTGCTCTAGCTGATTCTAAAACGATAATCGAATAGCACGTTTATTAAACGAATTCATGCAATCGAGAATGACAGCTAATTTTCTTAGAAATATTTAATAAAATTGGGTAAAGTATTATCCTTCAAATTGTAATTCCCTACTTAAAAACATTCAAATTTTACGCTGCCAAATTTAAAAATACCCATGAAATCCTTTTTGAGTCTCAAAAATTAAATAATTTTTACTTAAATATTTATTCAATTACACTTATGACAGCGACGAAAGTCAAGGATTAACAACTGTTTCGAAATTTTTCCAATAATTCTGATTACTGTTTACAGTGAGCCCCACAGTGAGGTTACATTTGGACTTTTTGGTCACAATCTACCTAGTATCTGCTTTCGTAAAAAATATACCACGCCCTAGATGTATTAGCTTTCTTATAATATAGGGTAATGTGGAAAAATGTACCCATTTTTGGGAAACTACAAATTTTATCTAGTAATTGCACCCCATTTACATTCTCAGTATCCTTCAAAAATATTCCATTTTGTGTATATTTTTGAGCACTTTCCGATGCCGTAATCAGTTTTCCGACTGCCGGCGTCCTGTCGGAAAACAAACGCCCGCGAAGCGAATTTTTGTTAACAAGAATATTCGGTAAAAGAGCCTTCAGAGGTAGTTGCAGGATGTTACGCCTTCTACCTGTTCTACATATACAACCGAGGGTAACCACTGGATAATTTTAGATTTTTAGAAAGAAATGTATGGAAGTTTCTTTTTCAGGTCACCGTTATATCGTCGTTCACGCTGGCAATGAGAATGGATTTATTAAAAAAGGGACGCTTGTTATTTTGAAGCGGGACTAAAAAGAGAGACTATCAAGACAGCATGGATAGAACACTTTTTAAAACATGGTTCAAAACTTATTAAATTCCAAATTTGCCTCCAAAATATTTAAATATTAAGGGTAACGCAAGATATCACTCTGACTTTTTTGAGAAAATTCCCAATAAGTCTGGGTCAAAATATAAACTAATTTAATAGCTGAAAACCAAAAACATCGAGATTACCCTGAAAAGACGATGAAGGACGAAATTTGGGCGTTAGTTCTTTCTAAAGGAATCCCGAAAGAAAATATCATCTTGACGAATATGTTTTACAGTTTGGACACAAAATTTTAATGCTACCACCATACCATTGCCAGTACAAGGTAATCAGTTGAGGGTAGCGAGCGGCCATATCTCATAAGATATCGGTCGTATAGATTTGAGAAAAAAAAATCGTAATAAAAGTCGCCAAGAGAAATTGCTGAAAATTATTTTCGAGTTTGTCAAACGTCCGCTAGAGGGCGTAACAACCAACACCAAGTAGAAAAATGGGGTTTTTATAGAATTTTGCCTAATGAAAATATATCGATGATATCATTTTCATATTTAGTGACCATTTCCCTACACTTTTTGTCTAAAATGTTTTGTTCTATATATCAAAATAAAGCGGTGGGGGAAGTTCAATTGTTTTTTCAAACAAACCAAGATGTCTCCCGTTTCTTTTGACCGATTTTAGCAAACTTAGGCTCATATGAAAGAGCATAATTTGCACTACAAAACCCTTATTTGGTTTTGAATTTTTGACTTTTGCTGGCGTCGCTAGATGGCGTTAACTGAATTAGTAACATATTTTTTAGTTTTTTTCAACAAAAACAAATGTAATGGTATATTCATTTTTACATATTTTAAAAGGGGATAAATTTCTCTATAATTTAATGAAAATATTATTTTATTTTATTAAAAAATGGCACGGCATTATTTCAAAAATTAAATTAATTAAAGGCCCTGATCTACGTTAAGAAACAAAACACCAAATTGTCAATCACGTTGATATTCATTTTGATAGTTCCTGCTATTGACATCTAATTTAATGTTATGTAAAAAGTATTTTTACAACAAATCATGCCTTTTACGAATGAAGAAGCCTTTGATATGTTGAGAATTTATTTTCAATGTTTTGAAAATGCGGCGATTGCTTCTAGGCAGTATGCACTGCGTTATCCCCTCCGAAGACACCATTCGAGAATGGTTTTTCATCGTTTAGCCTTACGTTTAAGGCAACATGGCCAAGTGCAACCAACTCCAACTTTGAGAAGAAATCGTAGAGTAAGAAGAGAAGATAACATTATAAATGTGTTGGCTTATATTCATGCAGACCCCCATTTAAGCATAAGAGAGATCTCCACAGATTTAAGAATATCCTATGGCTCAGTGCAAAAAATATTAATGGATTTTAAAATACATCCATATCACATCATGATTCATCAAGCCCTAAATGACACTGACTTTGAACGTAGGCTCGATTACTGCTACTGGCTTATAGACTTCATTAGGGAAAACCATCATATTTTGTCACAAATATTGTGGACAGACGAAGCATCGTTTTGCAGTAATGGCAGGGTAAATCTTCATAACGTGCATTACTGGTCGGACACTAATCCACACTGGTTACGTGAAAATTATCAGCAGGGTCGATGGAACGTCAACGTCTGGTGCGGTGTTATTAATGGTGCTATTATCGGTCCGCACATCTTTAATGGCAATCTAACCGGTGACATGTATTTGAACTTTTTATTTAACGATTTACCAGGACTCTTAGAAAATGTGCCTTTACAAGTAAGAAGAAACATGTGGTTTCAACAAGACGGATGCCCGGCACATTATTCACGAAATGTGCAAGATTTTTTGAACAGGCATTTTCCTAACCGTTGGATTGGTAAAGGCAGTCTATTTTTCTGGCCACCACGGTCCCCCGATTTAACCTGCCTTGATTTTTATCTGTGGGGCCGAATAAAGGATTTAGTGTATAAAACTCGACCAACTACTCGAGAAGACATGATAGTCCGAATTCAAAACGCCATAAATATTATACCAAGGGCGCAAATTGAGACAGCTGTCAACTCCACCCAGAAGAGATTGGACCAGTGCATTCAACATTTTGAACATTTACGACAAAACTATTAATTTATTTTTAACGTTTATTTTTAAAGTTCCATGTTCTTGTTTTTAGTGTTATTGCTCCTGCTGTTGTTGGACAGTTTTATTAAGATTTTTCATTGTTAAACATCTTATTTTTTCAATCCAAAACCGTTCGTCTAACGAAAAAAAGTCAAGAGGTTCTTTTTGTTAGCAACTAATAAGTGATTACGAAAATGATTTTTATTTTGACAAAAAGCAGTGGCGTGTCATTTTTTAATAAAATAAAATAATATTTTGGTCAATATCAACGGTTCAAAAAAAGGTAGATGATAAATTATTTTAATTAAATTATAGAGAAATGTATCCCCTTTTAAAATATGTAAAAATGAATATACCACTACATTTGTTTTTTTTTTTGAAAAAAACTAAAAAATATGCTACTAATTCAGTTAACGCCATCTAGCGACGCCAGCAAAAGTCAAAAATTCAAAACCAAATAAGCGTTTTGTAGTGCAAATTATGCTCTTTCATATGAGATAAATTTGCTAAAATCGGTCAAAAGAAACGGGAGACATCTTGGTTTGTTTGAAAAAACAATTGAACTTCCCCCACCGCTTTATTTTGATATATAGAACAAAACATTTTAGACAAAAAGTGTAGGGAAATGGTCACTAAATATGAAAATGATATCATCGATATATTTTCATTAGGCAAAATTCTATAAAAACCCCATTTTTCTACTTGGTGTTGGTTGTTACGCCCTCTAACGGACGTTTGACAAACTCGAAAATAATTTTCAGCAATTTCTCTTGGCGACTTTTATTATGATTTTTTTTTCTCAAATTTATACGTATCTATTTAATACTTTGGAATTTATTTGAATAATTATTGTATTTATTACCTAACAAATCGTTGTTAAAATAAGTTTTAGTTTTTCGGCATTATCGCCTCTAAATAAAATGCGATGCTCCCTAATTATCACTACAGTATTGATGATGAAAGTGTTCCAAGACATAGGACATTTTTAACCTGAATTAAGTCAATTCTATTACGTTTACTTTATCAGCAAAACCAACTTTGAATGTCGTAACGTAAGCACTACGAGTAAATCAAAAGAACTGCTCAAACTGATTTCCATTTTGTTGTATATAGACTTCGCATAATTTTCCTATTCGTTTTAAGGAATTAAGCAAAACAATCCAATAGACCCATTGGTTGGGATCCATTAATTTATAAAATTATTCTTCAAAAATAACCTCACCATTTGAGAATTATGTGCAGGAGCTCCGTCCTGTTGCAAATAAATTTCGTTTTCATCAAGCCAATTAGGTCTAGCTGTCTCTAAAATTTCTACATAGCGATTGGCTGTTAGATTTTCCTCAAATATATCACACACATCTTTAAACAAAAAAAATTAACACAACTTGTGGAAAAAGACCGAAGATTAGATGAGTCCCCCTAAGGAAGATCTCTGTTTTTCATCTTAAGCCAAAGAAAAAAAAATTGTTAGTATAAAATTAAGAGCATTATCAATAATTAACCCAGTCCTAAATTTTAACAATGTTTAAAAACTATTAAGACCTAGTAAGAAAAAAGAAACATAAAGCTCTCAAGTAGTACAAAAGTAATAAAATTCTAACTTACACTAGAGAAATCCTTTGATCATTCAACATATGTTTTTTGAGTTTTTGTTTAAACATATTTAACGGGAACGAGTTTAATACGTCAGGGAGATTATTATAAACATTCTCAATTTGGTTTGTAAACGACGACCTAAAGCATGTGTGTTGGTGAGCGGGAGGTGTGAGCGGCCCCTGAAGCGGAGATTTAACGTACGCACGTCAGATCGAAAAGAAATCTTAGAGTAAAGATATGCAGGTTGTTTAAAAAGTAATATTTTGTGAAAGAGAAAAGCTGCGTGCAAGCGCCTACGGTTTTTCATGTTAAGCCAATTTGCTTACATTAGTTTATGTGAAATATGCTGCCGGCGTCGTATACAATAAATAAGGCGAATACATGAGTTTTAAGCAACCTGTATTCTGCTATTTATAAAATTTAATCAGTGTTCTTAATATGAAGCAATACACATTTAAATCAAACCTGCCCTGCTGTCTTCTGGGAAATATTTGGTGTTAGTTTTCCTAAGACCATAATTTGCTGTTGTGCCTATTAAGTATACGAGAACTACTAAAATACTGTTCATCTGACCATATAAATTTCATTTCAAATTCTCTAACCATATCGCATATCGATACCAATTGCAGAAGACGAACCGACGTTGAGCATTCTCAGGGTGTAAGTGCTGGACAAGCATACATGTGTATGGATGGTATCTGTTTTTTTTTTAGAATTCCTTGGATTTTAATTTTTGGAATCATTAAGAGCTCACTGGCTCTACAGCAGTTTGTAGGGTAAGCTTCTGCATTGGCGAAAACTGTGATTTCCTCAACCCCTCAATTTTCTTTGTTATATGTTTTTAACGAGGTTTGTTAAACGATTCGTGATCAAGTATATTCTTTTTTATTCGGTAAAACGTGGATATATAAGGTTGCCTTCTATCTGGATATCTAAATAAGAAATAAATAAGTAAATAGAACCCAGAGCTTCCCTCATTGTGAATATTTCCTTTTCTTAGGAAAGTGTAAACCAATTTATTTCAGTACATAGTCATTTAGGAACACATATATACTGCCTTTTCAAACACTTTTATTGGACGCCATTTTGTTTCAATATATTGGATCCCTATGCCACACTTGATTTTGGCAATAATTTAAAATTAATTCAATTAGTAGTCTTTACATTGATACACACAGCGATTTTGTTACCTCACACTGTGGGCCAGATTCATCTTAAAATATTGAAAAATTACTAATTGAAGTTATTTAGGAGAAAAAAGAATAATACGGTGTTTATTTAGAAAACTCAATCTGAAAACGTTTTTGTGTTTATTTATATAGGGTGAGGTAAAAAATATGGGCTCTTTTTGTTGTAAATGAATTTCTCTTTTTTTTTTGTTTTAGTTTATTTAGCTATTTACTATATAATACCTTGTTCAATTAAAATATTATACATATCAAAAACCTTAATTGACACTAAATTAAATAATTCGATTAATGTAATAGCCAATCTGTCAAAATGTCAATATTCAATTAGATAAAAATTGATGCAAGTTCACTATACTTGGTAGAGGATTAAATAAAAAATAACTAAGAAAAATCCGACTATTTTGATTTACAAATAAGTTAAAGTAACAACAGTGAAATTGCAAACTACTTGTTTTAATTTTTAAAAAACTTAAATGGTTTGTAACAATGCTTATTTGATATGAAATACTGCTGGAAGCTGAATATACAAGTTATATCGAACAGAATTTAAATATGTAAAAAAAATGTGACATCTTGTCACGTATGACAAATAGAGCCTGAGCTGTAAAAAAATTATCAAAAACATATGTTTTTTACTAATGAAGAAACTAAATAATAATACAAATTAACTAAAAACTATAAAACTTAATTTTAAAAAATGGGATTCTAGATTCTATTCTGATTCACTTTCGGGGGAGCTGCTATTACTATCAAGGGATTCATTAACTGTATTCGGCAAGAATAAATTTAAAGCTTCTGGACAAAACTGTTTCTTTTTCAAAATTGGTTTATTTCTAAGACTCGTGATTTTTGGATTCGAAGACACAAGTAAATTGTTGAAAATATCCCTATTCGTAAGCACTCTATTACATTTTCGTGAGTTATGCTCCCTAAACCTTCTATACTCTTTATTCCTCTCCTCTTGGGCTTCTTCTGACAAATTTGCCTATTGGTACTAGTGACAACTCGATGATGGCAGATCCATGAGGAATAACTTTATGAATTATAGCTGGCATTCTATACCAAGGATATAGAGATACAAAAAGATGTGCAGTTTCTAATGTGTATGTATCAAATTCAATTTTCTTGATTAAAAATCCGCTGGCAATTACTTGAAGGATGATATAAAATCGATAAATTAAATTGACATTCAGTCCTGTAATTTCTGCAGATATTGCAAAATTTTGAAAAAATTTTCTTGCGCAGTTACCATCGGTAGAAGTTTCCGCTCCTTGTTTGGGTTGGTCTACAATGTCCCAATCGTGATCTGAATTCCGCTTGAATTTTGTTCTTTTGCCCTTTAACTATAATTTTATCCTCACCACGTGCCTGCCATTTTTCTAGAGGTAAACGGTAACTAATCTTTAAAAAACATTCGAATGATCTTATCCAAATATGTAGGGATGTTATGCCAAACTTGAGATTCTCGGTTTTTATGGGCTTGTGTAGCAATTGTTCTATATTGTTCATTTCAACAAGTGATGCTCCGTATAAATAACATTTTTGTGATGAACAATCTGTGATCGAATTAATCATTTTGTTATCAATCTTGGTCATATGAAGCTGATGAATTATCTTGAGTGGTTTCTGTTGATTAGTGAAATACGTTGGAGTTAAAGCTGCAATTTCGGCTTCCATTTGTGCATATTCTGTTTTAGAAACTTCTATACTTTCTTTTAAAAACTGCATTTTACAAGGACGGCAATTTCGGGTAGATGAGAGATGTTGGATTACTCCAGATCACAACTCTATTATTTACCATATTTTTAGTGAATAATTCCAAAGGGACCAAGCAGGTTAACAATAAATTTGAATCTGAAAAGTTACCATGAAAAGCTTGTTTATATTCCTTTTGTCCCGAACTACCATCCATACCCCATTTCCGTACTAAAACCAGTTTTTGTGAATTAATTTTGAGATTTTCTATTTCTAAAGTTGAAAGCAATCTATGTTGTATGTTCTAGTAACGACTGCAATTCTACACATACTGAATTTTCTGTCGCAGTAATCTTTTCTGGGTAACACAATTTTTTTGCTTCTCGAACTTTATTGTAGGAGGGGTATAAATCTGCATTGTTTTCTTTAGCGGTGTTTCGAAGTTGTTGATATTGATTTTTGGAAAGTCTAGCATCTACAATTAAAGCTAGGGCTCTTTCGTTAGTCAACTGATTTACAATTTTACAACTCTTTTGTTTTACGAGAACATCAGATAAATGTGATAATTGTTTTGCTTTAGCTGATTTGCCTTCTGCTCTCATATTCATTTCTGTCGCAAAAAGTAACTCGTCGGTATCACATTCACGTAATATAATAATGTGGCAGTTTAGGCAACATAGTAAAATTACTCTTAGGCCTCCCAACTTTGTTTTTTTGCTCAATACAGGGTTCACGTTGTTCAACCAATATTAATTTTTTTCTAAAAATGCTTTTTTAGTTCGCTTCTCTGCTAACCACTTTTTTCGGAACTGCGTCGAAAAATTTTTTGACAAATATTCTATTTTGGATTTGTTTTCTGTCATACAATTTTAACATATTGCCGACAAAATAGTGTTTTTGATCCATTCCAGCGTCGAAAATTGCTTGGACTTTGATCTGATGAACTTTGGTATCTAAAAAAGTGTTTTTGCTTATTGGCAGGTAGGTTTTTATATTATTAGAGTTTTGAAGAAGCTAAATCAAGATGTAAAAATTACCAGTGGTGAATCCAAAATTTGTTTTAGGGGGGGGGGGGAAATAATTTTAGAATATGCGCTAACTATCCCTATTATGTCTATGTTTCAGACGGGTTCGAAACCTTCGCCCCTCCCCCTCTAAATCCGGTACTGAAAATTACCCAAATAAAAACATAATACTAGAAGTTTCGTAAATAATTTCAATATCCAAAAAACCATAAGATATGTATTTTTTATTGAAATAAAATTTTATTTATGCCAATTCGAAAAAAAAAATTATGCATGCGTTATTGAACAAAAACATGAAAATTTGGCATTGCACGGCGCGTATCGGCAAACATATTTTATTGCAAAATGAAGTAAAAGATCCAGGGAAATTAAATGTATGTACCCCAAACTGGAGCTCTGCTAACCTCTTAAGATAATGCTGTCAAAAAGTTGATGAATTGCTTTATATAAAGAAAATTCGATTCCCATCAGTTCAAATTGAATTATAATATTTAAATTTAAATCTAACTAAATAAAATACTTCTGTTTAAAAAGTTTAAACTTACCTCCAAATAATTCAGCCATACTTAATGTTAAAAACAAAACTTGAACTTAATTTTTCGTAGTTAGACTTTGACAAACGTTCTATAAATTTTTATAGGTGCACAGAAAAACTTTTGTGTTTAATATTTGCTACTATGCGTCAATGCGTAACCATGAAAACTCACAAAACAAATGCTGTTGAATTTAGACACTTTAGGGCCTACTTAATAAAAATCAAATAATAATTGACCTATTACTGCTTTCTGTAAATGATTTTTTTGGTCTTCCAAAAGAAATACTTGGGGTCTGTAGTATAATCATTTGTGGACCAAAAAATTACCTCGTTTTCTTAATTGGTCGCAAATTTCAATTATTTTTCTTCTTCTTTCAATTGAATTTCCTTTATTTTCAAACCATAAATTAAAAATCTCTAACTTCTGAATGGTTGTGACTCTTTGGGGTTCTGTAAAAAAAATTTCTTAGGTTATGTTACCTCCAATGTCGTTGACAGGTCACGTGCTTCGCGGGGCTAATGTCGTTTTGTACAGCACATGACCTGTCTACGACATTGGAGATAAAATATTCTCCAAATTGCGAGCTGCAGAAAACCAAGACAGGAAAAATCTTTTCCCGATGACATTTGGAGGTTAGAAATGACAGACATCGATGACTAAGGAATGGAGACTTTTAGTATGTTAAACTGTAGGTTTTCAATTTATGTAAGCAAAAAAATCTTGAATAATAATGTTTTTTCTATTTTTTCTGTACGATGTATCTTATTGTAGCAAAAATTGTTACTGATGAATACCAACATATCTCATAAAGCGGCCAAAACCGGCAGCTATTTTATTTCTCAAAAGTATCTACTAAAAACACTATAAGTTGCAAAAATGGTTTATGACGGAAACATAAATTTTCTCTACCAAAGTAGAACGTTTAGATATATCAGACATTTTTAACCACGAATAAAACAACCCTTCAAAACAACTACTATGAAATAAAAATGAAATATTGAATTAACGTTTTAATTTTACTTACTTTGTTCTGCAGCTTAAATATGAAATTTTGTTAATATATTTCCAAATAACTTTAAATAATTACTAATAATTTAAACAATTTAATAGACAAATAATGTGTTTTAAGAGCCTGTTTGTCAAACATTGAAAAGACGCTTCGTTTTGATAGCTGTAGGTATTCTTTTGTTTCAGTGTTTTTTATTATTTAAGCCTACTGGACCTTCTAGTATATTTTAATATTATATTTACTTAGGTTAAAGGTACTTCTAATATAACCCTTATTGGCTATAAATGGTCTCCGAAGAAACCACTGTGAGCTGCCTTGAATTCGTAATACAACTTTACTAGCCTATCTCTATATCACATTTAATGCTTGCACAAAATTTGAAAATAAGCAGTTTTTTCAGACCTAAGATTAGGCAGCCATCTTGTTTTGCTATGTTATATTTATGTTACAAAATGTTACCAGTTCATTCTTATGTAACACTTGATTTTCTTTGCAAAATTTGAGGTAAATTGGATAATCAGTTTCTTTAGTCATAATTTTTTAACGTTTTACTAGACCGCCATCTTGTTCCGGCATACTGGATTTTTACCAAAATATTACCAGGTTATCCCCATATGAGCATTGATTTTTGTCCATATTATTATTAGCTTTGAAGTCAATCTGATGAATAGTTTTTAAGCTATGCCGCGAACTGACAGACAGACAAGCGGGCCGACGGAATTGATAAAACATATGTTTTTGCATCTAGGAAAACACTAAAACGCTAAGATATGTAAAACCTGGTAGGGTGATTTCTTCAGATTACAAAAATTTTATTTGGACGCCATTCTGTACCGCCATCTTGTATTAGTAGGTATCAGAGTTTTATTAGTTCAACTTTTTACTACAGTTAGTTATGGCACACTATTTGGAATCAGTTCATTAAGTAGTTTTTTCAGGCTGAATTTCTAAATATTTTATTAAGCCGCCATTTTGTCCCGCCATCTTGTATTCGTACAAAATTTTACCAGTTGATTCCTACATAATACTTGATTTTTGTGCAAAATGGATAATTAGTTTTTTAAGTAATAATTTGAAGTCAATCGGGTAAGTTGTTTTTTAACTTTGTCTCGAACAGACAGACATACCAACATAATTAAAAAAAAACAGACAGATCAACATAATTAAAAAAAAACAAGACTGGAGAGGGAGAACTTCCTTTTAAGAGGGCAGTAAAAATGAGTTTTATACGTCAGCATGTAGTAGCTCTAAAAGTAGAAAGTCAGTTTTTGTTTATAACAATTTGAAAAAATATCTAGGCCAGACATTGTGTCAAGAAATAACATAAATGAAAAAGAGTTCAAGAAAATGTATTAAATAAAAAAGGGAATTTATGGTTTATTTGGGCATAGAAAACTAAATACATAATTTCAAACTTCCTTGTTCACCGAGATCTCATAGTTCAGATAAATTAAATGGCGGTATTTAGCATCTAACCGGCCAACACTTGAGAAACTCCTGGCCAGCCTGGTCATCCGTAAGACGTGACAATGCAGTGCGGCCGAGGCATAAATTAAACTTTAGCCACACAGCGTCGACCGGGGTGGACAGAGCAGATAAGGACGCGCTATATATCAGCAGATAGGCGGCGGTCCATGCAAATTCGCACTATTCTTCACCCCGTTCTAGCCGACGGTCTTAAATGCCTTTTGAGTTACGGGGAGCAATCCAAAACTCCCTCTTAATTTATCAAAAATGAAAAACTTTCAAATTTGCCTTTGGCAAAACGTACACTGTTCTTGAGGCAGATGAAAAAGGAGACGCTCTGCCCACTCATAGACAACAAAATAAAACGAAAAGATAAGTATATCGCTTAGGGCCAGTATTTTCATTCCCAAATAACTTTATTCTTCAAATATTTACCGTGGAAACGATTGTTGGGACAATTGTACCCACGGAAAATATCCACCGAATAAAATTATACGGAGATGAAAATACCAGCCCTTAGCAAGAATTAATCAATTTAATGCGAAGCGTTTGCACTTGTGGAATGTAAGGTGCGAAAATTATAGTCAAGCTTTTTACACATTATACAACAAATTTAATCACTCGCAATTACAAATGCCATTACAACCTTTGTACTATTTTGTTCACGATATTCTTAACGAGCCTAGATGACATTATCATAAGTAGGTACTTATTTTTTGAAATATTATGGTTTTTCTATTTTAATTTTTTGAGATATAAAATTGCTATAGACAAAACATATACGATATTATTGTTTGAGAAACTCTTTTTCATAACATTAAAAAAAATAGCTAGGATATTTAATTTAATTGTATGCATCCCGCTATTCAATCTATCTAAATTTAAATAAAAATTGAACCGCGTTAAAAGGCCACCCTCTAGTCAAAAACTTTCGAAACTTATTTCTATACTTTCTGAATACAGATCCTAACGCCTCAAATTCCATATAATTCCGCTAAATCAATCCTCTAAATAAACCTGTTCAATTTTATTTCTACAAAGTTCCGCCGTATATCGCCGCAAAAAAAAATCCACGAAATATATATTTACATAAAAAAAACTTTTTTTCTTGTTGCTACAAGCAATTTTCTACGAATTATAAAGCTGCAAAAGAAATTGCGAAACGCCGCGCGCCGCTAAACACATATTAAAAGAGACCGCTAGTATAAAAAACTATTTAATAATACTTAAAGGCCGACATAAAGGTCTTTCTACCTACTTACTAAGAAGTGTTGAGTAAGAAACCCAGCGGATGAAGGATCCGTTCTACAATTAAAACCTAAAACCCTTCCACATATTAATTAAACATTATTCTTGTCCTGGTTACACTTTTCTATTTACACTTTTTAATCTTTGTGTATATCGCGTAGAATTACCCAAGAAAGCACGTCAAATTAATTCCTTGCCTAGATATTCGGAGATTGAACAGTTTGAGGTTGAACAGTAACAGTATAGGATTGTAGTTTGAGTCTTTAAACTCGTCCCTCAGCTTGTTTAGCCATCGCTCCCTTCACTTGAAGGTATCACTAATGAATGAATTAACAAACTGACTATTTATACCTTGTTGTATGTGATCAATATCTTCCAAATTCCAATTCAAAAATATTTATTTGGTCAATACACATGTGTGTTTACCTTCGTCAATACAGTTGTACTCTAATGTCCACAGTTCATAAATATGAAATAGACATCTTATTTATTATTAACATATTTTAAGTATCTAAAACTTTTGATAAAAACATTAACAGTACATGATATTTAAAACAAATTTGACAAATATTATTTTTTATGACATCACAGCTCTTAAATAATTCATATTATCTTATGTATATATATATATATATATATATATATATATATATATATATATAATCCAACAACACAGAGGGTGAACCATGAGTTCAACCAGCGCTATCCAGACTTATTATATGTTATATTGTAGAATTCAGAAATTCTTCAAGGGAATAGAATGCTTTTTTTCTAAGAATTTCTTTAACTGTATGCATTTAGTCCCAATCTTAACAGAAAAGGTGGTAAGTGATTAAGAAATACAGGACCATAACAATTTAGGCTGTAACGACTTGCTCCTAGTCTAAGGATGTCAATTCTTAGGGCGCCCGCGCCGCTCCCTCTAGTATTATAATTATGTATATCATTTTGTTGAGTATATTTAGACTGATTTTTAAAGGCGAGAATAAGAGTATGATATATGTATATGTGTTATGTTCAGTATATTTTTGTTTAATGTCTTCTCTGTATTTATATTTAAAAATAATACGCAGAACACGTCTTTGTAATTTGAAGATTTTATTTGTGTGAGGGGAATATCCCCAACTAGTTATAGCATATGTTATATGAGACATAATAAATCGAAATATTTATTTGTTTTTATTAGAGTGGTGCCATCTGCAAAGAGTACCAGTCTAGCCCCAGGACCTCTCTAAGTCATTTGTATAAATGAGAAAGAGGACCGGCCCTCGTACCGAGCCCCTGGGGCACCCCACAGACCACCCTTTCTATTTATTGAAGATTAGTTCTTTTAATGCCACAAGTGTAGTGTGCATATTAGTTTATTTTTAAGGCAAGCTATGTGCTTCTGAAGCTAACAAATAATGGTTTTCACATTTCCTATCAAAACGGTTTTATTCATATTTTTATTGTATACAGTGATACATTTTTAAGTGAAGTCCAGTGCATGAAAAGGACATTGATAGTAAAGCAGACCCAGAGAAAGATCCTGTTTGATCATATTTTGTGTCACTTGTTTTAGTTTCTAAGAATTTTATTTGTTTCCTTGCATCAATTTTATTCGATAAAATATATATTTAGTTTTTTGGTGACGCTGAGTTTTATTGATAATATAAATATTTAAGTAGTTCTACAAAAAGGCAAATTAGCCATTAAAAATCTGCATCTATGGTGATACCAACCTACAGGTTATTATTAATCTACACAATACACAATTTGTTTTCACTTTTACATGTCATATCTGAGAATAAATAATTTACCTATTTTATTTCCAATTTTTCATTATTTTTTTCCCTAACAACACCCGACAAAAACAAAACAGAGAAGTAACATAGAACGAAAGCATTCACGTCTTTGGTAAATGAAGAAATCATAGTTCTTAGGATTAGACCGTGTCAAATTGGAGATAGTATCCGACGTTTCGCTTTCGGCGGGCTTTTATATCCAACTTGTGCTCTCAACCGTGACCCTGTGTTAAGATCGGTTTTCAAAACACTGGTTCAGATACGTAGATGATACTTTTGTTGTTTGGCCTCATGGACAGGATAATCTCTTCATATTTCTGGACCACCTTAATCAACAACATCATAATATTGAGTTCATAACGGAAATTGAATCTTACGGAACTATTCCCTTTATAGATGTATTTATTAAAAGGAAGGAAAATGGTACATTAAGATATTCTGTGTGTATAAAAAACCAACGAATGCAAATAAATACTTAAAAGCAAAATCCCACCACTACCCAGCACAAAAGAAATCGGTTATTAACTCACTAGTATTTAGAGCCATTTCAATTTCTGATCAAGATACTCTAACATTGGAAACATCGAAATTGACCGAAGCTCTGAGAGGGAATAGCTATTGCATTAAAGATATTACGCGTTCAAATAAAAGATATAGTAATCCGACTCCGCGAAAGAAGAATGATAAGGACCCACTGTTAGGTAATAATAATAATAATTTTATTTCACCAATAGAACAGATGTGTATAATATACAATCAGTAATTGGAGAAAACGTCAAAAAAGTAAATCAAGTACACCTACTTACAAAAGTACATCGTCAAAAAAGTTATAGGTAAGTACATAAATAATGACTAGAAAAGGAAAAATGCGAAAAATAACTGCATTAGATACGTACTTTAGAAAAAAAATTAAAAAAACTAAACTAAAAACTAACTTAAGAACTCTTGCACAGAATGAAAATTACCCTCCACAAGATATTGTCTTTAATATCATTATTTAATTTATTAAAAAGTCAGCATGCATTATACATTCCATTTTTTTGAAAAATGCGGATTTATGTGAATTAGGAAGCAGTAATGTTTTATTTCTAGTACTGTAACTATGTGAAGCGCGATTGCCTAGAAGTTTCTTAATATTCTGATAAGCAAAAACGGACACTTTAAATATGTAGATTACAGCCAAGGTCGATATTTTTAATTGCTTGAAATAGTCTCGATACGAATCTGTACATGAAAGACTATACAAAATTCGGATCGCATACGTTTGAAGCAAAAAGACTCTTCTCACGTCCGAGCTTAAAACCTCAATTTATGATGCCATAGGACAGGTGAGGGTGTATATTAGAATAATATACCGACATCATAGCATTTTGACTACAATAACTTGACAATGATTTCAAACTATAACAATTTTTTCTTAACTTTCTATATCGATTTTCTATATGATTTCCCCATCTTAGGTTTTCATAAATTTCCAAGCTCAACATTACTTGGAAGGTGTAATAGGACCAATGTCAGTTTCATGAAGTAAAAAATTGTCATTGTTTTGTATAATACAACAAAATTTGTTTTACTTTGATTTATAATCAAACAATTCTTTTTGGACGACAACATAATACCACCGTAAACCCAATCTGCTGTTCTTTTGAGACGTTGTTTTCCACGATTACAATGTTTGTATCATCTGCATATGATATGACAGAAATACCAGTGGAAATATTCTTTAAGTAGGAAATAAGATCATCAGAATAAACAAAATATAGCAGCGGACAAAGGACTGTACCTTGGGGAACACCCTGATTTACTGACAATGAGTGGTTTCTCGTCCCATTCACCATAACACACTGTTGACGTCCACTTAGATAAGACTCCATGAGCTTCCACGCCTGTCCTTTAAAGCCATAACGATGCAACTTTATTAACAATTGTTCGTGGCTAACCATGTCAGGTGCTCGGGAGAAATCCACAAATAAAAGCAATACATGAAGGTGTCTATCAATTGCATCGACAACTGTCAATTGGAAATTGCGAAGGGTACTTTTAGTACTGCGTGATTCTGTAAAACCATGTTGAGAGTTATTCTTCCCTACACGCATGGCGTTCCAGACCAACTAGGAAGATTACTGCGGCGGTCCAACATACGTATAATCTTCGATAAGTATGAGAAGACAATGCTTGCGATCACCGAAAGATATTGTACCTTTTCAAACAGAAGCAGTATGCAAAATTCCTTGCTCATGTGTGGAAGTGTATGTAGGAGAAACAGGACGCTCAGTATTAACTAGACTTAAGGAACATGAACGATGTACTAAAAAAAACAAATTGTTTAATCTGCTGTAGCTGAACACCAATATACCACTGGCCATATTGTAAATGTAAAGGAAACCAAGGTTCTAGCATCGGTTTCAGGATTTTATAAACGTAAAATTATAGAATCCATTGAAATTTTTAAACTTACAAAAAACTTCAATAGAGATACGGGTTACCGTCTACAAACCGATTTTAACACAGGGTCACGGTTCGAAAAAAAAAATATAATTTTATATGATGATTGGTTGCTATATTTTTTTTGTAGCCATTGTAGTAAAACAGATTTTTTGTTTTACAGTTAAGACATGCCTTTTCCATATTTTTGGCAATTTCAAAAATAGTTAAATTATCTTAATTTATACGTGTTCCAATCTGATACATACAAAACATAACAAAGTATATATGTTAACTTCATTTAGTTGTGATAAGTTAACACATTTTAATTTGCTGAAACAAAAACCAGTTTTGTTGTTGTGTGTCTAAACCAATCATAGTGTAGTTAGTCACATGATGAGACCAACAATTTCTTAAAACTCTATTCTCATATATATTTTCGATGCGGAAAAATTAAAAAGTTTCTTTGAAGGATGGCCACCTGGAGAAACTTGGGATCTAAGAAACCCGAAATGTGAAAATATGAAACAAACTCGTAAAATTTTTCAAGATATAGTTTATTCGTAATAGTAAGAAAGATATAAAAATTATGAGTCGTCCTGGTAGAACTAGGCGTATAAAATATACTATCCAAAGAGTAAAGCCATAGCCAGCGAGATCCAGATTTGCATCGGCCAGAACGGCCCGTGATATCGTTCCGTGTTCTCCACCCCATCCGGTTTGGCTATATCACTTACACATCCAGGAAGAATTGCCGACTCGACATTTAGAAATGGCCAACGGAGGATAGCGGGACATTTCTTTTCCCGGGAATGGGATTAGTCAGATTAGTTACGAGTAGTTTCGAAAAATTGAATTGCCTTAGTTGGAGAATGGTTTTTATGGTGATGACCTATCGATCAACAAATATAAAGTTATAAACCAATTTTTGTTTATGTTGTAAAACAAAGGAAGATGTCATATGAAGACGCACAAACGAGAAATTTATTTTTATCGCCGACTATAATCTTCCAAATTTTGTTCAATCCATTATTCCTATTGACTTATTAAACAATAATTCAAACTGCAATCCTAATTCTAATAATGATTCTGAGAGATCTTTGTACGAGGCTATGTGCTTATATGATCTTGTAACTTAATAACATTTTTAATGGTAACAATACTATACTAGAATTAGTATTTTGTAATTGTTTGGATGTATCTGTCAGAAAGTGTGATATGCCGTTGACTGCGATTGATGCACATCACCCTCCTCCGGAGATAGACCTAAGATTTGACCAAAATATTTTATTACATGACTCTATTGACACTCGAATAGAGAAATTTATTTTTTTCAGGGACGACTATGACTCTCTTAATGATTTTTTTGAAAATGTTTACTGGAATATTTTGTCTTCGTGTTCACATAGTTTGGATAAAGCTGTTCAATTATTTTACTCAATAGTCTACAGCGCAGTAGATATGTATGTTCCTTAAAAACGTGTTAGCTCCTTGAAATATCCTTCTTATTTCTCAAGGCAAACTATTTCATTAATATCAAGGAAGAACAAAGCTTTCAACATATTTAGGAAAACCAAACTGCCATCGGATGAGGATGCTTATAAGAATTTAAGAAGGCACTCTATCAATTCTGATTGATAACGTTGTGACTACAACCCAATTCGCTATCCTGTATAAGGTGAAATCGAAGCGCGATGTTGCAAGATACCCCAAAGAAATGATTTTTGGTAACCTTATCTCCTCTAATTCTAAGGAAGCGGCCAATCTTTTTGCTAGTTTTTTCAAATCCGTATATATTCAACAGAGCAAAACTCAGTATAATAATATCCACATGTCTTCTTTGATTAATGTTAATATTTGCAACGTCTATGTTGACTCTGATATGGTCTTCCCCAACCTGATTGATCTTGACATAAAAAAGGGCACTGGTCCTGACTCATTACCCGCAGTTTCTTTATAATTGCATCCCAACTCTGGCATTACCCCTCAACTATATATACAACTTATCTCTCAGAAATGGTGTATTTCTTACCATTTAGAAATCTGCAATTATTAGGCCACTTTTTAAGACTGGCAACTGGAACGATATATCCAATTATCGGCCCATCTCTGGTCTGGTTACAACATACCGCTAATAATGCTATTTCCATTTCTCAACAAGGTTTTTTTTCCAGGTCGCTCCTGTCAAACCAATTTGAACCTATTCTCGAATTTTTTGGCGACTGCTGTCGATGATGGTTTGCAAGTCGATGCAGTCTACTTAGACTTTAAAAAAGCTTTTGATCGTATGAACCATCACATTTTGCTTGAAAAGCTGATAGTTTAGATTGCATCAGACCCATTTGTAGTTAAATCTGGGGTTCCACAAGTCCGACTTGGGGCCAATCTTATTCCTTCTGTTTATTAATGACTTGGGGCTTATATTCAAACATTGTCATTTTTTGATCTTTTTCGGACGACTTTAAAATGTACCATGTTATCAGAGATACCAATAACTGTGGTCTTTTGCAGGATAATATCAAGAGTTTGGATTCGTGGTGCATGGAAAATCATTTACAGCTAAACGTGGCGAAATGTAAAATTATTTCATATAGCAGAAAGAAATCTCCAGTCTTGGAATCATATATCATCGGTGGCTGTAAGCTCGAACGTGTAAATTTGGTAAATGATCTGGGGGTTTTGTTTGACAGCGAGTTAAGATTTGTGCAACATATTATTTGGGTCATTGCAAATGCATTCAAGATGTCGGATTTTATTAAACGACAGTGCTCCGACTTTAGGAGCTCGGAAGTGTTGAAAATGCTTTTTACTTCATTAGTTCGAAGTCATCTCGACTATTGCTGTAACGTCTGGTCGCCATTTTATCGGATTCACATCTCACGAATTAAAAAAGTTCAAATGAAGTTTGTCAACTTTTTGATTTGTTTATGTATTTATATTTAATATTTCTATATTTCTTTGTATTTCTGAAACTCTATTTTTAGTTATATATTTTTTAAACCCCTTAAGTTTCTTTTATATAATATTATTGTACTACTTGGGCTAGGGGCCTGTAACTGTACTTGCTTGAATAAATATTTTCAAGTATTTCCGCGCCACAAAAATACGGCAACATAGCGTGCCTGATGTCACAAATCGTAAATCAGTCGCATCGTCAACGACAATTCGACATTATGCCGAAACCGTCAACAAAAAGTTAACCTCACAATGCGTTTACTAATTAAGCCTAGAACAGAATCTACTTATGTTCGTCGTAAACATTTAACATAAAAATAAGGGGCAAACCGCTTCCAAAAATTACTCTTAAATGCCTTGTAATATTCATCAATGGTCAAAACAGCAAAATGCCTCGCAGTTTCCAACAATGTGCATGTAATTTCCAATAACGCCCATGTAATTCCAAACAATACCCCTACATCGCCCAACAATTACCTGCAATGCCTCCAAATTCTGGGTTTCCTGCAATATTTCGTTTGTTATTTAATTTGTTCATACCTCTTTTAGTACGTAGGTATAAAATATACTTTGTTATATTGAGTTAGTGTCTGCAATATGAATGAGAGTAGTCCTCATCGAGAAGTGTCTTAATTTGTAAAAAATTTAAATTAGAGGATATGTTTTAATTAACAATTCTTTTAAGAACAGATTTTTTACATTTTGAGAAACATATCTTCAGTTACTATCAGTTACTATTAAATTAAGCACATAGTCCCATTTCTTTTTAAATTTCCAAGTACCATTACTTAAATTGTGATTTTCTGTAAATGCAAAAAAAAATTGTATGGTTTTTTACCCTTTTTTATCAGAAACTTCATATAAAAATCACTTTCTGATTTTGAACCCCACAGTCCGAATTTCTGATTACACGTCTGACAGATTCATAAAATTGAATCGGTGAGAAGAAAAAGGAAATAATTCCAAGTAACCCTGTTTTGAGAAAAACGAAAAAAACCTTATAACTTCTCTAGTTTCATTGATATGACAAAACTCACTACAGATAAGCAATACGGATTTAGGATTTTTGTAAGTTCCTTGTACTTAATTGGTATTTACAAAATCAGGGTGAAAGTTCATAAAATAATTTCCTTTTTCCACAATAGAAATACTTAAATAACAAAAAAACGTGCCGATTATAAGCCCCGGATGTGGGTAAAATAACTTCTTCATTACCCTTAATAAGGCGAAAGGAAGTTTTTGTGAGTCCATCGATAAACTCTGACACGGTCAGAATACCCTTATCTTCTGACTTGTAGATAAAGTGTCGATACTGACTGATGGCAAATGTCGTTTTCGGTACCCTAATTCCTTGCGAAGATTTCTTGAAGTATCTCCCTCACCAATCTTTAAAGTTGGTTATATCACGATTTTTTATTTCTCTGACCACAAATCTTGGCTCAATGCTTTTTGGAATTTGCTATTAGGCTCGAGTACGGATCAGGTACATAGATTCAGTCAAGCTTACAGATGATTTTTTTATGGTCTCAAAATTCCTATCGCACGGCAAAAAGCTATGTTCCCTGACCGGAAAGATGAATAACCTTAAATCGACCGGTCATTGGGACGGCCAGTAATAATCTTGTCACTGTGTGGTTCCGATTCTGACCACCGCAACCATCACTGAAGATATGGAGCTTCTTTATGTTAGCGGGAATATACTTTTCGATGTAATCGGATATAAATGAGCATATCTCATTAGGGCCTTTAGAAGCAAGTCCCTCATGGTAGGTGTAAAATACACTTGAATTATTTTTTACATTGTTGACACAAAATACATTAAGCCAAAGTTTCCTTAGGTAAAACATTTTTTGAACTGGTAGGTGTGGAAGCAGTAAATTTTGCACATAGTCAGAGACAATGCCCATTATACTTTCTTGTTCTTTGCATAGTTGTGGGACCTCCTTAAGTTTGTTATAAAATTTTCTGGCCCTCCTCTTGTGGATCATGAGTTCTGCCATTGCCGCCCTCTTGGCGTTTTCGTTTAATGTTGGGGATTTTATTTTCAAGTTAAGATCCTCACATGTACTGCACACATCTACTTGTGTTCTTCCGAAGCGATATCCAAAGTTTTCTTTGAAGAATTTTAAATAATATTCGTACTCACTCTGTTTCGTAATTGCCGATATCTTAACACAAGAGGTTCGTGCATTTTTAAACAAGTCAAGTCACATTCCAGGTAGGTAATATTCTTGGACGAACAATGTTTTCTACGAAGTCTTCATAGGAAACGATCGTATATGCTCATCAATTTTCGAAACGACATCCGCAGAAAGTAGATTGCCTCGATTACGGTGTTTTCCTCTCGTGTCAACAGGTGTCAAAACGTTAGCAGCTACAAGCGATGTTAACCCGAATACGGCTTTGTTTGAAACAGCAAAAGGACTACTGAATGCCAGTCGACGACTGCTGCCTAGATTCATTGTTAGAAGGTCTTCATCTTGCCACTTCTTTGCTGTCGATAAGTCCCATCAAGAAAGTGTTCTGCTCATTCTTTGGCCTTCCGTTATACAGCGACTTGATGAGATTCTGTTTTTCTGGATCTAAAATCGCGTCCGTGCATTTTCGTCGACATAAACAATCTAGACCTGCCTTCTTCGAAGCTACCAGGTTTCCTTTACTATTGTGGTATTGTTGCCCTTTTAAACAAGATTATCTAACTTTTTCCTTTTCATGTTGATTCTTTCTAACAGTCCCCTTTTTTCTTTTGGGAACTAGACATTACTGCACATCTGCAAATAAAAATGATACCGTTTAATCACTTATTATTCAAACATTATTTTTGTAATACATAAATAGTTAAAGTAACATTTCAATCCCTCAAAAACTCACAAGTATTTACAAAATTGCATAATTTAGTATCACTAGGGCCTGTCAAGAAAACGGTCAAATTTTAAAGAAAATCATTCACCATCATCACTACATTTTAATGCATAAAAATCCGTAAATCCGGTACTGTAAGTCTCCTATCGATATAGTAAGGTGCTCCCGGTCTCTACTTAGCGAAATCTTCCACTTCATATTGAGGCAATTCACTAGTCTTCGTGTAGATGGTGCCTTTTTTTTGTTCAATTAGTAATTTTACTTTCTTCGCCTTTAAATATTTTTTCTTTCCTGTGATCCAGCTCAGGGATTGGCTGATCTATTGTCCAGATTTGGTCAGTTTGATTTATTTTAGTAAAGTGGCACTACTGATGGATTGTCATCCACCTACTTCTGCCTTGACCTGGTGGGGAGGTAGGTTAAGCTTCTTGTCTCTCTGGAAGGTAAAGGTGAAGTGTGAAAGTTTGTCGGCGAATTGATCCTATTTTAATCCAGGCCATCTTTTGGGATTTACGTCGGCAACTTAGTTAAAAAGGCTCCTATGTGTATTTAATTACGTTGTACCTTAATATTTTTGGTTGAGGAACCTTTTATTACCCTCTTGTGAGGATTTAACTGGACTTGACCACCTACCACATTTTTTTGATGGGACAAACTTTACGAAATGACTAATAAGAAACTCTTTACCATCAAATAAGGTAAGATAACCCAATTTTATATTCACTAAAATGTGATATATTTTCCCTGTACATATTTTCTTGTATTTTCCCATATTATTTTTTATAGGTTATGTTCTAACCTCTAGCTTAGATATAGTTTCTCGGCTATCACTAAGGTCTTTTTGTTTATATATAAAAAAGGGGTTATTTTTTTTTATTACTTAGTTCTCTTATTAAAAAGTAAATACAAGGCCACAGAGTTATTTTACTTATTGAAATTAAGAGCTATGGAGACACTCTTGATTGCACTTTGATTTGTATAGCAAACAATGTATTCAATAGTACTTTTCATTTTCTTAAGATATGTGCTGAATGTACATATACCTTATGTTTGTTATAATTATTAAGTTTATTTCTTCAATACAAAAAGGTCTATTTGTAACCTTCATAAGCCAATTGTTATTTAAGTTTGCATAAAGTAAAGAATAGTAAATACATTGAGGAGAATTTGTTTTCTTTAATAAGTGTGTTTCAATACAACTATTACAAGTGTAGGTTATAATTAGGAAAGAGGCCTATATATCTATAATAATCACTTTAATTTTCATATTTCTTTGAAGACCGAAACAACCTTATAAGATATAAATACATGCTATATGCTTTAACCAATTTGGCAAAATTGGACAATATTGTATCAGTGATTTACATTTTCTGTCTGTAACATCTTATATTAGCTTACATATACTGGAGAAATGACATTTTGTATTGATATCTACAAGATTTTAAGGGTGGATTCTTGTTACTATTCACTATAAGGGCTGTAATGTACCTATATTAGTATTAATAATTAGATATGTTGCTTATATTTTGTATATAATGTTAAGGGGTTGTAGTTGATAATATTATGTATCGTAATAGACATGTACGAGCCTAATATTTTGAATTAATATAATAGAATGACTTAAGATTTTTTGTAATTTGGGTAAATTAGTTTAAATTAAGTCAAGCTGGGAAATATTGATACATTTTTGTTCGGAATTATTTTCTTTATTTAATATACTGGGTGTTGAGTTGTTAAACAGACCTATATACTTTTATTTGGGGTGTAAATCTTAGACGTTTGTACTATTCTAGGGTTTTTTTCTTCTTCTTCCTCCTCTTCTACTTCTTGTTCCTGTTCTCCTAACCAGGGTTTGAACCTGGATGTGTCGTTGTAAGTGGATCAGAAGTCTGTTACCTAGTACTTAAGTGTGTACGTACCCAGTTTTCCTGCTGGAAATGTCTTCGATGACACTTACATCATAGCCTGCTGATCTAAGTCACCGATGCTGATAGACACTTAGATAAGTATCTTAATTTTAGCATACGTTGTGCTGAATTGACTTTATTATTTATTGCTGATCAACTTTATGACTTTTTCTATTTCTTTTGAGTGTAGAGTATACTTTTTGATATAAAGTTCCAACTACTGCTGGTGTGCATAAACCATGATTATTGGTGTTGTCAATAAGATTATGTTTACTTTATAGCTCATGCTGATACTCAAATATCACATTATAAGTTTAGGACACAATAATCTATAGGTTTTTGTCAACATTTGACCGTATAGTAGGCTTTAAGATACAGAACATCACAGTATAAGTTTATGACACAATAGTCTATAGGTTTCTGCCAACATTTGATAATATAATATACTTTAAGATACAGTGTTGTTGTAAAGTGTAATCACACCTTGAAATTTTAACTTATAAGATCTAGTTAGTTTATACAAGGTATATAGGAAGTGTTATAGACAGGTAACACTACTGGAATATGTGATGATATTTATGATTTATTGTGTTTACTTGCTTTAGAAAGGTATTTTGATATAAAACAATGGTGTCAATTTGTTAGGTAATATTGGTGATTGGATTTGAAACTTAGTTATATAAATTTTTCTTGTTATTTGCTTCCTCTTAGATTCACATAATACTCTTTTCTTTTATTCTATTATTGTTAATTGTATTTGAATTAATGAAGTTAATTAATTGCTTGATTATTTTGCATCTTTTGATAAATTTTTAGTGTTAGATCAAATTGTTCGGTAAATTAAAACAACTTAAAGATTTTCTTTATAAACATTTATAGATTTTGGAGTCTATTACTTTTGCCTGTCATTAGCTGATTGAAAATTTCTTTTCTCATCCGTATTACTTAATTTTCAGGTTTTATTGAACATTTAGTTTGTTGTTTTGTGATTCTTTAGCTATTTTCATAAAACATTTTACACAGTTAATCTAATATTTGGATAGTGATCTTTATTTGAATATACTTTAGATTTTTCTCTCAGCATATGAGGTATGAAAACTGATTAACATAGAATCATTACACAGTCAATTGTCATTTTTTTTAAAAACTTCAATTAAGGCCAATTTCTTTCATATGTTACATAAAATAACCAACAGGAGATACATATTTCTGGAAATATTTTGGGGAGCACTGAACTTGTTAATAAATGTTATTTGTTGAATATGCTTTTTTTTACTATTAACTTTAATTAATTTTATCTTAGTGGTCTTGAGGAGTGCTACTCATAACATCTAGAGCGGTTAACAGTCAACTGGTATAGAACTGTTGGCGCCCTTATAAATAGAAAACGAACCAATCTCCCTGAGCAGTCGGTGATTTGCATACTAACTTTACTGCCTCTCTTTCAATCAACCACTTAGTGTAGATTTATATTATCTTAAAACAAATACATATTCTCTGCTATCAAACAGAGAAAGAGTGTGGCACAGCCTACCACGAATTCGCTATAGTTCGTTATTTGTTAAAAAGCGTTTAAACCAAATACCCATTTAATTTAAATAACTAACATTATATAAACAAATTTAAAATTATTAAAATTGCCATCACACAAAACACGTGTGGACATGTAAACATCCCCACAGATAACCAATTAGAAATAGAAAAACAACAAAACAACGCTAACGTGGCGATCACGTCCATTAGTTACGCGATGAGTGGAAAAAGGAAATTATTTTTGGAATAATTCCCTTCTTCGGCTCAACGTTTGTCAAGGCAACCAAAAACTAGCTTTAAATATAGCGAAATATGTATCTTTTTTCACTCAGCCTATGCGTCTTAGTCATACAAACAAAATGGCTTTAATTTCCCACAAAATTGGAATTGTTCCCTTTTTTTCATCAGTGATTCAATTGGCAAAAACACATTAAATTGCTTGTTATAAACATATATTAAAAAATAATAATAGATCCAACTTTCGAAACTATTTATGAATGAAGTGTTAAGTCTAACATTTGTTTTATAGTCTAAGGCCCATGTAAGGTCTCTCTGATTAATACATTTGAATTGGAAAATAAAGGCATTTTTGTTTGTTGGTATAACAGTACACCTGAATCTACTCAGGTCTTCCTTAAAAATAAATCGGAGTGACTTGGGCTTAGAGTTGCCAAATTCGGACGCCGGTAAATGATTTGTAATAACTGACCATAAGTAAACAATAATATATAATTTCTTGCAAGTGTTTCTCCAAAATTTACTTTACACGATGGGGCAACTTGGACGGCGGCCATTCTCTCTCCCTTCCGTTTCCTGCTGACCAAAGGCTGTTTGGACAGGCCGGCAGTTGAATACATGATTAGACCGTATTTGCTTCTGCTACTGTTCGACGGCTCGATTTAAAAATAACACTGGCACGAACTTACTCGGTTTGCATAATAACGAACTTGCAAATTGAATTCGGGCTAAGGAGGATGGTAGTTTGCCATTTCAGTTGGAAACTTAATATTGGACAAACATTTTTTTGATAGATTGTGATCACATTGATTGCGTTAGGTTGATTTAAATTTAAACTACTAAGTTTTTTTTTAAATAAAGCATTCCCAATCAGATTTTGTGGTAAAATTCAAATTTTCAGAAAAAAAATTAAATAAACCGAATCATATGGTTGTAATGTATTCGTTCCATACGATTTTGTAAGGGACATTCTTGAAGTTTCCCAAAATTGGTCGAAACTTTTATATACTGTGAGAAAATACACGACTGTACGTAATAGTAAAAACCATATGTCCTAAAAACGGATATTTCCTGTAACATATAAAATATTCAAAATTTAGTAATGAGGAACAATTCAAATTTAACTGTTCGTTTACCTTCACCTAAACACTTGTTAACTTCTAAACTCAATCAGTATATATCAGTTTCTAGTGAAATTCATCAAGCTATACTAGTACGTACAAGTAAAAATATGTGACCTTCCTAACCGTGGCAAGTTCTAATTATTCCCAGGCCATACTAGTATACATATATTGAATTTGAATAATTTTAGAAACATATACAACAAAGCACTATTTTTGCTCACATTTTGCTAAAAGTAAAATCTCCAACATTACTTTTGCAAGCAAACTGAATAGAAAAAATATAATTTCACAAATTTTCGATATCTACCTTTTCCTAGATATGGATATTTTTACGAAATCATGTAGTCTTAAACAACTATTTCTGCATGTTTGCCGCTATTTCATAAAATAACTGTTTATTTGAGTTATTTTTTGTAACTTTTTATTTCATAGCTTGTATCAAATTCGGGGCCTGCTTATTAAGGTTTTATTTGTTTCTTTCATGTTTCTTTTTTTATTTTTAAAGATTATATGTCGTATTCGCTGACAAAATTATTAAGTTATCCAACACTTGCAGAAAAATTTGTTTGTGTCCTTTTTTTTCAGAATTTGATTATAGGCGGAGATATGTTTTTATTTTAATAATTGAAGTTATTTATTTAATACAAACTTGGAGATCTGAGTGACCCAATTTAGTATCGCACGTAGTCAAACATTTTTATTCGGCGCCATTTTGTTCCACCCTATTGGATTCGAATCAATATTTTACTGAGTTCTCCTTATGCCACACTTGATTTTTGGGCATAATTAAAAATAAATTGAAACAAACCGATTTAAGGAAAATCAGTAGATTTTATTACATGTTAAATTCATAACATATTTTATATACAGGATATAGGGATAAATCTATATCACATTTAAGTTCTGTGCAAATATTGAATAAAAAGGCTTTTAACGTTGATTTTTAATAATTTTATTAACATCAATACCCTTATTCACTAAAGAGGTTTAAATTTAGACCAGGTTTAACTTGACAGTTATAGGTTTAAGATGACAGTGTTAACAAGTGAATAAATACTTTTTCTAAATGTCACAATGACAGTGATATAAGCGAAACATAACTGGCGAACTAAGAGTTTTAAGTACCATGGCAACTAGACCTGGTGTAACTCTTAAACCTTCTTAGTGAATATGGGGGCAAATTTTTATAAATTCTTATACAAAATTTAAAATCAATCTATTATTAGGTCACTATTTTGTTTTGTCACCTTGATTTTAGTATATTATTATATGAGATTAATAATATTTTTTTACAGTTGGGTTTATTGGCTATATTGGGTTTTTTTCTAAAATGTTGCCAAATTATTCCCACATAGCCCCTAATTGTTAAACAAAATTTGAAGTAAATCGTATAAATAGTTTTTTAGTCATGTAGGGAACTGTCAGACAGACAGATAATCCGACAGACAGACTGATGGAATTAAAGAGACATGTTTTTTGCTTCTAAGAACTCTAAAACATTAAGATATGTAAAATCCTGGATGGGTGATTTTTTTTTAATTACAAACATTTTATTTGACCGGCAATTAATTAATGAACCCACGCGAATAACAGAATCTAATGAAGCCTTGCTTGATCCCATTTATGTTAGCTTTCCAGACAAATGTCGGCTAGCTGGTACCCTTGATGTAGATTTTAGTGATCACAAATTCGTGTATGGTGATTTTAATTTCACAGTAAAAAAATTAAGCAACACTTTATTAGAATACACGATTTTAAATATTTTAATGTCAGTAACTTCTATTTAGATCTAAATAATACAAAAGATATTGATATTAAAATTAGTATTTTAACTGAACCTATAACTGAACTAACTGAACTCTTTAATGTTCATGCTCCAGTTAGGAACATGCGAGTAAGTAAACCGCCGGCTTCCTGGCTGACGGACGTAATTAAAATAATGATGAAAAAGAGGGATTCAGCTTTGATAAAATATAGACGAACTGAATCTGTTAATGATCATAACCGATACAAGGAACTTCGTAATTTTGTTTTTAGTTGCATTAGGCGTGAAAAGAAAATCTATGCCACAAGAATGTTTGCTTTAACTAAAAAAAAGTGTGGAAGGCTCTTAAATGTCTGGGTATTAAAATTAATTAATTAACGGAAGATTCCACTGAACCTTGCTGAACCGGATAGTATTAATCAATATTTTTCTGAATTTGTAAACAAAATAAACAATAATAGCATTCATGTATCAGAATTTTATAAAGACTTGGAGTGCTGCTGCGATAGTAAATTTGATTTTGTATTGGCCAGTATCGACGATGTTAGAGAATGTTTTAATTCTATCAAGTCAAATGCTTCGGGGTGTGATGATTTATCGCATCGTATGATACCACAAATATGTCACATTATTAACTCAAGTTTAGAAACGGGTTATTTTCCTCTCTCCTGCCAATATTTTCCAAAATTTTGGAAAAAGTTGTACATAAACAATTCATAGCATTCCTCACTAACAATAACATTCTACCAGAAAGGCAGTCTGATTTTCGGGAGTCCCACAGCACAACTGATTCAAAAAAACTTACCTCATTAGTGTTGTTGGACTTCTCTAAAGCTTTCGACACCGTCGATCACAAGATCTTATGTTCGAGACTAAAATATATTGGACTAAATGAAACGCCACTTAATTTCTTTGAAAAATACCTCTCTGGTAGGAGCCAGCGGGTTTCTGTAAATGGCTCCATATCTGATAGTCTATCCATTACGACCGGGGTACCCCAAGGTTCTATACTGGGGCCCCTTTTGTTTTTTATATATACATTTGACTTATTTAAAAAGGTTAAAGCATGCTCCACTCATGGTTATGCGGATGACCTTCAGGTTTATTATAACTTTTCCCCGCATGAATCTCAGCTGGCCAATACCATAATTAATCGCGATTTAAATATTATAAGTGATTTCTAGACCAACCACAACCTCGAATTAAATGTGTAGAAATCTCATTTCTTGCTTTTTGGGAACCAAAAATGCCGTGAAATGTGTTTACAAAGTAACTTTAATCCGAAAGTTAATAATGATATTATTCCAAGGACAAAACTTATGTATAGGGCTGATTTTCATCAGATGTCTGTACGACATCGAAACGTCTTGGCTATCCCACGGTACAGGACAACCTACTTTCAACGTTCTTCTTTCTTATATTTCGGTTAAGTTATATAATAGCGTTGATCCCTCTACAAAATCTCTATCTTTAGTAACATTTAAAAAGAAAGTTAATTTAAAGTATTTGAATGATTTCATAAGTGGTACATAAGTAAACTTGTCGTACTTTTTTTTTATCTATATTCTGGGCACATTGTTCTCATTCAAATTTGGTTAAGTGCCTGTTTTCTGGCGGGTCGGTTGGTGTTTATAGAATACATATATTATACTTATATTTTCTTTATATTGCGCTGTCAATAACTTTATTTTCATGGAAAGTCCTTTACACGTAGGTTATATGTAAGAATAGCTTTATAATAGCTAAATATCGCCTATATGTATTTGTATTTAATAAAGACGTCTTATTATTATTATTATTATGACTCGTTGTCTCACAGTATTCCTGTGGTTATGTTTTATACTGACGGGTTATACCAAGTCAGTACAAAAAATAAAAATAAAAAAAGGAATGTCTGTATTAAGTCCTAATTGAGCCAAATGCGGTGTAAACGTTGTTGGGGTGAGACCTGTTACTGTTATTATTATTATTATTATTATTATTATTATTACTATTATTATTATTATTATTTTGTTTCGCAATCTTGAACTCGTACCACATTTTTTATCACTTCAACTCTATATCACACTTTATTCTTGCACAAAATTTGAAATTAATCTAATCTAATCCTTTTGCAGGTTGGTTTTTTAAATATTTTATTGAGCTCCCATTTTATTTCGCCATCTGGATTTCGTACCAAAATTCGGTGAGTACATTTTTTAGTAATAGTTTGTTTAACATATCACTGGGTCTCCATTTTGTTCCACCATATTGGATTTTTACCAAAATGTTACCAGGTCATAAGCCTTAGTATTATTTATCAAAATTTAATCTCAATAGGCTAACTAGCTTTTTAGAACAGACAGACCGGCAGACCGACGGAATTGAGAAAACAGGTTTTTTGGCATCTACAAACCCTCAAACCCGAATATTTGTAAAAACCTAGGAGAGAAATTGTTTCACGAATACAATACTTCCCTCTTACGAAGGAAGCGAAAATTAATTTAAATGTACCATAAGCGTACTATAAATTAATTAAAATGGGTCATTTGAATCCCCAGAGCCAAAAAAATATAAAAGAAAGTTCGTTAGACGGGATAATAAATGCGGACGACACAAAATAGGATCAAATTTAAATTTCTAGTTCAGTTCACACACAATCAGTAGCAACGAGGTTAGCTAATGGTTTATACAAATAAATAGAGGAAATAACTAACTTGTCTAAAATTGATTATGTTCCAAAATCAGTTACGAAACCAAAGTAACATGCATATCATATTTTGTGTAAAACTCAAAATGAATCACGTTCAGAACTGTGAAAATTGCAATGCCCCAAAATAGGCAGTATTAATTTTTTTATTGTTTGACACATTCTTCATTACTAGACTTTACTGATTGAAATGTTAATGTTGAAGTCTTGTATTGGCTTAGGTTTTGAACAAAAAATCTAACATAACAATTTTTCAGTGCGACATTGTTTTGATTTATTGTGGATAATGTTCCTGTTTGTTTTATTATTAAGATGTTTTATTAACTACCGTAATTTTGTCGTTAGTTTTATCTACGTTTTTTGCACTACTGGTATCTTTTCCAAAGAGAGATAAACTTATCGGTGATATTTATAGATTTTGAAACTGGTTTTAGTTTCTGTCCGCATCAAGCATTTTTTTTTATTATTATACAGTTTAAACATGGAACGTGGGGATCATAAACTCTGAGGCTTTTCACCCTTAACCTTTAGATTCTGTGCTTACCAGATACTATCTAACGAAATTACAAATTAAGTAATCAATTAAAATTGTCTCTCTGACTTTTGATACCTTTTGTTGCTGATCAGTTATATTTTAAAACATATAGATTCAAATTATCCTTGCTAAAATCCTGTACAATATGCTTGACTGATAGTTCAAATAAAACCAAAATCAAACCATGTAAATTTGGTTACTCCGGGCCTAAGTCACTTTGATTTATTTTAAAAGTAAAATTAAATTTGTTCAAATGTCCTGTTATCCTAAAACATTATTGTTTTATACTCGTAAGGACAAGCAATAAAATTAAAAACTAATTTTAAAAAAGTACATTTTTAGTTTCTTAACTGTTCTTGTTCTTATGGCATATGCCAATTGCTACTTTAATGTAGGTTTTACTTTCAATTTTTATATATGTCCTTGTTTCAAAGTTTTGTAAGTGCACATCTCTCGGGGTACATAAATTTTCGCTGCCAAATATTATTTTTATTTATACATATAACACCTCGCACATCATATTGTCAATGATATATACAATGACTATATGGAGGAACTATTTTAACTGAAAAAAAATCATACCTTTGGTTATCCCTAGAACATGAAAAATATGTTTAAAACTACTTTGACTATAATTTAAAAATTATGCACATTTATTTCAACACCATTTTCCCATTTTTATTAACTTATATTTCTGGCATTTAACCTCTAACATCGAATAAGCAGCAGAACCTGCTTTATATTTAATTTAAGGCAATAATTTAATTAAAAAATCCGTAAATTTCTATTACCCGGAACTTCCATCTTTATAAATCCTTCTTTTTTTATTACACATAGTGAAGTGTGACCTAAATTGGTTCAGAACATAGTCATTTAGTATACATATATATACTGTCTTTTTAAACATTTTTATTAGGCGCCATTTTGTACTATAATATTGGATTTCCTCCAATATTTTACCAGTTTCTACCTATACCACATTTGGGAATTTAAAATAACTAGTTTTTACGTCAAAACATCCACCATTTTGTTACGTCATGTATTCTTACCAGTTTATCCCTATATCGCATCAATTGAATAAGATTTCTTTACGTTATTTTTTTAAATTTTATTTGACCCCATTTTGTTTCGCCATCTTGAATTCGTACCACAGCAGAGGCGTGCAGTCCATGGAAGCAAGGGAAGCGGTGCTTCCCCAAAAAAAATTACAAAACATCTTCGAAAATGTAATTTTTGAAATAGGAAATCATTAATTTAGTTTATATTAAAAGTGCTAAAATATTATCTTAATTATCAAGCCCATAATAAATGCGGCCTTGACTCCGACCAAGCCACAATAGAATATCGAATAGAACCTATGCGGGCCGCTAGCTTCTCTGCAGCCAAGTCCTGTATGCTTGATTTCCTGTGAATCGAGCCAGAGGTTATAGAAATTTCCACCGGCTGTTTGCAATTTTTGCATTTCAGTCGCGTGCTTTAAGTGGTGGCGGAAGCTATCGTTGGAGTAGGTTCTTTGTTTGAACGGCTATCCGTGTATTGTGTGATACGTACGTCGCGTCGTGCATGGTGCGACATGGAAGACAATAATACAGACGTGGATATGCAAATACCGTCAACTTGGGCTGTCGGTAATAACGTTGAAAATGTTGGAGAATTTAGTAAGAAGAGTGGCTGTGAATGTGTGGTGTGTGTCTTAATAATAAAGATATTTTCAACATTAAACTTCGCTGATAAGCTTCAAATAATTTCCAAAGGAAATGAATGAAAAATTTAACCACAAGAATGAAAAACTGTATTAGACATTTTTATCCGGAAAAACAATACGAACAATTTAAATGGCTAACAGGGTGTGAAAATGTAAGTAAATTATTTTATTGACCATGTTTACTTTTTGAAAATCAGAAAGGTCTCTGGAATAAAACTGGTTTTTCCAATTTAAACAATTTCCATAAAGCTGAAAAAAGACACATTATGTCCAAAGCGCATTTACAGGCCGTCATACAAAAAAAAAAGTCTTCGGCAAAACAAGAATTAAACACGCCCGTAATAAATACTTGGAAATTAGTCACCGCCAACACAACGAACTAGTCAACAAAAATAGGCAAATATTAAGAAGACTTATCGATGTTGTTTGTTTTCTCGGACAGCACGAATTGGGATTTAGAGGTCATGACGAAACAAGGGTTTCTTCAAATAGAAGAAATTTTCAAGATTTACTTATTTTAATGGCTAACTATGATGATTGCTTAAAAAATCGTTTAGAGCAGTCTAGCGTTTTTCGCGGAACGTCGAATCGAATCCAGAATGATTTAATTTCAGGAGATTGGCGAGGCGCGGTTCATTGCTATTGTTCTGGACGAAACAACTGATATCACTAATTTTAGCCAATTATCTATATTAATACGCTACATTAAAACAGACGGAAGTATTCAAGGGCGATTTTTGGGTTTTAAGAATGTGTCCGAAAATCGTACAGCAGATGCATTATATACCGTAGTTTATAACGTTACTAAAGAAATTAATGGAGAGAAAATATTAGTTGCTCATAGCTATGATGGAGCTGCAGTGGTGGCAGGACAATTAGGGGGTCTGCAAGCTGAAGTTCGAGAAACTTTCCCAATTGCTGTGTTTGTCCATTGTTTTGCCCATAAATTAAATTTAATTTTATCGCAGTCCATCAATCACATTACAGAGTGTAAAGTATTTTTCGTTACTTTAAGTGGCATGGCTGCTTTTTTTCCGAGTCAACAAAACGTACACAAGCTTTGGACTTTATTGTCCACAAACGATTACCCAAAGTAGCTCATACTAGGTGGAACTATAATGGAAGACTTGTGTTAACAGTATCTGAAAATCGTGAATCACTGATTGAACTATTTGAGAATATAATAGAAAGTAATGAAACGTGGGACTGTATGAAACGAGATTTTAATTTTAATTATTTGTTGAACATATTTTCAGAAATATTTCCATTCTCGGACAATGTTTTTAATATATTACAAACTAAAACAAATGATATTACTCTTTGCCTAAAAAAAGTGGATGATTTTAAGTTCATGTTAAGCCAAAAAAGAGATGACTTTGACCTATTTTGGGAGAAAACGATGACGTTAAATGTAGAGCCACAAGCCAAGCGTCTTCGAACAGGCAAGGTGGGAGATGTTCAAACATCATACAGACGCCTCTTTTATGAAATAATCGATCAAATTCAGCCACAAATACACTGTAGATTTAACGGTTTAAAGAAAAAACTTTTCCAGAAGATGCGTTTAAATCTCTTCTTCTTCATTATGGCCAGTTCTTCGACCGAATGTTACTGCGATCTGAACTAAAAGTTATTTACGAAACTGATGACATTAGCGCAAAAAATAACGCTAAGGAACTAATGCAATTTTTAAATACAAGGAGCTTAAAGATGCCTACACCGAAGTGTCGAAATTGTGTGAATTAGTATTGACAATACCTGCCACAAGTTCATCAGTAGAATGCAATTTTTAAAAGACAAGGAGCTGGAAGATGCCTACACCGAACTTTCGAAATTGTGTGAATTAGTATTGACATACCTGCCACAAGTTCATCAGTAGAATGCAATTTTTCAATACTTAAACGTATATAAAATTTCGTGAGAAATTCAACGTGACAGGAGAGACTTTCGCATACATCGCTGTTGTCCATTGAAAATAAACTTCTCTAAAATATGTCGGAGCATCGACGTTTTTATGATAACGTCATTGACGAATTTGCAAAAAATGATCTAGGAATCGAATTACGTTACAAATAGGTACGTTTCTAAAAATTGCTTCCCTTTTTTAAAATTTCACCGCACGCCCCTGTACCACAGCTTTACCAGGGTTTAATTATGTCACCCTTGATGCTTGCACATATTTTGAAATGAATCAAATGAGTAGTTTTGTCAGGCCGATTTTTTAAATTTTTTATTAGACCGCCATTTTGTTTTACTCTCTTGGATTCATAATAAAATGTTACCAGTTCATTCCTATATAACACTCGATTTCTGCCCAAAATTTGAGGTATTTTGGATAGTTGGTTTTTTGAGTAGTAATTTATTTAACTATTTAGGTCGCCATCTTTTATTAAAACGTTACCAAATTATCCCCATGTGACAGTTAATTTTTGACTAAAATTTTAAGTCAATCTGATAAGTGGTTTTTAAAACATATTTTTTAGCATCTAGGAACACTAGAACGTGATGATATGCAACACTTGCCAGGGTGACTTTTTTACGATACAAACATTTTATTTGGCCGTCATTTTGTCCGCCATCTTGAATTAATACCCCAATTTTACTACTACAGTTCAATGAAATCAATCTATTACATATTTTTTCAGGCTGTATTTTTAATATTTTTATTAAGCCGCCATTTTGTTCCGCCATCTTGGATTCGGACCAAAATTTTACCAGTTTTTTGTTACGTAGTACTTGACTTTCGTGCAATTTGAGAGAAATTGTGTATGTAGTCTTTAAGTAAAATATTTTTTTAATATTTCACTAGGCCATTTGTTTCGCCATATTGGATTTTTACCTAAATGTTGCAGATTGATTTTTTTACGATTACAATACTTCCCTTTTACGAAAGAAGTGAAAGCAGGGTATTCTTAATTTTAATTGTTTGTGTCATATGACAAATATGAGTTAGTTAAAGCATTAAACACTAAAAATTATCGCGCTTTACAAAGCGGCCATCTTCGACCTTATTTGAGATTACATTGAATTGACCCAGAAATACATGTTAAAGCCGAAATGCATCAGGAAAACATCACAAATCTCCAATTCCGAGCATACTATAAGAGCTGTCAGCAAAACAAAGAATACCTAATGCCAATGCCCCAGCAATTATTTATTTATTTATTTATTCACAGACGGGACAGGTCCACTTGTACAAATGTAAAAACAAACAATTCTACAGCTGCACCTAACCAAAGTTAAATAACAAAATAGCCTCAAAATTGACAACTTTATACATATGGGTTCTTCTCTATTTTTAATTTATATATTTTTTTCATTTATATTTTATTGAGCCCAAGGTTTCGTGAAAAAGAACTCCCTTAAACGAATTTGCAATTTTCATAATTCTAGATGTTGGTGAGTTCTGCCCATAAGCTGGTGTATGATATTTGATCTCAAAAGTTTTAATTTCTCTAAGCATTCTAGATGATACATAAAACTGAATTTGTCTAATAACTCTGGACAATGTATGTGGTTGTTTATAATTTTGTAGAAGAAAAGAATATCACAAACTTCTCTGCGTCTTGGTGTGCTTTGCAAATTTAGCATTTGTTTCAGATTTCTATAATTTATGTTCTCTACCGGGATATTTTTTTAAGGCAATGTATCGTAAAATGTTTCTTTGGACACTGTTCAATCTATCAATATAAGTGTGATAAAAGGGGTTCCAAATTACAGAACAGTTTTCTAAATATGACTTCACGAGTGTAGTATATAGTAGCTTAATAATTTGTATGTTTCTGAAATCTGTGGTGTTATATATAGTTATAAGAACTTAAGCATTAACTCTTTGAAGTACCTTGGTCGACAATTTGAACCACCTTTTTGCTGACCTTTCCAGCATGGTGGTTGATGAAACGTACCACTTAAATCAAAGTTATTTTTGTTGTGTATGTCGGTTTAATAACCGTCTCGCATTTGATTGGCTTATGATCCATCGCCTGACGCAAATTCCTGAAACGTTGGCGGTTGCGTTCACGATTTTGTGTGGTTATGTACGTTTCACGTGCTCCGTAGTGATTTGAGGTTATTGTTTTTATGAAAAAAGTGTTGTTTTTTATTCAAAAGTGGCTTTAATTATGATTTTTATATAAAAACCAACTATAAAGGTGAGTTAATATACATGTTAGATGTTTGTGATATTTGAACTCCGAGTTTTGTTGGTTTCTTTTAGTGTTTAAAAACTGTACCACCGTACAGTTGGAAACATGAACCGACGGCAGGATCCACTCACTTTCAATTTGATAGGCATGATAGAAAATGAACTCTATGATGAAATAGATGCAATCGAAAATGATTGTGCCTCAATCCCTTCCGATTGTGACTCGGAGGCTGATGGTGACGAGTCAGAAAGTAAAGGTTGTTCTTCAGCTGCTATGTTTGATCATCCCGAGGTTGTCGAAATTGTGGTGTCTGAGTATGAAGAAGACAAGCCTTCCTCTTCAGATGAATGGGATGCAGAGGATTTAGTACCGCTATTTACTCTAGCAAAACGATGGAAAAAAAGTTTGGTCACTACTTGGAATAAATGCGTTTCTACTATGAAGACTCCTGATCCATTCACTTCGGATGTCGGTCTGTCGAATTCAATTCGAGATCGTGCTAGCCTAAATCCTTATGAGGCGTTTAATCTTTTTTTTACCGACGAACTTTTGACTGATATTGTGTTTCAAACTAATCTCTATGCAGAGCAAACATTTCAAACTAAGGGTAAAGCATATACTCAAACACATGTTGACGAACTCAAGACATTTTTGGGTATAAATATTCTTATGGGCATTAAAAAATACCCAAGTTACCGTGATCATTGGAGTTCTTCACCAGACCTTCACGATCCCTACATAAGTAAGCTTATGAGAGTTCATAGATTTGGTTGGATTCTTTCGAACCTTCACCTAAATGACAACAGCATAATGCCACCACGTGGCTCAGCCAATTATGATAAACTTTATAAAGTACGGCCCCTTCTCAATCACCTTAAAACTAATTTTCAATCATGCTTACAGCCCCATGAAAATATCGCCGTCGACGAGTCAATGATAAAATTTAAGGGGCGATCTTCGCTAAAACAATACACACAAACAAAAAACCCATAAAAAGGGGATACAAAGTGTGGGTTTTAGCGGATGAAACAGGGTATTGTTGGAATTTTGATATATACACAGGGAAGACGGGGGATCAAACAGAAAAAAGTTTGGGGGCCCGAGTCGTTAAGAATTTAGCTACTCCAATTGAAAAAAAAATCACAAAATATATTTTGACAATTTTTTCTCATCCGTAAAGCTAATGGAGGATCTTTTAGACTTAAAACTATATGCATGTGGAACAGTAAATGTATCCAGAAAAAATTGCCTAATTTCACTAATGATAAAAATTTAAAAAGAGGGGAGTATGAATGGTTTATAAGCGATAGTGGATTGAGTGCTGTGAAATGGCGTGACAAGAAATCCGTGCATATGTTATCTAATTACCATGACCCTACAGTTGTTACTCAAGTAAAAAGGAAAGAGAAAGATGGCACTGCGATGCATATTCCTTGCCCTTTTTTACTTAGTGATTATAATAAACACATGAACTTTGTGGACAAATTCGATCAAATGCGATCATATTATGGGCTTGATCGAAAAAGCCACAAGTGGTGGCATCGCATATTCTTTTTCTTTCTGGATACGGCAGTAACAAATGCCTTTATAATATATAAACTATACCATAAAGAAAATGCTAAAATTTATCTCAAAGAATTCCGAAGACAGGTTTCAGAAGGCTTAGTTGCCAAAACATTGGTTCAAAAATTAGACAAAAGAAACATGTCTACGGAATTATCAGTCGCCATTAGTTCTGATAAGCCCACAGTATCGACCGCCGTTAGAAGAGCAGAAAGTGCACATCAGCCAATGAGAACCACTCGTCGAAGATGTGCTTATTGTAGCTCGAAAAAAAAAGATGTTCGTACCAATTGGCAATGCAGTGTTTGCGCCATGCCATTATGTTTAGGAAAAACCAAAACTTGTTTCCAATCTTATCATGCTAAAACTTAATATGTTTTTAGAATATATTGTTTATTTATATATGATATTCTTAATTTTGTTAAAGTATGGTGGTGCAAGAAATAAACCACCCAATCTAAGTACTTTTGCAGTATATGTATGTGTATTAGTATTCCAATATACTTATTTGAAAGAAATACACCACAATTTGTATATTTTTCAAATGTTTTTTTTCTCGTACCGCTAGGGTTTTTTTTTAGCCGAATTCCCGTACCTCAAAGAGTTAACCTCACGCTTGTAACAGGACGACGAGCCAAGATCATCATTGATGACTTCAACTGCCAATCATAAGAATGGCATTACTCCCATACCAATGCAAATAGTCGCAAGTTGTTCAGACTATGCGAAAACCACAGACTCGCCATAATAGGACCAGAGCAACCAACACACCTCCCCCGTGGAAACGGGAGATCTATTGTGTTGGACATTGCAATCTTGAAAAACATCAGGGAAGATCTGGACATAAACACTCTGGATGAGGGGACTGAAAGGCCTATCAAAGGCGTTTGAAAGCTGTAATCGAAATCCCTGAGACCCGCGCTCCTCAGAGACTAGACGACGCCGTAAGATGTCTAGAGACAGCCATCCTGAATGCCTTCCATGAAAATACAGTAGTGCAAGACATAAGCAGGCATCGACACACCGAGGAGCTTTCTGAAAATCTCAAAAATGAGATCAGGACCAACAGACGCTTCCGCAGGATCTACGCCAGATCCCACGAGGAAGAGGACAGGATTGCTTTAAACCGTCATTCCCAATTTTTGAGAGATCGGTTACAAGAGCACAGAAACAACAAGTGGCAGGAAAAACTGAGATCTTTAGACACGCATCACCAAAAAGCCTAGCAGACGCAGCGTACTCTTAGAATGGACAAACGTCCAATTCCTCTTTTCCAAGGTGTAAATGGCCCAATCTACATCGACGAGGACAAAGCTGAAGCCTTAGCGGACGCCATAGTCCAACAAGGTCAGCTAAATCAGTATCCAGTGAGGACGAAGAGCACACTGACGAGGTCAACGACTTAGCCAGAGACTTGGATGGTTGGATTTTACCACAACAAATCCACATTCGAAGTCCGAGACATTATCAGGAAACTGAAGGTTAAGAAAGCCCCTGGAGCCGACAGCATCACTAATAAGATGCTGAAAGAAAGAATACAGTGCGATTGCCACCATCATCAACTCCATCATAAGAACATGCCATTTCCCCAGCACATGGAAAAAGGCAGAGGTCATCGTCATCGAAAAATCAGGAAAAGACAGGACACAACCACAAAACTACATCAGTCTACTCCCTGCTTTAAGCAAAGTAGCTAAAAGAACTATTGCCACAAGACTGAAAGATGAGTCTCAAGAGCTCGATGCCATCCCAGATTAACAATTCGGCTTCAGGGCAGGGCACTCATCTGAACAACAGCTACTCAGAGCCACAAAGTACACCACCAAAGGGTTCAATAACAGAGCTAACTGAATGATAGATCATTCACAGTCAAGGTGAATGACTTACATTCAGCTTCAAGAAGACTAACAGCTGGAGTATCACAAAGTTTTGGGACCCATACTATACTCCATCTTCTCTCATGATATTCCAATCAGAGGGCATAACAGCACTCTACGCTGATGACACAGCCATCCTACACTAAAGCAGAAAAACCCGGATCCTGAGTAGACGACTGCAAGAGGATATTGATAACCTTCATGACTGGTGTGTTAAATGGAAGATTAAGATCAACCCCCAGAAGTCTCAAGCGATCCTATTTCAACGTAGGAGACTGACTCCAAGAGCTAGAATCCGAGTTAAAGATGTAGAAATTCCTTGGTCTCGCGAGGCCATGTACCTAGGGTTAACCACGGATAAATGCCTAACATAGAACAAGCACATCAATGCAGCGAGGACAAAAACCAGACAAGCAATGAATAAACTATATGCATTGCGTCGGAAAAGCAAAATGGGACTGAGGACCAAACTGTTACTGATCCAAACAGTAGCAAGGGGCCAACTCACCTATAGCTCCACAACCTTCGGATACGTTTCTGAATCCCATCTTATGAAGCTGAAGAGGACTGAAAACAAACTAATTAGGATGACAGCTGATGTCCCATGGTTCATCGTGACCATGGGACCTTCAATGGACAAATTTTGAAGACTTCATGATGCAAAAGGCCAGCCGAGCCTTCAGGGCAGTCGAAAATCACCCCAACAAGAGCCTACATGATCTGGTAGACTATGATCCACTAGCTCCGATTCGTAACCACTGGACGAGGTACAGAAGGCCTAGACATGGGCTCCTACACTAATATACTCAAGGATAGATGTGGGCAAATCGAAATTTTTGAGTCTCCGTGTTCCTCAGAAACTAGACCTTGCTCACAGAAACCCTTAGAGTATCAACAAGCGGCCTACAAAAACTCCAAGACGAGGACTCCCAGGCATCTCAAATGGCTCCGGCGTGAGCTGCAGTTGAAACTGAGCAAAAAGAACACCCCGCCTCAGCCTCAACAGTGCAGGATCATGGAACAGCAGTGCCGCTGAGGGCCCAGAAGTGGACCCAGAAACGAAAACCACCAGGCATACTGGACTGAGGAACACTGGCAACGGTAGACTCGACTACGGGACAGTAGGATGAGGGCAGAGGCAAACCGGAGAGAAGAAAGGAGGGCAGCAGAGAAATATCTAACCTGGTAAGACGACACTTTTAACTACTAATTATATTTTTTATTTCAGATGAGAACAAGCATGGAGAGGTTGGAAAAACATCCTGCTAAGCGAAGACCCCCCAAGCCACAGTGAGGATCATGTCCTTTATAGGAGTTTCTTCAATGATGGTCCATCTGATGGGGGCCGGTTGAGGTTTAATGGGTATTGTTGACTCTGGTAGGTGAAAACCTGACAGAGTAACGAGTTCCACACTGTTTTCCCTTCCACCGGAAGGAAATTCGTGCGTAAAAGCATTCCTCATCGTCAAAAAAAATCACGCTTGTAGTTTAATACTAAAAGAAGCATAAATGCATAAACAGTAATGGTTTATTTGGAAAGGACGATCCTTGTTCACCTGTTTACAAAATATGAGTAATAATAAATATATGTGCGGAATTAGAAGAGCCAAACGGTTATCAATTAACCGACATTAACCGAAACCGTTTCTTTAAAATGCTAATTAACCTGTTGCTATTTTCTCCAGTCTTTGCCGGCACTAGTAATAATAAAAAATAAAAGCATACTTTTAATTATTATTATTTACCATAAATTGAAAATAATCTAATTGAAATAAATGGTAATTCATATTTATTTATAACATTCCAAATTATTATTACATATGTTATATAAAGGTCGATGAAAAGTAACAGATTTATCAAATTACGTTAGAAACAAAATACACTCAGAAAAAAACACTAGTCTCGAGCCACAAGTTTTTTCGCTTATAACGTTATTTAGCTGTGCAGATGTTTCTACATTTTTTTTATTACAAAGGTCTGAAAAAGTAAAATAGAATTAACTGATCTGTAGCAAACTAGCAAATTCTATTTATTATTTTAGATTTAAATGTTAAGACCAAACTTATATTCCATTTCTCAGAACAATAATAAATTGAAGTATAGTTGATAATAAATTGTCCGTTTAAAAAGAGCCTATTTTATTTAAGATTAATAGAAAATTGCCGCTTTTCCCTGTTCAAATGTTTTTCTGATCCGAGGCCATTTTTTTCATACGCCCATCACCTTAAATCCTTACACATCCTGTGGTTAGTCTATCTGGAGTCAGGATCCTTTTCAACGAGGTTCTATTGTCAGAAGTTCAATGTTCTTGTACGATAAGCTTTTTATATTAAAATTAGGAGAAATTAATTTTTTTTCCAAGAATAAAACAAAACACTAAAAGAAGATGTAAATAAAGTGCATGTAACTATGAAGTAACTTTTTTATGCTATATAATTTTCAATAAAAGCTAAATAAATAGACAATAACAAACAAACTAAATAAATAAATAATTAAAATATTTTTGCAGTCACACCAATTAAATAAAAATGGTTAAACTTAAAAGTAATTAAAATTAAATTTCATATGCATCATACCTTGAAAATAATAATAATACATAGTAACATTTTGATAGTTTTTAAATATTTTTAACCGATACGCAAGGTCTATATACATTCCTTAATAAAAACTCATCATGAATTTTTTTTAATTTATTAAAAATCATATGTAATCTGGTAGACAGTGGTTATTAAAAACTTTAAGAATTGTTTGCAGGTGCTATTTAAAATGTGAAGGTTAGTATTCTGAAAATTATTATTACGTTTTAGGTTTTTTAATAATTTAATTAAATTTTTACTTAATTTTTTTTTCACGTTTAGAGTATAAGTTTGTTCATAAATTATGTGATTTATGCCTTAAAATTATGTTATATTTGAATAAGGTATGTTAGTTTTTCTAACAACCCATGTGTATATGGCACTGATATGTATTTAGTGTTGTTTGTGATATTACGTTTGTTATAATGCATTATGCTGTTACAAAATTGATATGTTAATTAAACTAACTCCAAAACTTCGGCAATGGGATCTTCAATATCGTTCAGTACAGTTCATAAGGGAATACTTGCAAGAACAGGTCATAAAAAAAACTTATATTTTTAAAATTGTTTCATCAAACGTTTTGTAGATAACTATTCCAACTACGGTTTTATCAAACAAAATTCAAGATACCTATTATTTACTTTCGAATTAAAACAAAATATTCAAATTAGTTTTCTGCATTTAACTTTGATTAGGGACAAAAATCCCACTAAGCAAAAATGGTTCACAAAGAAAACTTGGTCAGATAGATAACTAAATTTTAATTTCCCACACCCAAAACAAATAGTAGTATTGTAATTGGACTTAATGATTCGAGCTATTGCTTTCACTTCTCCAGAATTTTTACCAGATACCGTAGAAAAAGTTCAAGGCATTCTAAAAACTTTGTCAGATAGATAACTAAATTTTAATTCCCAACACCCAAAACAAATAGTAGTATTGTAATTGGACTTAATGATTCGAGCTATTGCTTTTACTACTCCAGAATTTTGACCAGATACCGTAGAAAAAGTTCAAGGCATCCTAAAATAACCAAAATTAACAACTAAAAAACATAAAATGTAATAGTAATTTTCAAAACACTAAACTTCACAATTATAATGGTGCCTATAAACAAAATAATTCTTTATAATTACGGAATTTATATAGATCTTAGATAAGTATAGGAAGATGTTAACAGATGTTACTTAAAATCGTGCGTAGAATCAGAAACTGCAATAAAATATAGGGTGTTCTATTTGAAATTTCAATGTTGCTATTGGTTTCGGAGAGATGTGGCAACGCTGCACTTGCGAAAATATTTTTTAAATATAGATTATTACCTATTATGTCCGTATGCCGAATTTGAAAAAAATCCCTTTTATAGTTCTCCAGAACTTTTAATAGGACACTCAACGTGAATCACCCTGTATATATATATATATATATATATATATATATATATATATAAATATATTATAAAATAGAACTTCACTGATTCTGATCTACGTCATTGGTCCCAGAAATAAGATTAGCTCACCTTTATTTTAGATATTCTACCAGCTTGTAATAGACGCGCTTTGTGTTCATCTTGCTCATGTTTTTGCTTTAATCAATTTCCAGTTTAGTTCTGCTAGAATTTTCGTTGCAGAAAAATTTTTTATGAGTAAAAACTGCCGTCGCTACAACGCATCGTAATTGCAGATGACTACACACACACTCAAACACACACACACACACACATACATACAAATTAAACTGCTCCTCCTCTAATATTCGGAAATCGTTAATGTTGTGTAAGCTATCCTACGTGTCCGACCTATCATCCGTTACGCAGTAAATGTACGGAAAAACTGCGAACGAAGTTGTCGGGAAGAATTTATCTTGGACAGTCTTTTATGTGCCCATAAATATTGGCAAGGGAATGTAATCAGTAGGTTAAGCCAGTGGGCTCAGTATTAAAACACATATATACAAGAATCACTTATATCTACGGGCATTACTGCGAAGCAGCTAAAAAAAATGTAATATATACATTCGTAAAAAACACTCTACTCATCTATGTAAAACAAGTTCACTATTATTAAAAATAATTGCAGAAAAAACAGTTCAAAACATGAAACGAGGAGTGTTACATCGAGAGAGAATGTAAATGTATCATTTTCATTGATAATATTCTACAGTAGTTTTGTAGTGTCTATGGCGTGTACAGGCGCGATGTCCTGTAGGCATTTTCAAGATACCTGAGCTTTTCCTTTTAATCATCTTTTATTTTAAATAGATTAAACCCAAAAAGGCGTTCACAAACTGACAAATAAAAAAAATGGCAATGAAAAAAAAAAACAAAAAATATTTTGTGTAAAAATTTAAATAATTGTTATAATACCATAAATCAAACTACTATTGCTTAATATTTAAAATCAATCAACGGAATATTATGATGTAAATATATCAACATTTCACTTTTTTTGTAGGAAATCCGTTTTTCCTCAAAGACGTTACTGCCTCTGAAAAAAGACTTTTACTGGATATTGGGGTTCCTTGCGCGGATAAATACGTATATGGTCGAATGCGGTCTTATCGTACGGGTTCAAAGGTCACCAAGATTATAAATCAAATCAAATCACAAAACACAGTGAATACCAAAATTATTTTATATATTAAATGCCGAGGGACTAAATAAGAAAATTCGCTAAATATATATTTGGTTAAAATTCTTAGGTTGGTAAAAACAAAACTACACAAAATGGCAAGCGCCTTAATAAAGTCGGAAGGCGGTTCGAATCCGTGGAACAATCAGGATATGTTCTGTTTATACAGCCACTTAATGAAATTGAGATTTTTTATCAATCACCAAAAATTATGAGCTCTACTTGACCTAAAAATCTAACCACTTATACAGAGTCATTTATTTAAACGCGGGCCACCCCTATGCAAAGAAAACTTGTTTTTTTATATATTGTGATAACAAAAAAATTTTATTTTGCAAAAAAATTTTATTTTGCAAAAAAATTATAGATTTTGTTAAAAACACAAGATAATCAGTTATTACTTCCCTCGTGAAATTTTTTCAGATCTTTACGTTTAAGGGTCCCTAGATGCCGGAAAACATGTTTTATCAATTCCGTCTATCTGTAGGTATGTCTGTCCGTCAGACTGTTCGCGACATAGCTAAAAACTACTTATCCGATTTCTTCAAATTTCAGTGTAAAATTAAGGGCCGTGCATGCGAAATAATATATATATATATATATATATATATATATATATATATATATATATATATATATATATATATATATATATATATATATATATATATATATATATATATATATATATATATATATATATATATATATATATATATATATATATATATATATATATATATATATATATATATATATATATATATATAGCCTGTATTTTTCGTTAGCCTCGAGTTTCTGGTAACGCGATTTTACCGATTTTTATATATTAAATTTTGTCTCATAATTAATAAAAAAATGTACCTATTTTAAAAACGCTTTAAAATTGGAACAAGTATTCTATAAATATTTATTTATTGCCTACAAAATTACAAATGTACTAAAAAAGTAAGCAAAAAAATTATGTCAAATCTAATAAAAAAAAAATTTAAATTAAAATTCGCTGGCTAATATCCAGGAGCCAGTGGCAAAACTTCTGAGAATCGGTATAATGAATGTACAGAAACTTGCACGAAAAAAAAAACTACTTCCGAAGAAGATTAAGAAATGTTCACGAAAAAATCCAAAGGCAAAAAACTTTGCGTTACCATGCAAAAATGGTTATTCATAATGCAATTTATGATTTATACACGTCAAAGACTAATATAATCCTTCAGAAACTTTTTAGTATTATAGAGTAAAAAATATCATCATCACTCAAAAAGTCCTCATCTTCTCAGTCGTCCTCAAATGGCGCAATGATCATTGGTGCTATTTCGACATCTAGAACTCGTTCTCGATTCCACCAATCCCATATTAATTTCTCCGAATATTCCACAGATTTCTTCCAGTACTCCGGCGAAATATAATTTAATAAATCTTGCCAAACAATTTGCACTTCATCTAATGTAAGATTATCGTTCACGTTTTTTTCGTAATATGATTTTGCCCCAGCCCATATTAATTCTATTGCGTTAAACTGGCAATGTTATGGCGGCAGTCGTAAAACCTCATGTCCATTTTCCCGTAATATTTCATCTACGGCATATATTGTTGATTTTTTAGTAGATTTTGCCATTAAAAGAAGTTCTAGTTTCAGTATATGGGGTAAATGATTTTGTTTTAGTTTTATTAGCCAGTCATAAATAACACTTTCCTTCCAGGATGAAGTAGGTTGTTTATTTAAGATTCTTGAATGATGCATTTTCCAGAATAATTAAAGATGGAGCATCTCAATTTGGAATCAGTTGTTCTTTTAACCACTTTTCAAACAGTTCACAGTTCATATTATCATGGTAGTCTATTCTTTTGAACGCTGAAGAAAACAACAAACTTGCACCTGGTGAAATCCTGTTGAAGAACCTGCATGCAAAATGATGAACCGTTTTCCCGTCCCACACCCCTTTTTTCTCTTAACACTTTTTACAGACTCGTCCTGCCAAGATTTTGAACCACTTCCATTAGAAAATATCCAAGTCTCGTCTAAAAATACCACTTTTCTAAATTTTGAATTAACATTTTCCGTGTATTTCTTTAAAAACTGGATACGCTGACTAGCTATATGTGGCAACTCGCATAAAAATCATCGATTACAGTCCTTTTTATATCGAAAACCCAACATTTTTATTAATTTTGACAAGGATTTTAGTCTAATTTCCAATATGCCTCGATTTTTTAAAGCTTCTTTTAAAACTTGAAGGGTTATATTAGTTTTGTGTATAAATCGTAAATTGCATACGAACATCCATTTTTACATTGTCACCTAAGTCTTCTGTCTTTGGCTTTCTTCGTGTACATTTGTTATTCTTCTTCGGTAGTAAATTACGTTTTTTTTCATGCACAATTTTCTGTACAGTCCCTATACCGATTCCCAGAGCTTTTGCTACTGTCTCCTGGGTATTGGCCGGTGAATTTTCATTTTCGTAATATTTTATTAGATTTAATACCATTTTTTTCGCTTGTCCCCGTGTTCCGAAACCCGAAAATTGTTTTTTTGTCACTGACTTGTCAATCTGACTTTGAAGTGACATCTCTCAAAGATTTTTGCAACTGCTGGTATTTATATGTAAATCCTCTTTTTTCATATGAAAATATTATAGGTCTATCTAATTCTTCTTCCAGATTTTATGCGGAGGATATGATTAGACGTAATAAAAGAAAAACAAACTTAAAAAGTTTGTCGTTGATAAATCATATGACCCGCACGATAACACTGGTTTTGACTATACCCAGTCTTTCTTGTTATGTTTACACCACGAATAGGTACGATCTTTTCTTTCAATTAATGGTATTTCTAAGTATTTCGTAACTTCATGGTCTACATCGTTGGTAGTTCCAGTCTCTTTTGAAGATTAAGAAGTAGAAGCAACTCTTTCTCCTATATCCCAAACAAACATAGACGATTGAGTTTTTTTTCCTTAAGGCTACTAACCTATTCATCACTGGAATCTAATCTTACAGCAGACTCAGTAGAAATAGTGGACGCTGCTTCAATGTCTGATAAATGTAGATTTTATCTGATCTTTGTTGTTCAAGAAACTGCCCTTGCATCTTGCATGTAAAATGGCGGCAAAAGTAAAGTTATCATTTAATTCTATACCTGAAACCCTGTTTCCTAAACTATATTTTAATGTTTTTCGCAGTTGTCGTATTAGAGTAAGGTATTTAATGAAAATATTGTTGGAATAATCTCTGAAATTCCACACATTGATAAACAGAAATGTTTAGTAATTAGAATGGCTATGCCCTATGAATTTCTAAGGATTTTTAATTGTTTATATCCCATTTTTTGGCAAATTGGCTTTCTTTAATACTTTATGTCCGCTCTGCTTCATACTTCCTTCAAATTCGGTTTGTACATTAACTTGTAATATTTCCAAATTTTGCTAGACATTTCAAGTTAAATTTCCCACCAATCAATGTCGCTGCATATTTCTCTCAATACTAAAATTAAAAACGCACATCTGCCTTCATCCGTACTTCCGCCAGCAAAATCAATAATTCATTAACCTTGAGATGTGTAATTTAAAAACAACTGTGCCGAATAGTGACGCCAACTAGGATCAGGGTGGGTTCTCGATTTGAATCATAGTTTTGGAGATCTTTTTCAATGCCGGATATTATTCGGCTGACTATTCGACTTCGATATTACTTTGCCAAATATTCAGTTTGGCCGAATAGTGGAAAGTACTATTCACGGCATCACTAAATACACATCAAACGGCATAGACATTTCAAAATGGAGTAACAAGATGTTCAACATATTTTTCTACCAATAAGAATGATAACACAGGCCAACACACATTTTGGTGCCTGCGATTATTCAACTGTTCATGGGTAATTTTTGGATGCAGAATATAAAAAAGTTCTCAGATTTTGTCTAGCAGATCTAGTTAAAAAAAAAGGAAAAAAAAATTAGGTACATATTTTACGTTATAACTGTTATAATATATAATATTACTATTGCCAGTTAAAAAAACAATGACACATAGATTTAAGTATTTATTGCAAAAACTTAATTTACATAATTACATTAGTCACTAATCACATAAAAATTTTCTTTTATACGATTTTCTAGAATGGAGTTTACTAGGGCAGTCTCGCTGAAGGCTCCAGCAGTAGTCCGCCATCATGTGGCTATCCCATCGTCCTTGATAACGATCTTCCATAGTTTTAATATCCTGATGGAATCTTTCCCCCTGTTCTTCACTACAATCACCTAAGTTTTCTGGAAAACGATCTAGGTGGCTGTGGAGGTAGTGAACTTTTATACTCATGTTAGAGCCAAGAATATTAAAATTTGAAAGCATAGTTTCCACTAATTGTACATAATTCTCTGCTTTATGATTGACAAGAAAATTTTGTACTACTTGAACAAATGAACACCAAGCATTAGATTCAGTCTCGTTCATTGATGTGGTGAATTGTGGATCTTTAACAAGTTGCCTTATTTGAAGACCATCAAATATACCATCTTTTAGTTTTTTCGTGCTAATGCTAGGAAATTTACGCGACAAATAACCAAAACAATTTCCATTTCGATTTAAAACCTTCACAAATTGCTTCATTATGCCTAGCTTGATATGCAAGGGCGGAAGTAAGATTTTTTCTCTTGAAACCAAAGGTTCGTTGATCACGTTGTTTTCCTTGAATCATGACATCTCTTGAAGGCCAATTTTTGTTAACCCAGTGCTCATTTTTAGCTCTGCTGTCCCAAAGGCAAAAAAACAAGGATATATTTTTAAATCAACACAAGTTGCCCACTGATGTTCTTCGTATTTAATTTTTCTCAAAACTAATGCAATTGTTTCATATTCTTCCTTCAAATATTTGTTACCTTTATGTAAAAGAACACATTTTAAACTACGTTTTGAACTGTCAATAAAAAGGCGCCAATCATCTGGAGTGTATTCAGGAAAACCCATTTTTTCTAAGAGCCCTTTTATATTGTTACAGAATACCAAGTCATTTTCCTGAGCGGAAAAAGGCAGCAGATCCTTATCTCTTTTACGATAAAATGTAATATTAGTACCTGGATAAAGTAGATTTTTTTCTTTTAATCTGGATGCAAGTAATTCAGCGGATTCCTTTTAGAGATTCAGGTCTCTTATAAGATCGTTTAGTTCTTGATTGAAACACTGCGAAGTTGCTAAACCTGCTTCAAATTCGCTGTCGTTTTCTGATTGAATTCTTTCAACTTCGTCAGATGTTGATGTTTCTGTATCATCTTCTGTCACTTCGGGTAGACTGCTGAATGATGGAACGGGTATTTCTTCCGAATGCGCTACAGGCCTTCTTGCAGAATCTAGATCAGGATATGTCCATTGTTTCTATTTATGCTTTTAATATTAACGAGACAAAAATAGCAGTCGTCATGATGGTTTCGCGATTCTCTCCAAACCATTGGTACACCAAACTTTAGACAATTCCTTTTTCCAGTTGTCCACTGTCGCAAATGTTCAACACATGTTTTACATATGAAATGTGGGACCCAAGATTTATCTTGATCTCCTAAATGAACGCCAAAATAGGCAAGATAAGCTCTTTTCACAAAGTCAGAAATCGTTTTTCCGCTCTCTTTCAAAGTGTATTTACCACACACATAACAAAAAACGTCGGGATGATTTACCAGGTACGTCTGCTTGTGGATGCCATTGTTTCAGTTTAGTGTCTGATGCTACAAAACGACCAAAATTTACACAAAATGATAGCACAACTTTATTTGGGAAAACTCAGTAATATACTAAACCGAGTACAACCAAGCAGGATCGAGGAAGATCGGGTCATAGGCAATTACAGGTATAAAAGTAATTAAGAGCAGTGTATTGAGTAGTTCCTAGTATAATAACATTGGGTCAGAGACAATTCCAGGTATCCATTTGGTTAATTAGATTCTGGGAAATTTCTATTTTGACGATTAAGTACATATTTATCTCTTTATTTGTTGTCCTTTATCAGAAAAAAATATCAATTAACCTGTAACCTGTATCTCAAAAACTAGAGCTGATAGAAAAAATCTGGTGGCATTTTTGGAATCAGCACATTAAAAACATCTAAAATCAGATGTTAGATTTCCGGCACCAAATTTTTGTTTTCATTTTGTTACCCTGTGTAACAGACATTTCATTTTTTTGTCACATTCTTTCTTACTTATTTTTTATTTCTTCCCTTTTCGAAAACATCTACAAAATAAGGTAGAATTCGATATAGGCTTCCATTTAAAATTCAGAGTTCCCCCAAGAGGGGTGGAAAAAGCTTAAATACCCAAAAAAGTTGATTTGTTGGAACACATGGAACTCCCAAATTAAAAATACCAGAACTCGTAATGTTAACTCATACTTTTCGGTAACCCTCCATATATCTTTTACTCTATTGTGTCCGAAAACGAAGTTACAAAATTACAAAACTAAGGATAAGTCTTTTTCTGCTTTCAGCTCTTCAAATGACCTCCCGTTAAAGCAAATATCTCTGGAAATTCGAAAGATTTATTTAAATTATCCCTCGAATTTTCAGCAGGATGGCCAACAAGGACAATCAAGCAGGACGTTAGAAGCTGAACGCAAAAGAGGCGTTCGCTTGGAGAGTCACACATTAGGTTATCCAATATTCCGGTGCGGGGCTAACGTTCGGCATGTAAATTAAGTAGAGGGGTGGAAGGGTGGGGGTGAGGCAAGGGATACTGAGAATATACGGGGGTCGTTGTGAGAATATATGTATAAATATTGTGTATTTTATATTAGAAACTTCTCACATTTTGAAGTGAATGGGGTGACTTCTCTTCCTTTTACTTCCCTCGTAAAAGTGAAGGTAGGCTCCTAGATATCAAAAAACATGTTTTCTTAATTCTGTCGGTTCTGTCTGTTCGCAGGCATTATAGCTAGTTTCTTAGCTATACTATTCTTAGCCCGCTGAGTTCAAAATTTGATCAAAAGTTAAGGGTCATATATGGATGACCTGGAAACATTTTAGTAAGAATACAATATGGGGGAACAAAATGGCGGTCTGGTGAAACATTTAAAAAAGTATCAACAAAAATCTACTTATCCAATTTTCCTCAAATTTCGCACAGAAATCAAGTATTACGTAGAATTTTGTTAAAATCTTTAAAATTCGACCTGAAAAACTACGTGTTGTTGAGAATAAGTAGAATCGGCAGTACAAATTGGCATAAAACTTTATTTCAGAAATAGAAAGAATAAATATAAAAATATAATAGAAACAAAGACAATGATGTAACTTTACATTCACTTGACAGTCTACTGACTTTTCTCTAAACTCGTTTCTAAAAACGTCGACCTTTAGGAATGGTAAGTATTTCTTAAACTTAACTTCAAACAAGGTAAGTATTTTAACACCGTCCCTCAAACTTGGCTGAATATACCTTACAAATTAAATCAACTTTAACATCTTTACAAAGTTTAAAAACTTTTCAGTACCCAAGCTGTTTGTAAAAATGTCAGCAAGCTGCTCATTTGTATTAACATATTTTACATTAATAATATTTTTCGATATAAGATTAACTACAAAATAAAGTTTAACTTCAATATGCTTACATCGTTTAATATTTTCAAAATTATTCAACAGTTTAATAATACTTTGATTGTCTTCAAACAGAACTATTGGTAAATTATAAGATATTTTTAAAATATCTAAGATATTTTGGATATTTAAAAGTTCACAACTTGCCATATAAAGGGCAACAAACTCAGATTCAGTACTTGAAAGAGTAACAAGACTTTGTTTCTTAGAAGACCAAGTAATAAGATTGCCAAATAATTTAAAACAAAATCCAGTTATTGACTTCCTATCTAAAAAATCATTTGCCCAATCAGCATCTGTGTATCCAACTAACTGCTGATTACTATAATGAAAATACAACTTTTAGTTTATAGTAAATTTTAAATACTTTAACACCCTCGACAAATGCTTAAAATGCTCATGTGTTGCAAAATCTTGAAATCTAGAAAAGTAACCCACACAATAGTAAATATCAGGCCTAGTGCCCATCACAGCAAACATCAACAACATAAACATACTTTTTCATTCAAATCACTTTTATTCATAATATGTATTCCATCCGGTATTTTGATATACGCTTTTTCATTTATCACACCATTTAAGAAAGCATTTTTTACATCTAACTGTTGTAAATACAAGTCTTGGTTTACACATACTGATAGCAATATTCTAAATGTAGATAGCCTCGCAAAAGAAGCATGTAACAAATCTAAATTCTCTTCTTCATACCCTCTCGCTACTAAACGTGCCTTATAGTTTTTCTTACCATTTTTCTCTTTTGTTCTAAATACTATTGCTTATAATAGTTTCATTTTCAGGATAATCAACCAGCTGCTATGTTTCATTATCTTGTAGAGCCTTTAATTCCTCACCTACAGCCTTTTCCCACATGTTCCAATCAGCACATTGCCCAGCTTCTTGGTAGGCTTTAGGACAATCAGAATAATCACATAACAAAGCTAAACAACCAAGATCAACTTAATAGTCATTAAGGTAAGTAGGTAGTTGTTTGTTTCTTTTTGGGCTTTCATTTCTTTGTACTACACTCTCTTCATCCCCTGTCTCCTGTAGTTTCCGCGTTTCTTCATTTTCTTCTGTTTCTCTAACTTCTTCGTATGCCTCTTTTTCTCATATTTACTATTTCATCTGAAAATCTCAGCTCATTAAACACTACATTCGTGCTGTGTATAATTCTATTATCTCTATTGTTCCACAACCTGTAACCATTTTCTGTATACCCTAAAAATCTGCACTTTAAACCTTTATTATATAACTTATTACGCAACGAATCAGGCACTCTCGCATAACATACACATCCAAACACACGCATATTACATACATTAGGCTTTCTACCTAGCCACAACTCAAAAGGAGTTTTATCTTTAATATGACATGACTGTGTCCTGTCTGTGATGCATGCAGGAGTCAAAACTGCTTCTTCCAAAAAATCTTTTGACAAACCTGACTGTGCAATAATTGCCCTAGCTTTATTCATAAGAGCCTGGTTCATGCGCTCAATACCTTTTTGACCACAATTTTCTTTAAATGGATTTGAGGTGTATTCACCTCCATTATCACATTACACTTTTGCAATTTTCTTGTCACAAAACCAAGACGCTACCTTCACCTCATAACTTTTAAAACACTCAAAAACCTCAGATTTATTTTTGATTACATAAACCGTTATAAAACGTGAATAGTCATCCACAAATGTTACAAAATATTGTTTATTATTATGTGAAGCAGGGGTAATAGGTCCACACACATCTGTGTGCACTAATTCTAAAACTCGACTTGAACCAACTATTTTTGAATAATAAGGTAAGCATTTTTGTTTCGCTACTACACATACTTCACACAATCTTTACCATTAACTAAATCACAATTATTAATCCTAGATAATAACTCAAAATTTAAATGGCCATATCTCATATGCCACAAATTAATATCAGTTGTTACAGACAAATAACCATTACTTTTTAATTCCTCACTAAATTTAAACAAAATTTTATATAAATTGCCCTCTCTTTTTCCTTCAGCATAAACCTTTTTATTTTTCTCTATAGAACTAGAATTCGCACAACAAACAATTTTGAAACCTAATTTTTCCGTATTAGACACTGATGGCAAACTAACTCTTAAATCTGCCACACAAAACACATCTTTCTGTTTAATTGTAATATTTCTTTTATTAACCACACTTACCATATCAAAGTGCCCTTTACAAGTAGCTAGTATTGCTTTACCTTTTTCTGCTAATTGGATTGGCATTGGTTCATTAAAGTACACCTTATTAATCATAAACTTTTCACTATTAATGTAATGAAATGTAGCACCTGAGTCAACACACCACCACACCGACTCATCTTTGTTGTCACCTCCATTTACTGAACAAAAAGCTGCACTTGTCTCTCCATTTGACATATCTTCTTCATTATTCTTCTTAGAATAATGGGCTTGAGAACTATTAGGCTTTTTAAATTTGTACTGGGAGGCCTTGTGTTCAAATTTGTTGCAAAATTTTAATCACTTATAGCACTTTATGTTTCGTTTTATAGCAACAAATGATGCTGATGCTTCATTTCTTCCTTTACTACTTTCCCCTTTGTCTATGTTAAATTCTAACCGCTTTTTCATTACCATTTCTAAACTTAAATCATCTTCAGCTATAGTTCTAATTGCCGTTACTATGTTTTCATATTCTTTTGGCATAGACAATAACAAAAAACAAGCAATATCTAAATCTGTAAAACTAGTATTCAAACCTTTAAGTTCTCTCAAAATGTTATCATACTTTCCAAAATGCAGTTGCAAATCTCCATATGGGCTATATTTTAGGCTTACTAATTCTTTCAATTAATAAAACTTTAAACATAATCCTTTTTTAGCAAACACAGATTCTAACTTATCAATTATTCCTCTTGCCGTCTTCAGATGTTTTATATACTCCAAGTGAGAATCTGTCACACGTTTTCCTGCGCCGTCACTGGTTCTAACACAGTGTGGACATCCCTCGCTGTTAAAAGTCAGTCTTTAACCTGAATTTCAAGTTGTTGAAGTTATTTGCTTTAAAAGGAATAATTCCATAGCTATTTTCACCACTTTCGGATTGTAAACTATTCATTTTTAAAATGAAAAACAATTTTTTTGGATACTTAATCCAAAACTCAACGTCCGTCCGGTCTGCGCAGTATGTATTCCTTGATTTTTACTCACTATACAACATCTGGGCCCATAATCAATATTAAGAATAAGTAGAGTCGGCAGTACAAATTGGCACAGAAATTTATTGCAGAAATAGAAAGGATAAACATAAAAATATAATAGAAACAAAGACAATGATGCAACTTTACATTCACTTGATGAACGGTAAGTATTTAAAACTAGTAATGAAATCGATATCGACATTCAGGCAAGGTTGCTAAAAACTTCAAACAAGGTAACTATTTTAACACTTGTTAGATTGATTTTTAGTTTTCTGCATGAATTTAGTGTGATCTAGAGTTAAACTGGTATAATTATGGTACGAATTCTAAAAATCACCTTCCCAGATTTTTTTTAAATGCTTTTATTTAATTTCACTTGTATGTTGGTTAGTTAGTTATATATGTTTAGGTCAAATATTGCCAATTACCTATGAAGCAGTTCCCGCTATCGGAATTGACTGACATTTTATGTGCATACATAAACCTGACGACAATACAGTATTATGGTGTACAGGGGCGTGCAGTCCATAGAAGCAAGGGAAGCAGTGCTTCCCCAAAAAAAATTACAAAACATCTTCTAAAAGGTAATTTTTGAAATAGGAAACCATGAATTTAGTTTATATTAAAAATGCTAAAATATTATCTTAATTATCAAGCCCATAATAAATGCGGCTTGATTCCGACCGAACAATAGAATCGAATAGAACCTATGCGGGCCGCTAGCTTCTCTGCAACCAAGTCTTGTATGCTTGACTTCCTGTAAATCGAGCCAGAGGTTATTGAACTTTCCACCGGCTGTTTGCAATTTTTGCATTTCAGTCGCTTGCTTTAAGTGGGGGCGGAAGCTATCGTTGGAGTAGGTTCTTTGTTTGAACGACTATTCGTGTGTTGTATGATACGTACGTCGCGTCGTGCATGATGCGATATGGAAGACAATAATACGGACGTGGATATGCAAATACCGTCAATTTCGGCTGTCGGTAATAACGTTGAAAATGTTGGAGAATTTAGTAAGAAGAGTGTGTGTGAATGTGGGTGTATGTCTTAATAATAAAGGGATTTTCAACATTAAACTTCGCTGATAAGCTTCAAATAATTTTCAAAGGAAGGGCAAAACCGCCTATGAAAAATTTAACCACAAAAATGAAAAACTGGATTAGACATTTTTTTCCGGAAAAACAATACGAACAATTTAAATGGCTAACAGGGTGTGAAAATATAAGTAAATTATTTTGTCGGGCATGTTTACTTTTTGAAAATGAAAAAGGTCTCTGAAATAAAACTGGTTTTTCCGATTTAAGCAATTTCCATAAAGCTGTAAAAAGACATGACTTAAGCGCATTTGCAGGCCGTCATAAAAGAAAAAGTCTTCGTCAAAACCAAAATTGAACACGCCTTTAATAAACAGTTGGAAATTAGTCACCGCCAACACAATGAACTAGTCGATAAAAATAGGCAAATATTAAGAAGACTTATCGATGTTGTTTGTTTTCTCGGGTAGTACGAATTGGAATTTAGAGGGCATGACGAAACAAGGGTGTCTTCAGATATAGGAAATTTTCAAGATTTACTTATTTTAATGGCTAAATATGATGATTGCTTAAAAAATCATTTAGAGCAGTTTAGCGTTTTTCACGGAACATCGAATCGAATCCAGAATGATTTAATTTCCGCTGTTGCAACCATTATTCTAAAAAGAATTAAGCAGGAGATTGGCGAGGCGCGGTTCATTGCTATTGTTCTGGACGAAACAACTGATATCACTAATTTTAGCCAATTATCTATAATAATACGCTACGTTAAAATAGACGGAAGTATGCAAGAGTGATTTTTGGTTTTAAGAATGTGTCCGAAAATCGTACAGCAGATGCATTATATACCGTAGTTAATAACGTTACTAAAAAAATTAATGTAGAGAAAAAATTAGTTGCTCAAAGATATGATGGAGCTGCAGTGATGGCAGGACAATTAGGGGGTCTGCAAGCTAAAGCTCGAGAAACTTTCCCAAGTGCTGTGTTTGTCCATTGTTTTGCTCATAAATTAGATTTAGTTTTATCCCAGTCCTTCAATCAGATTAAAGAGTGTAAAGTATTTTTCGTTACTTTAAGTGGCGTGGCTGCTTTTTTTTCCAAGTCAAAAAAACGTACACAAGCTTTGGACTCCATTGTCCACAAATGATTGCCCAAAGTAGCTCCTATTAGGTGGAACTATAATGGAAGACTTGTGTTAACAGTATCTGAAAATCGTGAATTACTGATTGTACTATTTGAGAATATAATAGAAAATATTATATACATATTACAAATCGAAACAAATGATATTGCTTTTTGCCTAAAGAAAGTGGATGATTTTAAGTTCATGTTAAGCCAAAAAAGAGACCTATTTTGGGAGAAAACGATGACGTTAAATGTAGAGCTACAAGCCAAGCGTTTTCGAACACACAAGGTGGGAGATGTTCAAATATCATACAGACGCTTCGTTTATGAAATAATCGATCAAATTTAGCAACAAATAAACTATAGATTTAAGGATTTAAATGATTTTAAATTCCTTGAGCTCTGCAATTTTAATGCATTTAAAAGAAAAACTTTTCCAGAAGATGCATTTAAATATCTTCTTCTTCATTATGGCCAGTTCTTCGACCGAGTGTTACTGCGATCTGAACTGAATCTGAAAGTGATTTACGAAACTGATGACATTAGCGCAAAAAATAACGCTAAGGAACTAATGCAATTTTTAAAAGACAAGGAGCTGGAAGATACCTACACCGAAGTGTCGAAATTGTACGAATTAGTCTTGACAATACCTGCCACAAGTTCATCATTAGAACGCAATTTTTCGACACTTAAACGTATAAAAAATTTCGTGAGAAACTCAACGAGGCAGGAGAGACTTTCGCTTACATCGCTGTTGTCCATTGAAAATAAACTTCTCCAAAATGTGTCGGAGCATTGACGTTTTTATGGTGACGTCATTGACGAATTTGCAAAAAAATTATCGAAGAACCGAATTATATTACAAATAGGTAAGTTTCTAAAATTTGCTTCCCTTTCTTAAAATTTCACCGCGTGCCCCTGATGGTGTCTAATAGTAAATGTCCTATACAGGGTGCGTAAAAAATGCTAAAAAGTACAAAACAAATTAAGCGAAATCGGCTGAGATTTTGAATACATACATAAAACAACACAATATAATAGTATCAAATCGCGAATGTCTTGTACAGGGTGTGTAAAAAGTAATGCTAAAAAGTACAAAATAATATAGTTGTAAAAAAAAACATTTATTTATAAACTATTAAAATGAAAAATAAAAAATAATTGCACTTACGTAAACACAGAACTTTTAAAAATTTTAATATTTTCTTAAGAGGAGTAAGTAGTAAGCTTCAGGATTTTAAGAGAATATTTAAATTTTTAAAAATTCTGTGTTTATGTAAGTTTAATTATTTTTTACTTTTTAGTTAAATAGTTTGTAGGAAACAGCTTCTTTAAAAATTGTTTTTTATATTTATATTATATTACAGGTGTTCACGTTTTAGGATCCCTAAAAGCTACTATCCGATGGACCTGAATTGGTCAAAAATGAAAGGTCATATGAGGATGACATGATAACAATTTGGTGAAGATCTAATATGGCGGCCTAACACAATGTAAACAAATATTACCAAAAAAACTACCTACCCTGTTTATTTTAAATTTTACACAAAAATCAAGTGTGGCATAAGAATGAACTCTTATTGTAATGGATACTTCAGTAGATACAGTATGTATCTGTTTGTGTCCCTTTTGTCCAAAAATAAATAAATAAGTAAATAAAACGTGTCACTCACAACATCTCGATGCGTATCGCGGATGATTGTTGGTAAAAGTATATTTTCTTGCAAAAAATTTGAAGCAGTATCAATGAAATTCAAATACACAGTGTAAAGTCGAATAAAACACAAATTATCAACTTTAGTTACACAAAACAACAAAAAGTCAGCTGCTGGCAGTCCAATTGATCGTTCTGCAACCACTTTACTTAGCTAAAGTTAGTAAAAATATATTTTCTAACAAAAAACTTAACTTTCAAATCTCATTTAACTTGACTTACATACCCTTTTCGTCGATGTTTTAGATATGTGTGGTGTACTTTAAGTTTTCTAAAAAATTGAGGGAAATTAATGTCAGTGTAGCAAAGAAGGTCTATGATTCTTTTAAACGCTATATAGAAGAATAACGAAAATTTGCCAATATTACATACGGGGAAATGAACGTAATTTTAAAAACCACTTTGAAAGCTCTTTGCTTTTCCAAAGTTTGTTTCTCTTTTGATTTTCCTAACTTAAGTTTTAAGTAAGATAGGTAATTATTGTTTTGTTTTGAGTGAAATTGAAAAATTTTGTCATAATTAAGTTAAAATGCTGCAATAAATAATGAAGAGTTGAGAATTAAAAAAGATCTTGAATTAAGTTTGAAAGTATTACGTCTTTGGTATAATAGTTACTTACATGCATTTTGTTTTTAATAGATTTTAGCCATAAGCGAATTTTCAGTTTGTTTTTTAAAATAACTTTATACATGTATATATTTTGAGAAAGCCCACATTATTATTGAAAAATATAAAGAATAATATACAGGGTGTCCCATTTGTACATGCACTGTACGTTACTCGTGTCAAATTTATCGTTTTTTACCATTTTCAACATTTGTTATATAATATATTATTTGCTACGTCCATTTACCAAACTGACAAAAAAACACAATCTGTTAACTGGGCTAGAAAGTGCCATATAGCACACGTGTATCGAAAAAAGTTTTCAACACATGTACTGGAAAATGCTTTTCAATACGAAACATTTTGTGGTAACGTCACAGCAATGTGACATTGACAATTTCATCAACAGTAGTGGTGAAACAATTTTTTCCATACTAGTGTTGAAATACACAAAATATAAAAATTCTACTGAAATTTTGCATTTATTCAGTTGACTTCAGATTTTGCTCAAAAATTAGATGTGATAGAGGGATAGACTGTTGAAATTGTTAATACGAATTCAACATGGCGGCACAAGATGTCGTTCTAATAAGAATAAAATAAAAAAATCAGTGTAGAAAATTGGTCATTCACTTGATTTTAAATGTTGCCCAAAAATCAAGTGTGACAGGTAGGTAGGAACCTGTAAAATATTGGTATGAATCTAATATGGTGGAGCAAAATGGCGGCATAATACAATGTCTGAAAAAGCCATAACTTTCCGCATACAACCACTACACAAGAATGATAGCACATTTTATGTTGTTGGTAATAACTAAAAAAAACATGAAATAAATTAGTTTATTATCGTCTGTTTGTAGTTAATACTAAATAATAATTATATACATACCAGGAAAGGTCTGGGTTCGATTTTTTTAGCTTCTGGCAGACTACAAAAGCTATAGGCCTGAGTACTAGGTACCGCCTTGTAGATTATCTACGATATTTTCTCTTGGCATGTCTTTTTAATCAACATGATCATATCCCTAGACATTTTTGAAAATTTGAATTTTCCTTATTTGTTCTTGAAGATAAGCTAACTTAAGGGGGAACTGCACGTAGTAATATGAATTATTTGCAAGCCTTCCGCCGCTGCAATATTATGTTAAAACTATAAGAGATATGTACTAGCTTCACTGTGATTTTAATAGGGAAATATGTATAGTTGGGCGCTAAAGGCGAATTTTTATGAAAAAATCAAATCTAGAGTTATAAAATAAAAATAGATTTGTCCTTTTTCGACCATTTTTTGACCACTTTTTGACGCATATGCCTTAGCATATAATTTTTTTTTCTACAAAATGACTCTTTATCGCGTTACATTGATCCTTTTTCTACGGAACTGCAAAATTTGAAATGGTAAATCATATCTTTGTATTTCTGCAGCGCGTGAACTCTTTTGAACCAATTTTTAAACGAAATGTAATTTAAATTGTCTATACATAACACATTTTTTTGAGGTCAGACGTGCAGGAAGGTTTTTCTAATACATAGGTAACTTTTCATCTTATTTTGAACTTGACTAGACCTTGTCGCTGGTTTTTCACTTTTTGCGTGTAGTTCTCCCTTAATCAAAATTATACATCTTACCACCATATCTTTGTATATTTTTAATGTTTGTTGATAATAATTGTCATTCAATGATATTCATTATTTGTCACTCTCTATAATTTTTTCTAGGCACGCCTTTTTAACGAACATCAATGCTTTAAATGTTTTTGGCACGTTGAGTTTCATTGTATCTTTCAATTATGTCAAACTTTGCAGTTGCATCCTTATGATTATTTGGTAAGAAAATAGAAACTGAAATTAATTGTTATTTAGAGTTATCCATCATTAGTCAGGCCGGTGTATAAAATGTAAAACAAGAGGATATTGTTTAATGGTCATAGTTTGGCTGGAAACTATAGCTCAATGAATCGGAAATTTTTTTCTTGGTCTCCCTTTTTAATCCGTAAGATCTTTTTGAAATCAACCACTACGTCTTTTGTTTCTCTTAGCTTTGTCTTACTTTGCTGCTTAATCGCAACAATTTATTGATGAAGAGTGTGAATTAATATTATTCATTAATATTCAGTAGTTGTTGTATAAATACTGAACGAATTGTTTACCCTTTATAATATTTAGTTAACAAAGAAGGGAAGCGTTCACAGCTTTGGTCAATTAAGAGGTCATGGTTCTTGGGACTAGACCGTGTCAAATTGAAATTACTATACAATGTTTTGCCTTCGATTACATGAGGCATCTTCAGAGATCTTTACCCTGCGAGATCTGGACATTGAACACCATGTAAATGCCATGTTAATTTTGATTTAAAAAATACCACACGCTTTTCCTATTTCCAGATTTTTTTTGGGCAAATTTGACTTTTAACATAACAATGTCATCGTTTCAAAAAAAAAACAAATAAAAATGTCGAAAGCCCTTGCTGAAGAATTTTAAAAAATATATAAATTTATGAAAAAAATCAAAGGCGTTTTTCTTTCTTATTTTAAACGCTATGATGCGCGTTGCTGGTGAAAACAGGAAAATAAATTAGCTATAAATTATCTTGGGAATATAACAATATATCAATAAAGGGTGTCCCAGCCGAGAGTGACCAATTTTAAATGCCTATAACTTTTAAACCAGGCCTGCTAGCTATGTGTGGTTTACACCATTCAACTTCTTTTGGTCCAAAGTTTTTTGTGACAATTTTGCAACTTTTTTGGCACTCATATAGAGCGAGAGAAAAAATGCCGTTTTTCAACAAGGAAATTCTTAGCTATTTTTAATAGAACACTCTGTATATCACAACGTTAAAAAAATAATTCGTGTCTAAGGTATCCGTATACCAATATACAGCGGACTTGAAACTGATAATTTTAGCAGTAAACATTTAAAATAAAGATCTTGGTATTTTTTTTTTAAATTTACAAAGCGATTTGTTCGAGCCTGAAATTTTATTTTCGTTATGTTCATTTTTACAATTAATATACAGGGTGTCCCATCCGACCTTTTTGCAGAGGGAATGAAAAGAATTGCCGTTTTTCAACAGCTAAATTTTATTTTTGTTAACTGAATGTTTAATAAACAAATAAAAACTTAAAACAAATGCTGAATGTGATGTCCATTTTGTTCAACACACTTTTGAAATCGAAGCTTATCGAACGAATTTTGTAACATGTCCTGGGGTATTCTTGAATCACGTTACGAATATTCCATTTGAGGACTGCAAGATTTTGTGGAATTGGATTATAGCGTCTCCCCTTTACGTAACCCCACAAAAAAAATCTGGCACTGTGAGGTCTGAGAAAAAAGGTGCCCCTACCTGGCTCCAAACGTTACATCTATAGACTCCTTTGCTACAAGAGAGTAGTGGCCCCTCCCCACTATCCGTCTTGTTGAAAATGAACTTCATCAATTATCCCTTCCTGTCTAAGCTGAGGATAGAAGAAATTGTCCAACATATGTGCACAGGGGCGTGCGGTGAAATTTTAAGAAAGGGAAGCGATTTTTAGAAACTTACCTATTTGTAATGTAATTGGATTCTTCGACCATTTTTTGCAAATTCGTCAATGACGCCAATGCTCCGACATATTTTGGAGAAGTTTATTTTCAATGGACAACAGCGATGTATGCGAAAGTCTCTCCTGCCCCGTTGAATTTCTCACGAAATTTTTTATACATTTAAGTGTTGAAAAATTGCGTTCTACTGATGAACTTGTGGCACGTGTTGTCAATACAAATTAACACAATTTCGACACTTCGGTGTAGGCATCTTCCAGCTCCTTGTTTTTTAAAAATTGCATTAGTTCCTTAGCGTTATTTTTTTGCGCTAATGTCATCAGTTTCGTAAATCACTTTTAGTTCAGATCGCAGTAACACTCGGTCGAAGAACTGGCCATAATGAAGAAGAAGATATTTAAACGAATCTTCTGGAAAAGTTTTTCCTTTAAATGCATCCAAATTGCAGAGTTCGAGGAATTTAAAATCATTTAAACCGGTAAATCTATAGTTTATTTGTTGCTGAATTTGATCGATTATTTCATAAAAGATGCGTCTGTATGATGTTTCCACATCTCACACCTTGTCTGTTCGAAGACGCTTGGCTTGTGGCTCTACATTTAACGTCATCGTTTTCTCCCAAAATAGGTCAAAGCCATCTCTTTTTTGGCTTAACATGGACTTAAAATCATCCTCTTGTTTTAGGCAAAAACCAATATCATTTGTTTTAGTTTGTAATATATTAAAAACATTGTCCGAGAATAGAAATATTTCTGAAAATATGTTCAACAAATAATTAAAATTAAAATCTCGTTTCAAACAGTCCAAAAACCCCCTCAAACTATTTATTGCTTCTGAGTCCCACGTTTCATTATTTTCTATCATATTCTCAAATAAATTAGTGATTCACGATTTTCAGATACTGTTAACACAAGTCTTCCATTATAGTTCCACCTAATAGGAGCTACTTTGGGCAATCGTTTATGGACAGTGGAGTCCAAAGCTTCTGTATGTTTTATGGCCTTGGAAAAAAAAGCAGCGATGCCACTTGAAGTAACGAAAACTAATTTACACTCTTTAATGTGATTGATGGACTGGGATAAAGCTAAATTTAATTTATAAGCAAAACAATGGACAAACACAACACCTGGGAAAGTTTCTCGAACTTTAGCTTGCAGAACCCCTAATTGTTCTGCCATCACTGCAGCTCCATCACAGCTTTGAGCAACTAATTTTTTCTCTCCATTAATTTCTTTTGTAACGTTATAAACTACGGTATATAATGCATCTGCTGAATGATTTTCGGACACATTCCGTAAACCTAAAAATCGCTCTTGAATACTTCCGTCTGTTTTAACGTAGCGTATTACTATAGATAATTGGCTAAAATTAGTGATATCAGTTGTTTCGTCCAGAACAATAGCAATGAACCACGCCTCGCCAATCTCCTGCTTAATTCTTTTTAGAATAATGGTTGCAAAAGCGGAAATTAAATCATTCTGGATTCGATTCGACGTTCCGCGAAAAACGCTAGACTGCTCTAAATGATTTTTAAGCAATCATCATATTTAACTATTAAACTAAGTAAATCTCGAAAATTTCCTCTATTTGAAGAAATCCTTGTTTCGTCATGACCTCTAAATCTCAATTCGTGCTGTCCGAGAAAACAAACAAGATCGATAAGCCTTCTTAATATTTGCCTATTTTTATCGACTAGTTCATTGTGTTGACGGTGACTAATTTCCAACTGTTTATTAAGGGCGTGTTCAATTCTGGTTTTGCCAAAGACTTTTTCTTTTATGACGGCCTGCAAATGCGCTTTGGACATAATGTGTCTTTTTACAGCTTTATGGAAATTGTTTAAATCGGAAAAACCAGTTTTATTCCAGAGACCTTTTTCATTTTCAAAAAGTTAACATGGCCAGCAAAATAATTTACTTATATTTTGACACCCTGTTAGCCATTTAAATTGTTCGTATTGTAATTTCCGGATGAAAATGCCTAATATATTTTTTCATTTTTGTGGTTAAATTTTTCATAGGCGGTTTTGCCCTTCCTTTGGAAATTATTTGAAGCTTATCAGCGAAGTTTAATGTTGAAAATCCCTTTGTTATTAAGACACACACCACACATTCACACACACTCTTCTTACTAAATTCTCCAACATTTTCAACGTTATTACTGACAGCCGAAGTTGACGGTATTTGCGTATCCACGTCCGTATTATTGTCTTCCATATCGCACCATGCACGACGCGACGTACGTATCACACAACACACGGATAGCCGTTCAAACAAAGAACCTACTCCAACGATAGCTTCCGCCCCCACTTAAAGCACGCGACTGAAATGCAAAAATTGCAAACAGCCGGTGGAAAGTTCAATAACCTTTGGCTCGATTCACAGGAAATCAAGCATACAGGACTTGGCTGCAGAGAAGCTAGCTGCCCGCATAGGTTTTATTCGATTCTATTGCTCGATCGCAGTCAAGGCCGCATTTATTATGGGCTTGATAATTAAGATAATATTTTAGCATTTTAATATATACTAAATTAATGCTTTCCTATTTCAAAAATTACATTTTAGAAGATGTTTGTTAATTTTTTTTGGGGAAGCACTGCTTCCCTTGCTTCCATGGACTGCACGCCCCTGTATGTGCATATATAACACCCCTTACAATTGGTTCATGAAAAAAAAGCTCCATAAATTTTATTAGCAGAGAGTGCACACCATGCCGTAATATTCTTGGATTTCACTAGCCAAAATTCTACAATTGTGCTTATTACATCACCCATGTATATAAAAAGTAGCCTCAGTCAGGTGGGTCCTAAACAGGTCCAATAAAATTTCTCATGTAAGTAGCCTTTTTTCGTAGTCCTGCTGATGTAGTTTGTGAAAAGTCTGAATTTTGTAGGGAAATAATTTTAAAACTTTCATCTTTGGCACTCACTTTTGGATATACCTTTCATATTTGGAATTTTTCTTAATGATATTCAATGGTTACTGTTTGTTATTACCTCATAAATAGCTAAAAGTCGATTTAAATAAACTGGATCAAATATGTTCCTTTTCGACCTTTTTATCTCCAAACAGCCCTGTCCTGAAAACTTCTGCGACCATTTTTTAATAGTGTTTTTGGATGGAGGATGCTTTTGAAACGTATTTCTAAATCTCCCTCTTGAATTATTGATTTTGATTCGTTATAAAACAGTACCGTCTTAGCTTTTTCAATTAGATCGTAAATCATTTTTTAGAACGAATGCTGTCCGAAATTATTCAGTGACAGTGACATTTTATAGTCACCTGTGGATTGTTTTGATTTTTAATGTCCTCAAACATGATAGATTTGAGTTAGGTAATCATGTCGTGGTTTCTCCCTCAATTAGTGGACATTTTAATGAATAAACAACAACAAAAATCCTAATTTTTATAATTATCATCCCAAATTTTGGCCATACAAAAATGAACAAAACGAAAATAAAATTCTAGGCCCGAACAAATCGCTTTGTAAAATCTAATAAAAAATTAGTTTATGAAAATACCAAGAATTGGTTTTAATTTTTTACTGCTAAAATTATCAGTTTCAAGTCCGCTGTATATTTATATACGGATACCTGAGACACGCCTCTTTTTTTGACGTTGTGATGTACAATGTTGAAAAACGTCAATTTTTTGTCTCGCTCTGTATAAGTGCCAAAAAAAATTGAGACAAAGTGCAAAAAACTTTGGACCAAAAGAAGTAGAATGGTGCAAACCGTAGATAGCTAGCAGGCCTGGTTTAAAAGTTATAGGCATTTAAAATGGGTCACTCTCGGCTGGGACATCCTGTATATTAAGACGTTTTTATAGTATTAAACAATTTAAATATATTTCTTTCACTATCTGCATCTTGAAAACGAAATTTTAAAGACCTATGTTCATATAGCTTTTCATATTATTCCATCTCCTAGAACAAATGTGAGAAACACAATATTTCAAAATTTTCTAGACATATAAATACTATAATAAAACTATTAACAACACCTGCGAAGATAAAAAAATCATTGATTGGAGTAGTAAATCTTAAGCATACTTTTATCATTATACAAGGACTTTTTTAACATCCTGTATAGAACTGACAGCTAATAAGAATTGAATTAGTTTTGAAATCTAGATTGTACAAGAGGAACAAATTTATCCAATATAAGTAGCGAGAACTGAATAGGACCTTTTTTGGTCGAAAAATGAGGTTTAAAAGTAAATTATTTTATCTGGGCAGATCAATTATTTATTGAGCAATTTATTTTAAAACACACATTACTTTGTGACCAACTTTCGTATAACGTAACAGAGAAATGACCTACTGAGGTTTGTCTATTTTGAAACCGAAAACAATATTTTTTTTGTTTAAATGATACCTCGGTTACCATCTACCGTGAGCGATTGATTTAATAGTTTAATAAAATGCCCTGGAACAATGTTGCCTAGACCTTACCATAAACTCCGAACATAAACAAGAATGTTCGGTGCCATAAGCTAACGTCTGACTATGAACATCTTGGGTCACTTCAGTGCAGAGAATACGCTGTAACGGACAATCGGCTAGGTTAAATTTAAAATTTATGCTCTATATTGTTACAAGCCTTTGCATTTTTGTAACGTTGATCTACCTGGCATTCCCCTTTCAGCGAATTCAATCGGAAATGTCCAGTATTTGATTTAGGTCATATTAAATGTCTATAAAAAATATTACGTTTCTGTTTCACACTAGAGAATTGTAATTGTTACTATTCAAATTGAAATTTATTATAATTTTTAACGTTTAATGCATTCGTTTAACCGAACATAATTCAAAGTGTAGTTTGTTGTTAGTTCCTACACAATAATTTTAGCTAGAACTTGTAATAGATTATTTGTTTAATTAAAAATTAACGTTGTAGATGGGTCGCAACTCAAAATTAATTTTTTTAAAAATGAATATGCTATACCAAGACCACGAAATTACTAACAAGGCTGTAACTTTTTTTTGACAAGCGCTATCAATTTGAAGTTTTATCATCGATAATTATGGTGTAATTATCGTTGATTTTAAAATGGTAAGTATATGGTTGATTTTTACTCTATAAACAATTTACTGTCTTTCCCGTTTACTTGGAAATACTTTTAACTTTATTATTTTTAAGGGAAATCCTGTATATTATTTTGGACTCTAGTAGAAAGCCTGGAAGCGGGCATCGATGAGTCATCATTAGAGTCCGGATTAAAAAACATAAAAAAAGTTAAAATAAGCGCTTAAAAAGCATGTAATTTTTTACAAAAAAAGCATGAAATATGCATAAAAAAGGCGAAAAAATGAAATACAAATTTATTGTTTATCTAAAAAAAACGTAATATAAAATATAATGGATAAACATTAAAATAAACAGAGCCTCTAATAAACAACAAAACAAAATAAAAAAATTAGTTTTTGTAGAAACAAGCAATAATTAAATGCTGATTTAAATGTTCCATAGTAAAGTTCTGTCTTCTATCACTTAAAATGTTTTTATAGTTGGAAAAACTTCTTTCTACGTCAACATTCGTTATGGGTGCATATTTAAATTTTGCAACCACATCTGGGTTCATCTGTAAGTCTGGGTCAGTACTCCCTGCCAATACCAAAGCAATTTTTTTTTTATTTCTGAAAACCTTCATTTTTAGACAGTGTGTCTTTCAACTTTTTTTGTACTATTTGGCCAGTTGCTCCAGGAACATTGTCAATGGCTGTTTCAAAATTATTAATTATTTTAATGGAAGTATTTAATGTCATTCCTTGTTTCTCGAGGGACTTTATGGTGGAACTGACAAAACTAAAATCAGTTTTTAAATAGGATAAATTGTTTATTAACTCATTTTCATTTAGGACCGTTTGACAATCTTTAATTGCTTTGCTGGCTGTATCCGGTAGCTCAAATATAACTTTTTTAAAATTTTCAAAATTATCTGCATAATATAATGCGGCATCTAACCAAGTGCCCCATCTTGTTAAAACTGGTTCAGGTGGTAATGGAATATTGGGAAATCTTTCTTTAAAAACCAAAGGCGCTTTGACAAAAACCTTTTTTCCATTTTTTATAAGTTCGTTGAGAAGAGGAAATTGTTGCCTTATAGTTTCAGCAACTCTATTTAAGCCGTGAGCTAAGCAGGTACAATGGCATAAATTTGGATAAAACACTTTTAAATTTGTAGCCGTTTTAACCATATACGCTGCCGCATCAGAAAGCATGAGTAACACTTTGCTACAGGGAACTGCTTCTGGCAAGTAAAAGCTTGTTAGTGCCTCATTTACAAATCTTGCCACTGTGTTGCTGTTTGTGGCTTCTAGTTCCTTGGAACATATTAAATATCCTGTGGGTGATATTTCTTTATCAAGGACCCCGATAATTAAATTCGCAACATATCTTCCACAAGCATCCGTGGTTTCATCCACTGTAAACCAAATATAGTGACTTCCAATTAGTTCCTTTATTTTTTGAATTGTTTCATTGTATATAGCGGTGACATAATTTTTTCTAAGGGTACTTTCGTCTGGTATACGCATCTTACAATATTTTTCCAAAAATGACCTTAATCCATCATTTTGTAATTTATTCAAAGGTATATTGGATTGTACCATAGCTCTGCATAAATCAAGATTAAATTTCCTTTGATCGCTCTGTCCTGAAGTTGATTCTAAGTATTCAGCAATTGTCGATTGTTTCGGTCTATTCGCAATCTTGATGTAACTGTGTCTTAATGTGTTGAATTATATTGTATTTTTTATCGCAATTTTTGCAGATCCTCAAACCATTTTTTAAATTAAATTAATTTTCTCAAAAATGTATGTAACTGTGTTTTTTTGTCTTAATGTGTTGAATTATATTGTTTAGCTCGCAAAACAATTGTATGTTAATTCTTTATAGTCTTTAATAAAAAAAAAACATTAAAGAAAATCACAACGTTACGCCAAATACCGAAATACGTGGAAAAAACAGCTGATGCAAGACGCAACTAATACCATAAAATCTATTTTTGGACTGGGGTTTCACCATTTTTTAAAAAGAAGAAACTGCAAATTTGTTTAATTTAAAAGTGTGCTGTGCAATAAATTATTTTACCTATATTTGAGCTTTAAAAAAGCACAAACCATAAAATAAGCATAAAAGTTGAAAAAAAGCAAAATAAGCATTAAAAACAGTGCCTTTTCGGCAATGTTTTTGTCTAATTCGTCAATATTAAAAGCCATCTAATGTTTGCCTGTAATATTTACAAAAAGCATATTGCCTTAAAATCCGGACTATAGTCATCATAAGTAGTTTTTCCCGCAATGAACAGCTGGAGTTGTGACGTCACGGCGGCCATATTGTTAGGCACTGTCATGTCAATGTTCACTTTTGGAAGTTTGTTTACATTGATTAATCGTAAAATAAGGTCTTTTTTCCTGGTTTTTCAAGTAAATGTTTAGTTTTTCTTACATGTATATTGTCGATTTCTAAGAAATAAAGCTTGATTTTTACTTAAATATCCATAATAGATATATGTGTATTTTGGCTATGATTCCTTTTTTACTTTTTAGATTATTATAGCAACGAAATCAGTTATCAGATCGTCAACAATAATTGAAGCTTTTGCAAACAAGAAAAAAACGCGGTAGATTCAAACCATGTGAAAGACTTGGTTTTGATGGGGAACTTCCTATAATCAAAGGGAATGTTCTTCCAGGTATAAGAGAGATCATGTTTAGAAGGTTGAGGTAAGTACTCTTTATACATTTTATATATTATTCATATTGCTAAAAATATTTAATGTGTTAAAACTGTATTTAATTTAGAAACCATTGTTACTGATTTTAATATACTTTGTCAATAATATATTTTTGAATTTGTTACTTGCAGATTAAACTTGATCAATGACATTGAGGAATCTATGTGCAAATGCTCTAGAGGTCAATTATTGTGTCATATATGGCTACATTGCTAATATTTGCTTACCACAATATATCCAGATAACAGATGGGTTAAAAACCATAGATGATTATTTGGTAGAAAACAGTACACGGTAGAAAAAATTTTCTTGGGATTTTGGGATTTTGTAAATCTATATCCTTCCTACTTTCTTTTTAAAAATGCAATTAAATGCGAGTATTTATTAATATCTGCACGACATCACACTCCGCAACATTGAATAGTATGAGCCCAAAAGGAGGACGGTTTTTGAATTTTGAATAGATCATTAAAATAGGCTAAAAATGCTTTCTCCCTGGAGATAGTTTTTATGTTGTTTTCTTCACACCAATTCTGATACCGGGAGTAGGCCAATTCATATTTTGCCCGTGATTTTTCGGACAGAAGACTAGAAATTACGCGGGTAGCCACTTCTTCGATGTCAAATGGAAGATCTGAATCGCTCATGTTGAAAATGTATGAAACTCGTTCCGATCTTTGTCATAAATTGTGCGACAGCTTTATTGTCTAATGTTTTCTAACAAAAATTTAGTTACTTGGTTGCTATGGTATAGTATGTACAGGCAACAGAGGTAATTTGATTTTAAATATGTGATAGGTAATCTTTTCATGAAAATGTAAATTATATTATAGCTTAAGGTTTTAAACTAGGTATGGGCAACCTTTGCTTAGCTGAGGACGTAATTTCGGGACTTCATCAGGTCGCGGGATGTAGGTAAGAAATAAATAAATAATTGTGTTGTTAGTGCATTTGTATTCCGTCTTTAGTATTCTCGTCTAATTTAAAATGAATTTTTCACAAAATGAAATGATAGATATGGTCTATATGTTGGGTGAAGCTCAAAAAAATTGTCTTCTGGCCAAAAGGCTATATAAAGCAAAACATCCGGATCGAGGAGCGCCTTTTAAAGTGACCTTTCAAAATGTCATGGAGAGATTTGATGCTAGTGGCAATGTGGCATATTCGAAGAGAACAATTGTCAATAAAGTTGGTACATATCAATATAAAAGAAATCATATAGAAGAAAATCCCAGTTTAAGTAGACGACAACTTGCTAGTTTAACTGAGACATCACAATCTATAGTAAGCAGGACCACAAGAAGATATAAATATCATCCATGTCATATGGAATTACACCAAGAGTTGCACGATGAAGATTTTGAAAGGCGTGTTAACTTTTGAATAGAATAGAAGCATCCGGACTTTTTAGCGAATATCATGTTTTCCGATGAAGCTACATTTAGAAGTTAGTTAGTCTGATAAGTGTTTTTTTCTGTATAACTTTAAAGATCAGAACCTATTAATATAAGTTTTCGACTCTCTAAATTGAAATGTATTCCTTCATTGAAGTGTATTTACTTATTTGCAAACTAGACGAGTAGACTCCTTCAACACAATTTTTAAATAATTATAATATTATGCAAGTTCACGGATCCTTTGCTTTGAAATGTAAGATTCATTCCAAAAACATAATATTGTCTAAAAAGTTCGGAAATGATCCTACTCGGATTTTAAAATCTTCAGCGTGTAACTCTTGGTTTAATGTAATATGAAATGGATGATAATTATATTTTCTTGTAGTCTTGCTTAATGTAGATTCTGATGTTATTAAAATCTTAAGGTTATTAGATCATTTTTGTTTGTAGCAATTTTATTAACAAATAATTATATTATCTAAATTTTCATTGGATTAATTTTAAATAATAAACTATTGTATTCATATTAAATACTTTTGTTTTACTGACAGCTACTATGGCTACTTTGATCGAGTTGGTAATTTTCTAAATTTCGAAAACTGTTGAAGATAGATATATAACATATGTAATAAAAGTTGAATATTTTTTATGCTTAAAAAGAATAAATAAAAATATACAGGAGGTTCCATTTAAAAAAACTGAAATAAATTGGTTTAAATATGTTAAAGTTGGGCATTTAAATTTGGACACCTTGTATGTAATATCTTCAATATTATGAAAGCAGTCCCTTTATTCCATGCCTATTTTATGCAGAAGCAAAATATTTTATTTTTAGTGGCACAATTAGACGTTATATTGCTAAACATAGATGTGCATCAAATTTATATTTTTTTTTCGTTTAAAGCTAAATATTTAAGAAAGTATCAATTTTAGCCATATAACATGTTATACAAAAAATTGTTAAGATTTTATGTAGAATTTAAACATCAAGTCAAATATAGGGTGTAGTATTTAAAAAAATACTACTTTTTTGACGCACCCCGTTTAATTCAAAATATTTTTAGAATGAGCGCGATTTACATATGTATCCCATAGCATAAACAGTTTCTTTCCAAATTGTACTTGCTCGACGTAAATTTACTTTTTTCAATCGTTGACTCACCCGGTACAGCTGATTTACCAATTGCCCTTGTTTTTGAAGCTTCAAGTTCAGGTCGTTTAAGTGTTCCGTGATGTCTACCAGGAATGCCAAGTCACAAAGCCATGTTGGATCACAAATATTCAGCAATATTTTCACTTTTCTTTCATTTCCATAAAATCAGTTTTTCTTTTCCAAGGTCTTGAAATCTTTTTAGCAGTTTACCTTTGCTTAGCCACCTTACTTCGAAATAGTATTACACATCATCGTGTTCTGAAGAGAGTCCATCCAAAAATGCTTTAAACTGGCGGTGGTTAAGACCGCGGGATCTAATGAAATTGATGAAACTTACTACCACACAAGTTTTGTCGGTGAATAATGCAATGCAGAATTATTAAATCACATTTATAACGGTTGCTCTTTCCTTCAGAATTCCGACCATTGAAGGAGCAATATCTGCGCACACTCCAACTAATTTACACCACTGCAAACCATATTGCTCAAAAATATAAGAATAGCTAACTGGGCTGTATCAGATACATTGGTACTCTCATCCAAACAAATCGAAAATGCTTGAAAACAAGCCAATCTATCAGTCAATGTTTATTTGATATCACTAGCCATCATATCTATACGTCGAACAACAGTACGTCGCGATAAGCTCAATTTCTCAAACTCTTTCTTCTTTTCTGGACACAAAAGTTCAGCAGCATCTACTAGGCTCTCTTTAACAAACTCTCCCTCAGAAAATGACTTCGATCTTTTCGCTATTTTGGAACTAACGATAAAACTAGCTTTAACAACACTGTCTAGATTTGATCTTTATGAATGGAACATTTGTTGCTGTTTCCCTACATCGGTTATGAGTTTTAAATTTTCTCCTTTCTTAACTTGCCCGTAAATAAATTATATTGAGCGAAATGCTTACTGGAGTAATGCCGGTTTATATCGTATTCTTTTATAAGAAAAATTGTTTCATTGCACAATAAACACATAGGTTTACCACTTTGCATGATAAAAAAGTATTCAGCAGTCAATTTGTTTTGGAGTTGACGACATTCTGATATGCACATGCGCTAAGCGGTTTATATATTACCCACAATAAGCAACTAGAATACTCTCGAATCGTGGCGATCGTGTGAGAATATGCGATGCGAGCGCTCAGAGCCAACTGTCCTTCATGACGCAGCGCTCGGAGCACTTCAAGGTCATCCAGCGGCTTCCCGAATGTTTATCTGTTTGTCTCTTTCTAAGGACTATTTCTGACTCGATCTGTGGCGTTTCACTGCGTACGCTTAATAAATTTATTTGTCGATTTTAGTCTTTATGGTTTGAAAAATATAGTTTTAGGTTGGTTGACTAGTATCTTTATATTTTCAGAATGTCCGTGGTATTCGATCAAAATCACAACTGATGCTGACTAATACCTCTTCTAGCAACTTCGATGTAATTATGCTTACCGAGATATGGCTTAATGTCTCTTTTCATAGTGCCAAGTTTTTTGATCGCTGTTTTTAGAAAGGATCGAAATTATGACTTGCTAAATTGTGAGCGTGGGGAAGGTTCCTTAATTGCGATCTCGTCCCGCTTTCAGTGCTCAATTATAGACACCCCAGCTTCAGTTCACTATGATGATATATGAATTAAAACTAAGATCAACCGTTTACAAATTGTCTTGGGTTGTGTATATATTCCTCCAGGGTCTCTATTGGATTGTTATGTGTCTTTTTGTGATTTATGTGAATCGTTAAAGGATCGTTTTAAAAGGCATAAATTTATTATATGTGGTGATTTTAACCTTCCACTTATTGAATGGTCCTTGGATTCTGGAACCATAATTCCATCAAGAATACAACCAGCAACAGCGGAAACTGTGATCGACACAATGTGTTTTCTTGAACTTAATCAAGTCAAATATATTTTCAATTCCCGCCTACGTATTCTTGACCTCATATTTGTTGATAATTTTGAGGCGATATCATGTTATCATGATTTTCCATTATCAAATATCGACACTCTTCATCCTCCTCTAAATATCTCTTTAGACAGGGGATCTCCATTGCTTCAAGATGGGGCGACTCGACAAGTCTTTCAGTTTCATAAGGCCAACTTTCACGGGCTTAACGGATTTTTTGCAGAAACTGACTGGTCCTTTGTGGAGAAATGTGATGATATTGACGAAATCGTACGACAGTTCTACAATGTTGTTACGGATGGACTGGCGAGGTTTGTACCCAAAAAGAGGGTCAAGTCCAACAAGTACCCCATTTGGTTTAATAAAACACTCCAAGGACTTATTCGCGAAAAAAACAAACTGTACAAAAATATAAGAGTACTCTGCTTCATTCTGACTATCTTGTTTACTCTAACAAACGCCGTAAGGTTCAATTTCGAACCGATTGGTGTTATCTCATGTTCGTTACTAGTTCCGAGTAGCTGATGCCTGCGAATATAGGGTACTTTTGGTCGTTCATTAGGGGTTTGAGGGTATCTTCTGGTCTACCGAGTCTAATGACCTACCACGGTTTAAAGTACAATGATCCTTCAGATATCGCGAATGCTTTTGCGGACCATTTTCAGACATGTTACTCCGTACCCGACACGTTTTCTGAGTGCGAAGTAGCTCTCTTTTATTGGGTTGTTGCGACACACTATCGGCTCCCCTGAGCGCAATTTTCTAAAGATCTTTTGACATGGGAGTATTTCCCTCAATCTGGAAGTTCTCCAACCTTGTGCCTATTCACAAAAAGGGTGATAAATCTGAAATCACCAACTATAGAGGAATTTCAATGATCTCCGCCATTCCAAAACTCTTCGGGGCTCTTTTGACTGATGAAATATTTTACACCTACAAAAATTACATTTCCCCGAGTCAACATGGCTTTTATCAGGGTCGCTCTACAGCGCCCAATCTTGCCATATACCAGGATTATCTGGTCTCCTCTGTCGAAGCGCGTCATCAAGTGGACTGCATCTATACAGATTTATCAAAAGCATTTGATAGTGTACGTCACAAACTAATAATGATCGCCTCTTATCTTAGCCATCGTAATCAACGGGTTGTGGTGCAAGACTCAGTTTCTCGTGATATTTTAGTCGCCTCAGGAGTGCCATAAGGGTCCCCCATTGAACCAATATTATTCCTTCTCTTCATAAATGATGCCTCTTCCTGTTTTAGGAATAGTAACTGCCTTTTGTTTGCTGACGACTTGAAATTCTATAGCTCTAATACAAGTGGTGCGAGTTAAACTGTCTTTCCCTTAATGTTGCCAAGTGTACGTCCATTCGCTTTACAAGATCACCTAACCACATTCCAAATACTTACAAAATTGGTGACACAACTCTTGGAATTTCCTCTTGTGTGAACGATTTGGGCGTCATATTCGACAGCAGTTTATCTTTTAACCAACACATAGAGTCAATTGTATGTAAAGCTTTTAGACTGCTGGGATTCATTAAAAGACATTCTCGGCATTTCAGCGATGCTAACGTGATCGTAACCCTATACAACTGCTTTGTTAGAAGCTTACTGGTATATTGTTCAGTAATTTGGCAGCCCCATTATGCATGCCACATAGATTGGATCGAAAGAGTACAACGTAAATTTGTAAAATACTTATTATTTAAATTCCATTTTCCTTATCAAAATGTCTCCTATGAAACAAGAATACTACTGTGCGGTATGCAAAGTTTAGCCCAGAGACGCAAACATGCCCTACTCCTATTTGTGTTCAAGTTGCTTAATGGTATGATCCACTATGAGCACCTATTGGGTCAGGTAAACTTCTTGGTTCCAGCCCGACGTACTCGTCACACTTCCCTTTTTCTTGTAAGGAGGCACAGGACTAACTATGGTCAAAATTCATTTATTGATCGCCTTTGCTTAAATTATAATAAATTTTTCTCCGACTATGATATATTTAGCATTAGCCTTTAGACCCCCAAAAGATTCCTTAGATTCGGGACTATTTAATTGTTTAAAGGTTCGTGCTTCATTCCTCTCTCGCTTTACTCTATATTTTTATTTTATATGCATTTTTGAATTTTATTGTTTATAGCAGGATACCATTGTATTTGTATTGTATTTTTAAGTTTTGTATTTTATATCTTGTACCATTTAGAGATTTATCTCTGTAGTGTATGTATGACCAAGTAAATAAATAAATAAATAGACAGTAATTACAAATAAACTATGTGGGCTAAATCTTTTTTTGCGGGTATTATCTTTTAAACGATGGGAGTTACAATTTTGTACGATACATATGCACGAGTTGTGTAATTTCCACACGCGTATGTTAGTAATGGTTTTATCGTACTAGTATCGTAAATGTCTATTATTTAACCATTTTAATTTAATTTTACATCTTTCATAAAGAGGGATTTTACGTTTATGACTACAATGAAATAAAGTATACTTTATATAACGATAGTAGAAAATTACTATTCTGTCTATTTTTAGATGGTAGTAGCGATTTATGTAACAAGTAAATTAGATATTTTTTTTACTAGGCGGAAAAATAGACGCACGGGCCGCTTTTCTATTAGGGTTAGGGTGGACGAATATAACAAACGAATCTAGAGCCAACATTTTGACAGCGCGAAAGCGTTAAATATAAACACGGCAACAGTACTTTGATTCGCGATTTTAAGTGTAATTTACATTTTTCATAAATTTTATACGCCCAAACATACAATGAAATATAGAGTACTTTATTTAACGACCGTAGACAAAATTAATTAATTTCCCTCGATTTTTACAAAATTTAAAGTACACCACACAGATCTAAAACATCGACGAAAGGGGGAGGTATGTCAAAATCAGCCTGTTGTCATGGATATACAGAGTTGTAACCAATTGCGAATAATCATTGCACCGTTTCCATAGTTACACACATTCTTTTCATAGACTTAGATTCGTGTGCCAAACTTTAAATGGAGGGTACTTGTCAGACCAATCCATTCTTAATTTTTTTTTTAACTCCAACTACTGTAAATACTCGGGGCTACGTCATTTGTGAAGGATTTCCTGGCCTCCCACTGAAAACTTCTTTTTATGCAACTTTAAACGAGATTTGAAAGTCAAGTTTTTTGTAAGAAAATATATTTTTACTAAACAGCCAGCAGCTGACTTTTTTTTCTCTTGTGTAACTAAAGTTGATAATTTGTGTTTTATTCGACTTTACACTATGTATTTGAATTTCATTGATATTGCTTCAAATTTTTTGCAACAAATAATAATTTTACCAACGTCAATTTTATACGTCAAAGGATATAATGAAATATAGAGTACTTTATTTAACGACCGTCGAAAAAAATCTATTATTCCAGTCTGGTGGTGAAATTTAATTTTCGCACTAAGCAGACCCAGTCCAATTTTGAGTATAATTACATCAAGAAATCGACCGTTACTGGAAGCCTAAAGTAGGCTGCTTGCGTCCTGGCATGCCCGTATAATAACCAATCTCGCATGTAAGAAGGATTAGAATAATCGAGGGGTCCTTTAATCGAATTTTCATTAGTCCTGACCCGGGCCACCGGGGCCAAAGGGGTTCGCAATTCAAGACAGCTGGACACGCGTGCGTATGTACGTTTCGGATTACCTAGACCTCATAAGCTGAATTTTGATGCCCCTACTTATTAATAACCGCTTCGAGATATTTTCTTTTCGGCGCCGATTTACCAGATATGACCCAAGTGTCCACGAAAATGTACTGCATTATATAGAAATCATTTTAGGCAATATGTAGAAAACGTCTACATAGAATAATAAAATAATTATAGGTTTATTTGCAAAATCAAAAACAATGGAGTTTAATTTGACGATTCGCCTCTCATAGCAGGCTTTTTTTAAAAATTGATCATTCCTTTATTTTTTTGTTTGTACTCATAAAGCTTTCCATTTCTATTTAGAAATAATTTTAAAAATATTTAGTATCAAATAAACATTTAATCTCAAATTAAAAAAAGACATCCACAATTTTAGAATTAATTTAAAATGTTTATACTATTTACAAAAAATTATTACAATTAATAAAATAAGGGTACAAACCCCGAAAAATTCATGGTTCCAAGTAGTTTACCTATTGTGGCTTGTGTAATGTTTGTATGTTGTATTTTCTAAGAATTCTTTCCATTCTGTTGAGTTCGTTTTTTCTCGTCTGTGTTTCAGTTAATGGCACGGATCTAGATATTAGAGTATTGGCCACAACTTGAATTCATGCTCGGCGACGATGTGATCTTGCATTTAAATATCTGTCGGTATCTGTACACAATGTATTCGAAATATCCGTTATGCAGTTTTGTGGTCAGAACGTCTAAAAATGGAAGTTTGTTGTTTTCCTCTAACTCTAAAGTAAATTGTATTCTGGGATGTATGGAATTTACGTGTTTCAAAAGGTTTTAGAGCTCTGTATAACCATGTTGCCATATAATAAATATGTCATCCACATACCGAATCCATAATTTGGGTTTTAAACTTGCTTTCTCAAGAGCTTCTTTCTCGAAATATATCATAAATATATTTGCGACTACTGGTGATAGCGAGTATCCCATTGAACCACCGTCTGTTTGTTTAGATATACATTTGCCCGGAGAGTTCTATTATACGTGCCTGGAAAACCTCGTTCATAGCAATCTTGTTTAGCTTTGTCCATGGAAATACTAGAATACAGCGACTTGACATCTAGGCTTGCTATGATATCGTTTTTTTCAAGAACGATATCTCGTATAAGTAGCACTACCGATAGGTCTGATGGGCGCCCCTGGTTGGTGTATTTTTGGTAAACCATAGAGTTTAGGACATCTGCTCGACTTTTCCCATGCTATGATTTTTTGTTGTATTTCGGGGTTTATTTTATTTTTAGTGGTTTTTTCTAAGTATATATTCGAAATGACAACGCAATGCTTAGAAAGCAGAGTTAAAGGCCATAAGTATACTAAAAATGCCTCTACTGCCCTTCACAAGCATAAACAAACAACAAAACATGAGTTAAATGTCAATGCAACCCAGATTTTAGCACAAGATAGGAACTATCGTATACTAACATTTAAGGAAATGATAGATATAAAAAAGGAGAGGGCAGTAGTTAATGATAAAAAGGATATTTGTTGTTTAAGTCGATTATATTTTATCCTAATTAAATAATCAGAGAACATTTCAGATTCAAAAATGGTCTTTTCCCTATATACATTTTTAACAGAAAATAAACTTACCTCTGTATATCTACTAAAAATATTATTTTTTTTCACTGGTAGCTCAGTCTCAGATAAATTCTACCGTTTTTATTATCACAAAAAAAATGATAACCGAAACGCTCCAAACCCGATCAGTCTAATATAATTTACGCTACTAACTCCACAATCATGTAAATAGCTATTTTAAAGTGCGTACCGTAAAAAATAAAAATTTGGTATATAATGGATAGATGTATTTTAAAGTGTGTTTTGTCGAAACTAATCATTTTATTTGTCAAACATAGCATACCTAATATTAGTACAATAATACAAAAAAATATGTTTTAAATTTAAAATTATTAATATGACAATTTATAGTTTTAAAACCTTCTAACGTTTCTAGTATGTATGATAATGTTTGCGTCTTTGTATGGAATTTCCTGTGTTTTTTTTTTAATAAAAACACATTTTTAGAAATTAAGCAAGCTCAAATGAAGTCTTGAAAAAGCTCAGTACTATGAGCGAAACGCTGAAAATTATGTTTTATTACCAACCTGAAAATAATATTTATATTTTTTTATATAAATTTAAAATAACATAAATTTAAAATCAAAACAACACCTCGCAAATCTCTTACAAATTATGTTTGCAAGTTTTGTTTTAATTTTGTAGTTATAACTCTTGAAGAAGCTAATAAAAAAATGGCGAAATATTGAGTACATAAAAAAGAAAAATCGGTAAACTCCTTTACCCGGAACTTCCCTCGATATGAATTATTACTTTTATTGGAAAGAGTGAAGTGTAATCCAAGTTACTTCAGTATATAGGTTTACCATTTCCTTTCTACCTATGCCACCCTTGACTTCTGGGCATAATTTAAAATAAATTCAGTAAGTATCCCATATTCACATTTAATTTTTCTGCAAAATTAAAAATCAATTGAACAAGATTTTTTATACGTTGATTGTTTAAACATTTTATTTGGCTGACATTTTGTTTCGCCATCTTAAATTGAAAACCATATTTGCAGTCTTTTCCTACTCCGTTGGTCCCCAGATATCCCAGATATTAAGTTTCTGAATGGTCTTAATTAACGATTCTCTTGTTGTTATGTTAGAGTAGTGTGTTATTTGGGGTTAGGATCCAGTAAAAAAAACAAAGGACCTTTTTTAAATTGCCGACGTTTCGCCAATTTACTGTTGCATCCTCAGGACACAGATTTTATATCCTGCGTGAAACCCATATTAATCTTTACCTATTCCATTGGTCCGCAGATATTTCCTAACCCCAAATAATAATATAGATATTTCCTAACCCCAAATAATGCCACTCTAACATAACAACGAAAACCATCTTCCGGTTCGTCTCGTCGAATGCAGACCTCTGTGTTATCAACATAAGTGGTTCCACGTGTTCGGTTTTGCTGCTTTATTTCGGGGGGAAACGGGAGACTCAACCGCTCAGTGTGGAAACTAACGACCCCGCTAGAAAGGGAGCAGACGGTGTGAACGTGTGAGGCCTAGTTGTTCCTGCATTCTATCTATCGTTCGTCTGCCCCAGTTCTACAAAGAATATTAGCGTAATGGCCGCCACGTGGTGGGAGTGGGAGGGGTAAGGGAATAGCTTCAAAGAAAGGGTCATCTCGTGATATCAGTAGTACTCTCAAGGGGCACCTAGTAGAAGCCAAGTATCCGGGAGTTTAAAACTCGCCATCCGGACATCCTACCGATAACGTCTCCAAACTGGAATAAGGTGCAGGGTCGACTTCGAGGGTCGCCGATTTAACGACTCTGAGCCCCGGACGGAGAGCAAGCTGTCGACTGCCTAGTAGCAAAGCCAATAAAACCTGTTATGCAACAGGATAAACAGGAAAGTCAAGTCAAGTCAACGAAAACCATTTAGAAATTTAATATCTAGGAAATATCTGTGAACCAACGGATTAGGTAAATACGATAAGATGGGTATCATGCAGGATATAAAATATATGTGTCCTAAGGATGCAATAAAGTTGCGAAACGTTGACAAGTTAAAAAAACTTGTGTGTATATATATATATATATATATATATATATATATATATATATATATATATATATATATATATATATATAAACCAGGGATTTTTCTTTAACCATATATTTATACCTGAAAATCTTATTTTCTTGGGTCTGGGTTAATAATAAAACACAAGTTTTTCACGTCAAATCAACGTTTCGCTTATAGTGTTCAGCTTTTTCAAGACTTTATTTGGGATGGCTTGATTTCTAAAATTTTTTTCCAATAAAAAACAGGACATTAAACACAAAGACGCAAACATTATTATGCATACTGGAACATTAAAGGGTTTAAAAACTATAAAATTTTCATAGTAATAATATTAATTTTAAAACATATTTTTTTTGTTGTTTTTAGTTCTTTTTTATAGAGGCACAGCTTAGTGATAATTAAATAATACCAGGTATAGTACGTCTAACAACATAAAATATTTAGATTCATTACATTACAAAACATGCGTATTTAAGGACACAAACTTAAAACATATCTATACATATAAACTAAATTTTTAATTTTCACGGTACGCACCTTGAAATAGCGATTTACATGTTGTGAGTTAGTACAGTAAATTATATTTGAAGAATGGGGTTTGGAGCATTTCGGTTATCATATTTTTTTTGTGAAATAAAAACGGTAGAATTTATCAGAGGTTCAGCTACAGTGAAAAACAAATAATATTTTTAATATGTATATACAGAGGAAAATTTATTTTCTGTTTAAATTTAGACATGGAAAAGAAGATTTTTAAATTTGAAATGTTTTCTGATTATTTGATTAGGTTAAAATATATTTGACTTAAACCACAAATATCCTTTTTATCATTAACTGCTTCACTTTCTTTTTTTATTTCTATCATCTCTTTAAATGTTAATTTACGATAATTATTATCTTGTGCCAAAATCTTGGTTGCACTGAAATTAAACTCATGTTTTGTTGTTTCTTCATGCTTGTGAGGGGCAGTAGAGGCATTTTTAGTACATTTATGGCCTCTAATTCTGTTTTCCAAGCATTGAGTTGTCATACCGATATATTTTTTAGAGCAATTCAAACACGGAATTGAATAAACTAAGTTCGATTTCTTTGACTTGACTTAATGTGAAAAAATTGTGTTTTATTATTAACCTAGACCCAAGAAAATAAGATTTCCAGGTAATATATATATATATATATATATATATATATATATATATATATATATATATATATATATATATATATATATATATATATATATATATATATATATATATATATATATATATATATATATATATGTATAGGATATACAATACAAGAGGATCGTTAACGAAAACCATTTAGAAACCTAATATATGAGAAATATCTGCGGTCCAACGTAATAAGTTAATATGGATTTCGTGCTGGATACCGAATCTACATATGTGTCCTGAAGATGCAACAATAAAGTTGCGAAACGTCGACTATTTAAAAATAGTCTTACTACTAACATAACAACAAAAGGATTGTTAACGTCGACAAATAATACACCACTGCAACAAACATATTGAATTTTTGCCAAAATATGCCATCTCCATGACGGACCGACGAAATTGATAAAACATGTTTTTTGGAATCTAGGGACGCTAAAACGTAAAGATATGTAAATCCTGAGAGGGTGATTTTCTTTTACTAGTTGAGTCCTATACCACAATTAGTTATGGCACCCAATTTGAAATCAATCCATTAAGTACTTTTAGGCTGAATTTTTAAATATTTTATTTTACCCTCATTTTGTTCCGCATATAAAACCATTTCGTTCCGCCATTAGATTCGTATCAAAATTTTAACAGTTGATTTCAACATAATACTTGACGTTTATGCAAAATTTGAAATAAATTGGCAGTTTTTTCATAATAATTTTTTTAACATTTCACAACGCCGCCGGATTTTTACCAAACTATTACAAGGTCATACCCACATAACCCCTATTTTTTGAAAAAAATTTGAAGTCAATCAGGTAAATAGTCTTTAAGATATGCCGCGAATTGACAGACAGACATATCGACAGACGGACCGACGGAATTGATAAAACATATTTCTTTGTTATCTAGGGACGCTAAAATGTAAAGACGTGTAATACCTGAGAGGGTGATTTTTTTACGATTACATACTTTTTATATGGCTGCCATTTTGTTCGGCCACCTTGAATTAGTACCACAATTTTTCTAGTTGATCCATATACCACAATTAGTTATGACACACAATTTGAAATCAAACCCTTAAGCAATTTTTCAGGCTGAATTTTAAATATTTTATTAAGCCGCCATTTTGTTCCGCCATCTTGGATTCGTACCAAAATATTACCAGTTGATTCCAATATAATACTTGATGCTTTTTGCAAAATTTGAGATAAATTGGATGAGTAGTTTTTTAATAATATTTCTTCAGTACGCCGCCATTTTGTTTCACCATATTGGATTTTTACCAAAATGTTACCAGGTCATCCCCATATGACCCTTAATTTTTGGCTGAAATTTGAAGTAAATCAGGTAAGTAGTCTTTAAGCTATGCCACGAACTGACAGACAGACAGACCGACAGACGAATCGACAGAATTGATAAAACATATTTTTTGGCATCTAGCGACGCTAAAACGTAAAGATGTGTAAAACCTAAGAGGGTGATTTTTTCACGATTACAAACATTTTATTTGGCCGCTATTTTGTTCGGCCATCTTCAATTAGTATCACTATTTTACTAGTTGATCCCTATACCACAATTAGTTATGGCGCACAATTTGAAATCAAACCATTAAGCAGTTTTTCAAGCTGAATTTTTAGATATTTTATTATGCCGCCATTTTGTTCCGCCATCTTGGATTCGTACCAAAATTTTACCACTTGATTTTAACATAATACTTGATGTTTTTGCAAAAATTTTTTAATGTTACCATGTATGTATGACCCTTAATTTTTGACCAAATTTTGAAGTCAATCGGATAAGTAGTTTTAAATGTATAGTAATGTTTTATATTTTATGAATTTAAAATATAAATATTGTATAATTTGCGGATTGTCAAGATAATTAATGATTAATGAAGGTCGTAAAATGGTCGAAAGATTTTGACGTTAAACAAAAATATAAACTCATTCAACATCAATGTTGTGTTATATTGTGAAAACAAACAAGAGGAAAATACCAGATTTTAAGTAACTGGTATGTAATGTGCTTAGAAAATTTTTAAAATCCTTTTATTGGCTAAAACTCCTCCTAATAAAAATATTTCAAACTGAATAAAATGATAAAATATTCGGAAAAGTTGAGACTTTGATGTAAACTCAACAATAACTTCACAGATGTTTTAAATTTATTATATAAAGAGAATGTTTTAGTTACTCCTGTATATCACCACATTTAATAAATACGATACACGATAAATAAAATATAACTGAACGTTTAAATTTTATAACAATTTTCTTTGTTCGGTCAAATTTGCTACCTAGTGTATTCTTCCTGATCAATTATTTTAAATTGCCGAAAGCAAATTACCCGTACGTCGAATTAGTAGGGCGAATAAAATCCCTTAGTTTCTCCCCCAGAAAATAGGATAAGTTTTACACACTTGACTCAGTTAGTGCTATTGATTAAGGCTGTGCCGTCCGCGGTCCAGCGCGCCTAATTAGCCTTATCTCGGTGGCGGCTGGGGCTCTCTCTTCTCTAATTCTCCCCCCTAGTATGCCGATTTATAGCTTGGGGGTGAGGCGCGGGATGTGATATCATGTAAGAACGCGAGGGATATAAAGGGCATACTAAGATACCCTAAGCTATATATCCTAAGCGCTAAAACGCTATATTGTTTATAAGTTTTTCTGCTAAAGAAATATCATTTCAGACTTGAAATTTAAAATAATTGAATACTAGCTTTTAACGTTTTTAAAACCTTTTTTTTCCTTGTCGTTTCCGAATGTAACACATTTCTAACTGTTTTGAAGGAACAAAAATGTGTCTTTATTTAACTTAAAAAAAGTGTTATTTTACAGGTAAAAAAAAATCAGTACATTTCTTTTACCCGGAACTTCTCGCGTTCCGGTTCTTTTTACTAACCCTGTATACGTATTGGTATTACCGCCATCAGCATGCCGCCGCACGGTGACGGGCCGATTTAACAATAAATAGAAGCAAAGAATTGAAAAAAAAAACAATAGGTCTTTGGATTTTGTTCCTTTATAATTAAATGTACTTATATTTAATTAGGAATACTGTATTATTATTTACTAAATAGTAGAAAATCGACCAAGTACGTCTACGTCTGATTTATGCTGTCTATAACCGACACTTTGTAAATCGATACGAACGCCCAGCTCTGTTTGCTTTTAGAAAAAAAAATTCTTACCTTATTCTGTTACTCAATTTTCTTTAAAATCAAATAAAACACAACCAATCACAGCTTGCTTGGTAAAAATTAAAAGGTAGATGGAACCACTAATCATAAAAAAATAATGAGGCGCCTTCAGATTTTGGCACGTCGCACACTGGTCGATTTTGCCAAAAACATGGCATAAATTAACCTGATGTATTTTGTTAGTTTTTATTGAGTAAAATATGTCTGGTTTGGTAAAATAAGTCATTAAAATTGTTTTGTTGACATTTTTTTAAATTTTATTTTATTATACAGGGTGTTAAAATTAAAATTATTGCCTTATTATTAGATCAGCGCATCTTTTATATATAGCGAGCCTGTGAACGTCTAGAAAAGTATACCTGGCTCTATGATATGATGATCTAAACTAAATTAACCTTAGTACTACTGTTGACAGTATCCGAAATACAGGGTGTTATTTTTTGTAATACCTTTTTTCTTTTATATAACTTATACATTTCTAAAGATAATTTCTTTAAATTTTGGAGGCAGGATAGTGGTCCCAATGGCTTCAATACCCCTATAATAAATTTTAGAAAAACATACCTAGTGTTGTTTTGTCGGGGCCAGTTAAATACCACCGAATGCTCTTACTTTGAAAATCAAAATTTCCATTCTGATTTTTCTAAAATCTATTATTCATGTTTTGCTCTCTCAATATAAACATAACGATAAGATAAAGATAAAGATAATTTATTAGTGCCAATTACAATAGTGTTTGCACAAATCAATAGAAATATATACAACATAAATAACAAAGTGCTTTTGCTTAAACTAGTATACAGTATATTGAGAGCAAATTAGACATATACATATATAAAAACTATCATAAAGGTATTGTAAACCTTGGACCTAAGGCCAGTAACTTTATATCTATATCAATATTTTTCATTATAACCTTACGAAAAATACTCCAAACATCCGAAATCAGTAAGAATTTACTGACTGTGATTAACATTATGACAGTAAAACATTACAGAAATCAAATACAACAATAAGAAAAAATACTAGACGTGTTTTTACATATTATATTAAGAATTATTCGAACGACACTTTCTTGTACCCACTAATATCCATTTATATTGTACAACCAGTAATTATGGAAATTTTTCATTATAATCACTGTAATTCACAAAAAAACATAATGATATGTATATTAAACACAAACAACCCTTACGTTACTTACAGGTCCATATAATGTTTTACTATATTTTTGTTTTTTATAAAAAAATAAAAATATCCGGTTATTTGAATAGAATTGTCACATTGTTTTGCTCTAAACTAAGTCTGATGGGTACTAGAGAAGTAAAAAAGATGCTGGAATCGGAATTACTGATATTAAAACTCTGTTTGTATTCTGAATGTCCTGAAGAACCATCAAAACCCCATTTACAAATTAAAGTTAAATCGGTCAATTTTTCAATGACATTTCATGCTTCAGGACAACTCCTTGTGTTTGAAGCAATCTTAGACATGTATGATTAAGTGGATTTTGAAGTGAAACTTCAGCCTGAGACTCTCTCACAACAATTCCATCAGGGTAACATCGTTTTTTTGCCCCTAAGACGAAGATGGTTTAAAGCTTGTATTCTTATGAATTTATATTGCAATTTTGATAGCTTCGCTTCAACCATCAATGAAAGAGCTTCGTCTCCACTAAGCCCGGAATAAGAATATTGATTTTTTTTATTTAGTAAGGAGAAAATCGTCTGCTTTTGCAGGCTCTTGATTTAATGTTTTTAATAATTTTGCTGCATTAACATTTTTTTCGCTCCTATACTTCATTTGGGCAGCTTAGACTAATTGTTCTGGTCTAAAATTTTGGCGTAATTTTTCAGTTTTTTGTCTTTTTATTCTCTCATTTTCGACCTCTATTGCCACCTTCATTATGATTACGAGAAAATGAAATTCTAGTCTCAAGCCATACACTAAATTCTTCAAAAAAATCTTTGTTTTCTTCTGTTTGTAGAATTCCATTTATTCTTAAATTTATAATAAAAGTTATTCAAAGTTTTTATAGCCTCAGTGGTTAATGATGTATAGCCGGTCAGTTCTAAAATTCTGCCTTTTAGTCTTAGGAATTTGATTTTTAGATTTTTTTCCGGGAAACTTATAATAATTTCACTTAGTTGTCGATATCTTAATGTCAAAACTCCATGTTCGCCTGTGAAAGAAATAAAAAAACCACAGATAGCGAATTATTTTTGATGAAATTAATTAGAACCTGAAATTATCGGTATTTATTGGGTAAATGCGCGATAGTTTTTTTTCGGTATTAAAAAGATGCTTTTTTAATACCAAAAAGCTGTTTTTAAAAATATCATATCGCTTTATTAAAGAACATGCGAAAATAGACAATTAAAAATATGTTAAGAATTGCAATGCAATGCTTGATGTATTACAAAAAAATTAACATGATAAATTTACCAGAAAGGCCACATTTACACTATCTTTTGGCTGTTGCATACCCTATCGACTATTTTATAAACTAAAAATTATGTTTTAACCTTTCAATGATTTTATACATCTAAAATTAACGACTATACTTTTTGAGATGTGGCGGATGGTAAACCTTGATTTAATTACTATGTATTTTCCTATCGACATTTTTCGGCAACGTTTGTCAACAGAAAATATAAGAAGGACGTAGGCGTAATTAAAAAATATATATGCGATGGGTGAAATATGGTGAAATCATAAACAAAATGACTTTTCAATTTTGAAATCAAATGAAATATGCCAAAAAAATATACTCCCATTTATAACTTATTAAAAATTGTCCAAAATTTAAATATAATGTTATGACTTACAATATTTCTAAACAACATACCTTGCTCGTTGTTTTCCATGATAGAACAAACTTGGCTATTAATAATAACAAATTTAATTTATTTACTAGGAAACCAACTTTATTACAATACGAAAGGTATAAAAATCACCTGTAAAATTATCTGACTTTGACGTTTGTTGAAACAAAGCATGGACTTTCTATTACGTCAATTTCAAAGGCAACTTGATGTTTGATATATTAGAATGCCCACCAGTCCTGTTTAAAGTGAAATATATTTAAAAAGATATTTTTAATTTCTGCCATGATTTTGACAAAATCGGCGAGTGTGCGTCGTTTCAAGTCGCCCTGGTTGACGGCAAATCGAATATGTATTTCTATGAGATTTTGGCTGTACAGGGTGTCCCACATAAGATCCTCTATCCCCTTATCTCGAAAGATATACAATTTAGGAAAAAAAGTTATATATAAAGTGTTATTGTTTTTAAGTGAACTTTTATATTATATACCTTTCATGTATACAGGGTGCTCAGTTTTTCCTGGTTAGGAGTCAACTCCTAAAAATTAAATGGGACACCCTGTATATTATCCTGGATATGGATTCCTCATTAAAAATAAGGGTAACTTTCATTAAGATATTGTATACCTATCTCTCGTCGTTTAGGATATAATAGCCGTTTTATTTAATTTTTTGCTAAAAACGTATATATTTAAGGTAGTAGAAAAAATATAGGTATATAATATTTGGTGAAGCTGCCATTTTTATATTAAAGACAACACCACAATATATAATTTAAGTTGTTTACTTTGACTACAAATTATACAGGGTGATATCAGAAATTCAATCGATCGGAATATATAAAATTACTTATAAGTCAATAATCTTAAATGAAACACCCTGTATATTATTGCAGATTTCGATGGTTCACAAAAAATTAAAGTAACTTTGTATATAATAACCTATACCTATCTCTAACCGTTTAGAAAATATTCGCTATTAAACTTTTTTTATGCAATAAAAAATACCTTTGGTTTAAATTTAATGACGAAATACGTCACAAATATTTTTTAACGGGCTGACCATAGTAGATTTTCAACAAAATACTGTAGTTTACAATTTTAACTAAGATGTCTGTATTCTGTATTTCCTGAGAAAATAATTCATTACAAATCATAAAATGAAACCAAATATTGCATGTAATTAACTAACGCTGCAAAATCAAAACTGCCATGGAAAACAAATAAAGTGCTTTGGAAACCAACGTAAACAATATTTGTCAAATAATATAATAAATTTTGGTTTGTTGTGCGTTAGTTCATCTTTATCTTATAATGTCTTATACTGCCGAAGAAAGGTTGAACTTATATCAGTGTTATCTTCAAAATAACAAAAGCGCTGCACTGACTATAAGAGCATATCATGAAAAGTATCCGGAGAGAAGAATACCGGAAAGATCCATGTTTGGGCGAATTGAACTAGATCTCGAACAGCATGGTGTTTTAAAATATGAAAAAAGAAATAAACCTAAAAGTATCTTGGATTATGAAACGCAATTAAATATATGCTTATATTTCGAAGAATTTACAGAAAATTCCATCAGAGATGCAGAAAAAGACTTAAGTATTGCTAGAACTGATATTCATAGGACGCTGAAAATGAATAACTACAGGGCGTTTAAGTTCGCTAAATTGCAACACTTAGAACCTACCGATCATATTCTACGATTGGAATATTGTGACCTAATGATGGATCGACATTTTCGTAACCCTAATTTTTTTAACCAAATTTGTTGGACGGACGAAGCGATATTTACTACCTCAGGGATATTTAATAGAAAGAATACTCACTACTGGTCTCAAGAAAACAAACACAACATCAAAACTATTCAACATCAAGGTCGTCGTAGTGTTCATTGTTGGTGTGCGATTTACAGGAATCAAGTAATAGATCCTCTATTTCTGGATAACCATTTAAATGGTGCGAGGTACCTAGAGCTACTGACTAACAATATCAGGCCGTTACTAGAGGTCAATGGTAACATAAATAATATTATTTACCAAATGGATGGAGCACCTTGCCATAACACCATTCAAGTAAGAACTTATTTAAGTGTTAACTATGCAGAGGTCGTTGGACCAAATGGAAATATTCGTTGGCCTCCGCGGAGTCCAGATTTGACGCCCCTGGACTATTTTCTGTGGGGAACATTAAAAAATAAAGTATACAAAAATAAACCTCAAGATGTTGATGATCTCAAGAATCGAATAAGGGAAGAAATTCAAAATATCAATGAAAGTGCTGTAGTAAGAGATGCCTTAAGAAAAATGGAGGTCATCACAACACAACAACTTGTATTGCCCAAAATGGAGGCCATGTGGCAAATTTACTTTAATTTTCCCTTTTGCATTAGGTATATTGGTCCTTTCGTTATACATGCAATTGTTTTTTTGATTTTACACATTAATTCATTTGTAATTATGTAAATGTTCTCTATTAACTTAACTTCTTACTACATACTTATTTAATAGTTCACAAAATTTACATATTGTTAAATGTTAAAACATTTCTATATTTGCTAAAATTTCGTATTCGTTGAAATAAAAGATTAATATTTTTGTTATGTCGGCCATAGGTATTTTATTATATCGATCATTGGAAAGAATTAATTTCTCAGAAAATACAGACATCTTAGTTAAAATTGTAAACTACAGTATTTTGTTGAAAATCTACTATGGTCAGCCCGTTAAAAAATATTTGTGACGTATTTCGTCATTAAATTTAAACCAAAGGTATTTTTTATTGCATAAAAAAAGTTTAATAGCGAATATTTTCTAAACGGTTAGAGATAGGTATAGGTTATTATATACAAAGTTACTTTAATTTTTTGTGAACCATCGAAATCTGCAATAATATACAGGGTGTTCCATCTAAGATTATTGACTTATAAGTAATTTTATATATTCCGATCGATTGAATTTCTGATATCACCCTGTATAATTTGTAGTCAAAGTAAACAACTTAAATTATATATTGTGGTGTTGTCTTTAATATAAAAATGGCAGCTTCACCAAATATTATATACTTATATTTTTTTCTACTATCTTAAATATATACGTTTTTAGCAAAAAATTAAATAAAACGGCTATTATATCCTAAACGACGAGAGATAGGTATACAATATCTTAATGAAAGTTACCCTTATTTTTAATGAGGAATCCATATCCAGGATAATATACAGGGTGTCCCATTTAATTTTTAGGAGTTGACTCCTAACCAGGAAAAACTGAGCACCCTGTATACATGAAAGGTATATAATATAAAAGTTCACTTAAAAACAATAACACTTTATATATAACTTTTTTTCCTAAATTGTATATCTTTCGAGATAAGGGGATAGAGGATCTTATGTGGGACACCCTGTACATATTTCAGTTTAAAGTTATATTAATGTTGTAGTAAAATATACAGGTAGAGATAACTTGCTTTTAATGCATCGAATTAAAAATCATAATTCGATATTCTGTATCAAAAAAACATAAAATTTTAGGGTTAAACATATTGAAAATTTAAAGATACCAGTCATAGAACAGATCAGGTTTAAACACTTTCTTGCCAGCCACCGCTGTGAGGGGCATAACGAACTTTGAATTTTATGGTATAAAATCTTCAACATGCGACAGTTTTCTTCAAAAAAGAGTACCAAACTTGAAATAAGTGTCCAAAACTAGGTGATGCAGATTTTTGACACCCCATAACTGTCTCTAGGAGAGTGTGTGCCAACGTTTAAAATAGGTGTGCAAAATTAGCCGAACCGAGAAAAAGACTCAATTTCGTGACAGACGGGGAAGTGCGGGGTATACAAATTTTGGAACGCCTATAACTTTCTCCAGGAGAGTGTGCAAAATGCGAAAATAATTGTTCAAAATTAGGTTAAACGAGTAGCACAACAGTGTTTCAATTTCATGATTGACGGGGGCAAAATATAAATTTTCGACGCCCCATAACTTTCTCTAGGGGAGTTTGCAAAATTTAAAAATATGTGTGCAAAATTGTGTAAAATTAGATAAAACGATTAGCGTAAAAATGTTTCAATTTCGTGACAGATGGGTGGCAATGCAAATTTTGGAAACCCCATAAAATAGGTGTGTAAAATTGTAGAAAAGTTGATGAAACGAGTAGCACGATAGTTTTTCAATTTTGTGACTGACGGAAGGGAAATACAAATTTTCGACGACCTATAACTTTATCTATTTTAAAAATAGTGGCCCAAAATTAGGTGATTAAGGTAGCATAGAAGTTTTCCAATTTCATGACAAACCGGGGGGAAAATGCAAATTTTTGACCCCGTTATCTTTCTCTAGGAGGGTGTGCAAAATTTGAAAATTAGTGTACAAAATTAGATGGGACAATTGATATAAAAATATTTAGATATTCTGAAAGACGGGGGGAACGGTCAAGTTTGCCCCCCGTTTAAAAAATGCTTTAGTTTCTCTTGGGAGAGTGTGCAAAATGATAGTGAATGTAATTTTGAAATTCGTTTGATTCGGGGGGAGGAAACTTGACTGATCCTAATGACTATCTAGTTTGGGAAGTATATTTTACCAAATGTGGATTTTCCAAATGCACCAAGAGAGGAAAATTTCTTCTTTCTCTTATTTTGTGTTGAGCCCACAGACAAAACTCCACTCTTCTCTGATAGTCTTTGGGAAACAATTCTTGGAGTAATTAAATGAGATATGGGTGCATTTTATTAGCTTTAAGTATTCGCTGTACCATTCTTCGTCCAACATCAATCTGAGGAGAAACGGTTCGTTGTCCAACATGCGGATTTTCGGTGACTGCTAAAAATACATTTAATTGATTTTCTTTAGTTTGAGAACATTTTTCTCGATTATTTTTATTAAATGCCACACTCTCAGATCTTTGGAAACGCTCCAGAAGCTTTTCGAATGCTTTTCTTTCAGCTTGGCGTCGCTCAGGACACCGTTGCTCATACAATCTTTTCGCTAATAGCGTATTCTTCTCACTAGCTCCCAATACAAAAACCATAATCATTTAGTCTCGTGAAAAATTAATTATTTAAATTTGAATCTAAACTATATTATACAATGTTTACAACAGTAGTTTCTGCCACTGACAGATAAATTGGAAGAACACTTTTTAAACAATATTACTTTGACGCATAATTTCTTTTCTTGAATAAATTAAATGGCTAGATAAAAAATACATCAATATGTTTTAATGCATTTTCAACGACCAATTAATAAAAATTGGTAAATTTCCTTTACCCGGAACATCCGTCATTTTCCTTTTATTAGGAATAATGAAGTGTGAGCCAATTTAGTTCAGTACATAGCTGTTTAGGAACATATATATACTGTCTTATCAAACATTTTTATTGGACGCCATTTTGTTCCAATATTTGACCAGTTTCTGCATATACCACACTTGATTTTGGGCATAATTTAAAATGAATTCAAGAAGTAGTTTTTAGACTGACACTCATCGCAATTTTGTTACGTTATGTTGACTTCGCACCTGTTTATCCTTATATTATATTTAATCTTTCTGCAAAATTTACAGTCAAGTGAATAAGAAGTTTTTTTTACTTTAGGTTTTAACATGTTATTTGGCCGCCATTTTGTTCCGCTGAAACTAACCTAATAAGTAGTTTTTTTCAGACAGGTTTTATTAGACTACATTTTTGTTTTGCTATCATATATTCATACCAAAATGTTACAGGTTCATTCTTAAGTAACACTTTTTTTTGCAAAATTTGAGGTAAACTGGATAATTAGTTTATTTAGTAATAATTTTTTAACGTTTCACTAGGTCGCCATCTTGTTCCGGCATATTGGATTTTTACCAAAATATTACCAGGTCAGCCACATATGAGCCTTAATTTTTGAGACAAATTTGAAGTCAATCTGACGAGTAAAACTACTCAACTATGCCGCGAGGTGATAGACCGACAGACAAAGCGACAAGTGCAGTGGACTGACGGAATTCATAAAACATATTTTTTGGCATCTAGGAACGCCAAAACACGGAGATATGTAAAACGTGAAATGGGTGATGTTTTCAGACTACAAAAATTTTATTTGGCCGCCATTTTGTTCCGCTATCTTGGATCAAAATACAAGAGTTCTAACCACACTACACCACAACTTGTTAGTACTACACTTTTACTAGTTTTACTTTTACTAGTTCATCTATATACTACAGTTAGTTATGGCACAAAATTTCAAATCAGTTCATTAAGTAGCTTTTTTAGGCCGAATTTTTAAATATTTTATTAAGCCGCCATTTTGTTCCGCCATCTTGGATTCGTATCCAATTTTACCAGTTGATTCCTACATAATACTTGATTTTTGTGCAAAATTTTAGATAAATTGGATAAACACTTTCTTAGTAAAAATTTAAAGATCTGAAGAAATCTCGGAGGGCGATTTTTTCACGATTACAATACTTTCCTTTTATAAGGGAACTAAAAATTAATATATCACAAAAACTATTAGAGGTAGAGGTATAAGATCACTTTAATAATAGTGAAAGAGGACTAATGACGGAACACGATAGGATAGCTACATACAGAATGTGCCATTTAAAAAATCAAAGAAAAATTAGTTTCAATTTTGCCAAGTTGGTAAATTGGCAGCTTGTATAAAATTATTAGGTATGCGGTTATCTAAACTCTTCGTTAGACATTTATCTTTTTTGCGACAATTTTTCTTTATTGAAATCGTTATAGTTTAGAAGTCTAATGTGCTATAGTTTATGGAAGACCATGATTTTTTTTTATTTAGATATGTGTGAATAATTTGACGTCGAAATAAAATGCAAAACCAAATATGGTGTTATATGGAAAATTTCTTGGGACATCATATAATCATATAATTATGGGGTAACATATATATTTCAAGGCCTCATGTTTGTGAAATACCTTGTATATTTAAAAATATTTTTAAATTGCATTCTTTTTGTTATACAATTTTGATAAAAGAAACCTCCAAAATTGAAGACCGTAGAGCAATGGTAAGCCACACTTTGCCAGTAAACTGTTTTATTGCATTAATCACTTGGCCAAAACTATGTTAAACCACTAAAAATTTAATTCGGCTGTATGGCAATAGATGACGGAGCGATCGCTGTATCGTGTTGTTGGGGTCGGTCAAATTTCGTCATTTTTTTCACGTAAAACGTGGTAAGCCACATCACAATATCGTCGACCTCCGGTACACGTGCTCATTCAAGTGCCGTTTTGAGTGGCAATAGCAGTTCTAGTTCTGATTTTGTTGAGGATAGTGATGACAGTTGTGCCGACAAAGACTTTGTACCAAGTAACGATAATGTCAGATTCTACTGAGGTAGGCTATTTTTTTTTTTTGGCTTACCACGTTTTTATGTAAAAATATTTTGTAAATAATTTATGCAAAAACATGGTATGCCAAGTGGCTTAATATGTTGTTGCGCAAACTTTTTTTTTAATACTTAATTATCTTGCGTTTTAATTTCAATTTTGTTACGTTTTAGGATGAATCGCAAGAAAAGGGTACTAGACTTAGCAGAGGTATAGAAGTATCTCCAGAGAAAACAAAGCCGACAAGATGGAGACAGCGGAAAAAGAAAACCATGAACAAAACAAAAGAAAAAGAACACGCAATTGGGGACCTCAATATACGGCGGCGAAAACTAAGAAGATTATCAATCCGCGTGAAATTGGCTTGACGTGTGACTGTAAAAATAAATGCAAGGAGAAATTGCAAGGTAACCATGAACATTTATTTACAAAATTTTGGAATTTAGGTTCATTCGATCTGCAAAATAGCTATCTTTTTGGTTGTATAAGAGCCAAAAATAAGAAAAGATCATACAAGAAAAAACAAAAAAGTAATGTTTCCAGAAGAAAGTTTACCGCTGATTATTTAGTTATAGGAGACGAGGAAATAAAAGTATACAAAGCCGAATTCTTGAGTGTTCACGGTCTTCAGAAATCTCGGAGAAGAGTTGAAAGGATTCTTAAAATGAAGGAGGAAGGGCTATGGTTCCTGAACCTGATATGCGTGGTAAAGACAATAATAGACAGAATAGATATTCGAATGAACAAATTCAGTCTGTAAAAATCATATTGAATCAATACCTAAATATGAAAGCCACCATATCAGAGCCAAAAATATCGATAAGCTATATCTGAACTGCAATATTACTATTACTGGACTGTATATAGATTTTATGTGCCTTGGTGTAGAAAACAAAATATCAGCCCAGTCAAAGAGAGCGCTTACAGAAAAATATTCTGTACTTAATATAACATAGGATTCAAACTACCAAAATCGGATACCTGTAAGACTTGCGATGAGACGGACATTAAAATAAAGGCGGCCAAAAATGTTAATAACATAGAGCTACACAAAAAAAAGTGAAATAAATACACCTGCTAAAAAAAATTAGTAATCTCTTTTGATTTGCAACAAAGTATGCCCTTACCAAAACTAACAACTGGTCCTGCATTTTACTGCCGAAAGATATGGCTTTATAACCTAGGAATCCACGACTGTACAGGGTGTCCGGATTTGGTTGCAAAAGCAGAGTACCTCGCTTATTTTTAAAGATAGAACCTTGCGGTTTTCACGAACCTGAACTATTTTTTTGTGAAACTCATGAAGCCGTAAACAAAATTTTCATAGCCTTCTTCGTTTATGAGATACAGGGCGAAAAAGAAAATTTTGCATTTTGGGACCCCTCTCGTATCTCGGTTATCCTTTAATTTAACGCAAAGGGAAAAATTGCTGCTTATGCAGTTTTTTACGCTGGATCCAGTGGCGTAGTCATATTTTTCATTTGAGTTGTTATTTTTTAGATATGACCCAAAGTTGTGTTTTTTTAAATGGGACACCCTGTATATTTTTACTGAAATTGATTTGTCCTTTTAAAAGCTTCTCAAAAATATATAACAGTATGGATTTATTTTAATAAACAACAACAAAAATCCTAATTTTTATAATTATCATCCCAAATTTTGCAGTAGGCCATGCAAATCAATGCTGCGTTTTATTTAAAGTCGTTAACAATATCTATATGTAATTAAATCTATTTAATAAAATATGTACTGATAGATTTATGTAACACAAGAACAAAACAGTAATAAATTATTATGTAACAAGCCTTTCAGCAAAAATCAACTGTCGTATAAGAACCATAGTAACCAAGGAAATCAAAAGAACTGCTCAAACTGCTTTCCATCTTGTTCTATGCATGCTTCGCACAATTTTCGTATTCGTTTTAGGGAATCAAGCAAAATAACGGGATGATTTTGTAAATAGCGAACATTTTCTCTTATTGCATTTCCTAAATCTTGGACATTATCATAGTGGTCTTTGTAAATTCTATTTTCCAGATATCCCCATAGAAAGAAATCTAAAACCGATAAATCTGGGGACCTAGGGGGCCATCTTATAGGTCCATTTGTTCCGATCCATTGATTGGTAAAATTATTGTCCAGAAATAATCTCGTCATTCCAGAATTATGTGCAGGAGCACCGTCCTGTTGAAAATAAATTTCGTTAATTTGCGCTAGAGGAACATCGTCAAGTAATTCAGGTATAGCTGCCTCTAAAATTTCTATATAGCGATTGGCTGTTAGATTTCCCTCAAATATATAAAATTTTATATGTGTACCTAATATGAAGCAGGACACATTTAGACCAAACTTGCCCTGCTGTCTTCTGGGAAATATTTGGTGTTGATTTTCCTGGGACCAGAATCTACTATTGTGCCTATTGAGTATACCAGAATTACTGAAATGTGCTTCGTCTGACCATATAACCATCCTTTCAAAATCTCTAACCATATCGCATCTTTCTCGAAACCAATTGCAGAAGACTACCCGACGCTCTGCATCCCCTGGCTGTAAGTGCTGCACGAGCCTAAATTTGTATGGGTGGTATTTGTGCTTTTTTAGAATTTCTTGAACTCTAGTTTTTGGAATCCCTATGCTCTTTTCACTGGCCCTACAAGAGTTTGTAGGGTAAGCTTCTGCACTAGCCAAAACCATAATTTCCTCAGCCTCCCGATTTTCTTTATTATATGTTTTCGTACGAGGTTTGATAAATGATCCGTGATTAAGTAAATTCTTTTTTATCCGATAAAAAGTGGATATATTAGGTTGCCTCCTTTCTGGATATGTAAATAAAAATTAAGCAATAGTATTTCAACATACCTAAAAATTAACTATTTACCTGTTAAAATACATCTCAGAAGCCGCTTCAACATTTTCGTACTTTTCATAATGTTCGAAAGTTTGGTTTTCTTCCATAATAATACAAATATATTTTTACACAATAAATAAATACAAAAAACTAGCGCTATATTTTATATACGCGTACAAAATTGGGAAATGTCATTTGCTTTCAAGAAAACAAAAGAAAACGGCATCGTTTTGCATGGCCTGCTGCAAAATTTGGGATGATAATTATAAAAATTAGGATTTTTGCTGTTGTTTATTAAAATAGACCCATACTAATATATATTTTTGAGAAGATTTTAAAAGGACAAACCAATTTCTGGACAAATATACAGGGTGTCCCATTTAAAAAAACATAACTTTGGGTCATATCTAAAAAATAACAACTCAAATGAAAAATATGACTACGCCACTGGATCCAGCGTAAAAAACTGCATAAGCAGCAATTTTTCCCTTTGCGTTAAGTTAAAGGATAACTGAGATACGAGGGGGGTCCCAAATTGCAAAATTTTCTATTTCGCCCTGTATCTCATAAACGAAGAAGGCTATGAAAATTTTGTTTACGGCTTCATGAATTTCACAAAAAATTAGCTCAGGTTCGTGAAAACCGCAAGGTTCTATCTTTAAAAATAAGCGAGATACCCTGCTTTTGCGACCAAATCCGGACACCCTGTACAAATGAGAAAGGATACATGTATGTGTGGACTGAAGATCAGGCTAAGCGTGGGGCGAATGAAGTTACTTCTGTAGTGATGAAATTTTTAAAAACTAAATTAGATTGTTATGAACTTGTTATTTTTACTGATAACTGTCCAGGTCAGAATAAGAACTGGCAGATGATGGCATTTTGGTTGCAGTTAGTAAAAGAAAAAAAGTTTAAAAAAATAACACATGACTTTCTTGTTAGCGGGTCATTCGGTTATGCCGTCAGACAGAGATTTTGCTCTGATCGAAAAACGCCAGAGACACCGAGCACCAGTTATTTATTCACCAGAAGGTTGGCTAGATATTATTGAAAAAGCAAACAAAAAAACCCTTTTGTTTTACAAAAATGCCTCAAAAAGATTTTTATTCTTTTGAGCCTTTATTAGCTAATATCAACCAAAAAGCACGTTTTCCTGACAAGCAGAATTTAGAATTTGCAGGAACGTACAGTTTTCTTTTTAAATCAGAAAATGTTGGGTCGTTTTTTGTTAAAAGCACTGCCTATGGCGAGTACAGGGAACTTAATGTGTTAAAACAAGGTAGACCTGTAATGATAAGCTTGTCAGATATTAAACTTAAATACAACGAGCCATTAAAAATTGCAGAAAAAAAAATTAAAATGTACAAACATTATTGCCTCATATACCGTCAGCCTATTATGCGTTTTATACTCAACTAAATGTAGCTATTGACGCTTTAGATGAAAACGTTGAAATTTAAGATGAGTAATATTCTATTTTTTCAGTTATTTTTGTGATCAGTTTAGTTTAAGCAAAAACATGTTAAGCCACATTTTTTCAAAATAAATTCCACTTTTTTTGAACAGAACTAGCCGTTACTTGATGGAAATTCATATTAACAAAGTAAACAAAAAACACTTGCGTAAAATTTCCACTTAATTTATTTTATAAAAATAATGACAATTGTTTCGCCAACACTGTGGCTTCATCGGATATTAGATGTAAACTAAAATAAAATAAGAGTGTACCACAAATTATAGATTTTAAATACCTGAATGCGTTTTTTTTACAACTGCGGATCTTATACAGTTCAAATGTTCTGGATTTACCCTTAATAAACTAATAAAGGTTTAACAATGGGGAACCGTTCAGGTCCAATTGATCGTTTAATAACGTGTTGTTATTTTTATGTTTGTTTATTTCCATACTTTCTAGTAAATTAAGTTTTTTACTTTTTCGATCTACATGTAAAATTTCGAAGTTCTCATCAAAAGTATGGTTTTCTTGAATTAAATGTTTGGAGTAATTGGAATTATCTTTATGCTTTCTGTAACTGAATTTATGTTCACTTATCCTTTTTTGAAATGTTCTGCCTGTTTGTTCAATATAAAATTTTGGACAAGTTCCACAATTTAATTTGTAAACACCCGATTTATTGTGTTTTTTGCACCTTTGTTTTTAAAAAACTTAGTAATAGTTAATGTTATTTTTCCTGTATAAGTGAAAGTATGGAAATTATTATTTTCTTTGAAACTGTTAGTAGGATAAATTAACTGTAATGCCTTTTTATGTTGTTTCTTTTCTACTATTTTGTCTATAAGATTTTCATGATAACCGTTATTAACAGATATTTGTTTTATTATTAAGAATTAAATATAATAAAACAAATAGCTGTTAATAACGGTTATCATGAAAATCTTATAGACAAAATAGTAGAAAAAAAACAACATAAAAAGGCATTACAGTTAATTTATCCTACTAACAGTTTCAAAGAAAATAATAATTTCCATACTTTCACTTATACAGGAAAAATAACATTAACTATTACTAAGTTTTTTAAAAACAAAGGTGCAAAAATTTCTTTTAGAACTAACAACAGCCTTAGTAAATACATTAAAAACAATAAGAGTAAAACCAAAAAACACAATAAATCGGGTGTTTACAAATTAAATTGTGGAACTTGTCCAAAATTTTATATTGGACAAACAGGCAGAACATTTCAAAAAAGGATAAGTGAACATAAATTCAGTTACAGAAAGCATAAAGATAATTCCAATTACTCCAAACATTTAATTCAAGAAAACCATACTTAATTTACTAGAAAGTATGGAAATAAACAAACATAAAAATAACAACACGTTATTAAACGATCAATTGGACCTGAATGGTTCCCCATTGTTAAACCTTTATTAGTTTATTAAGGGTAAATCCAGAACATTTGAACTGTATAAGATCCGCAGTTGTAAAAAAAACGCATTCAGGTACTTAAAATCTATAATTTGTAGTACACTCTTATTTTATTTTAGTTTACATCTAATATCTGATGAAGCCACAGTGTTGGCGAAACAATTGTCATTATTTTTGTAAAATAAAAATTTACTAGAAAGTATGAAAATAAACAAACATAAAAATAACAATACGTTATTAAACGATCAATTGGACCTGAACGGTTCCCCATTGTTAAACCTTTATTAGTTTATTAAGGGTAAATCCAGAACATTTGAACTGTATAAGATCCGCAGTTGTAAAAAAAAACGTGTTCAGGTATTTAAAATCTATAATTTGTGGTACACTCTTATTTTATTTTAGTTTACATCTAATATCTGATGAAGCCACAGTGTTGGCGAAACATTTGTCATTATTTTTGTAAAATAAATTAAGTGGAAATTTTACGCAAGTGTTTTTTATTTACTTTGTTTCCATTTTTTTGTAAAAAAATGTTTTTTTTTAATAATAACTGCTAATCTTTTTCCTTCGTTGACATTTTAATATATTGACAAAATTTTAAATATTTACATTAAAACCAATTTTTTACAGATTTTTTAAAAACTTTAAAAAGTGATATCTCAACTTTTTGATTTTGAGGCTTACCATTGTATTGCCCTAAGCTCCTCAATTATAAAAATCAAGGGAGATATTTTACTTTGTCACACAGTTACTTCTGTTTTTGATTGCTAAGCTCTTATTTCTTATAACCATTTCTCGTGAAATTCACTTCACCTAGTAATCACATAGCAGTGTGACACCGACTTCATAGTCAACATTTCTAGGGCGTTTTTAATACTTTTTTGAAGTCGCTTCGATTTTCAATACTTTCTTTTATATTTATCACCCCAAAATTTAATATTTTCGGACAACAACGCCTTTACGGTATTATTTGATTAATGTTGCGTTGTCCGAAGTCTGTCGACCGTCGTAAACTGTTTTTACGTCCGCTCATAAACGCATGTTTATTTGCTTGTTAGGCTTTTTTCGGGTGAGCCCTTTTGGGCAAAACATTAGATCGGTTTTCTGATCTTGTCTTGTCAGGAGGCACGCGAATAAAAGGGTAGAAGGATCCACAGGCTGCAATAAACCGAACAGGATTGAAGCATTTTTCTGAAAGTAGTTTCTTAAAGTTACAATCAAGTTTCATATAATATTTGGTATTTTTTATTAGTTTATTATCTTGCAGTTATTATTAAAGTAATGAATTTAATAATCGTGTATGTTTGTGTAATCGTGAAAAAGGATGACTCGGCTAGAGCTATATATGTTCAAAATGAAAACACTATCTAAAATTCAAATTTAAACTAAACAACATTATGTTTTTAAAGCTTATGTTTCCCTTAGAGCATTCCCTGTGCTAACAAAGAACAGTTTCTCAGTTTATTACCAAAACACAAGAGGCTTAAAAACTAAAACAATAGATTTTTACCAAAGTGTTTGTGTGTCGCAATATGATTGTATTTGTGTTACTGAATCATGGCTGAAACCTGAATTTCTGTCATCTGAGCTTTTCCCTTTTGAATATAATGTGTTTCGCTTGGACCGAGATCCGGTAGTTAGTGGTAAATGTATTGGTGGTGGTGTGCTGATTGCTACTCACAATAGCTTACCTACAGAGAGAATCCTAAAATGGTGTAATGTTAATAATTATATAGAGGATTTATGGGTAGCCGTGACGTTGGAGGGCGGTAAGAAATTGTATATGGGAGTTGTTTACATACTGCTATATGTAACATATGCTTCATCGAACAATTATTTAGCTTTTTGCTGTGAGTTAGAAAATATTATTTCAAAAAACACTCATAGCTAGTTTTTAATAACAGGGGATTTTCCCCACTAATGTCACGGATCCCTGTAGTCAGGGTTTTTCCGATTCGTTTTTCTTAAACAATTTAATAATATCCCAAATGTAAATAACAGAATATTAGACCTTATATTATCAAAATCTTTGAAAGTAAATGTTAGTAGATGTGATTCCCCTCTAGTGGCTGAGGATGCTCATCATGTGTCGCTGGATATTAATATCGATCTCACCTTGGCAAAAAATCTTCCTTGTAGTAGTTATCTAGGAGCAAAATTTAGGGAAGCAGACTTTTCTCTTATTAACAATAAAATAAACGATTATGATTGTAATTTTGTTTTTGGTTCTGGCGATATAGATAAGACTGTTCGTACACTTTACACAATATTAGAAAATATAATCGATAATAACGTGCCAAAAGTAGTCATAAAAAAATCTCAATATTCTGTTTGGTTCTCAAAAGATACAGTTAGATTGATTAAGAATAAGAATAAGGTTCATGGTAAGTGGAAGACCTACAAAAATGCAGGTGACTACACTCGTTTCTCATATTTAAGAACAGAAGTTAAAGCAAGTGTTAAAAAAGACTACAAAAAATACATTGATAAAACTGCTGGTTGTATAAAAAGGTTTTTGTAAGTAATAAAAGAAATAGCAAATTTGTACCAAATAGTTTATCATATAACGATTTACATGCTTCTACAAATAAAGAGATATGTGAACTTTTTTCTAGATACTTTAGCAGCGTCTTTGAACCATGTATGACCACGTCTCAAGTTAACTATGTTCCCTCTTTAAATTGTTTCACCGTAAATCATATCTCAGAGCAAAGTATTAAAAGAGCGTTAGCTAATATTGATCCAAATAAAGGACCGGGCCCTGATAGTATCCCTGCATTTTTTCTAAGGTCATGTCTATGTCTCTGTCAACCATTGTATATATTGTATAACAAGTGCATTATGGTTGGTATCTACCCAAAGCTTTGGAAAGTCGCACAAATAGTACCTGTATTCAAATCAGGTGTAAAGACTAGCATGGCTAATTATAGACCAATTTCATTGCTTAGTCACTTTGTTCGATCAAATTATGCACCTCTGGGGTGCCCCAGGAAAATTATTTGAAACACTTATATATGAGCAGCTATTTTTCAATATAAAATGTATTATAGATTGTAATCAACATGGTTTTTATAGAGGTCGCTCTGTTCTTACAAATTTAATTCCTTTTACTCAAAATATATATGAAGCTATGGAGAGCGATCTGGAAACGTGCGCTGTATATACCGATTTTTCCAAGGCTTTCGATAAAGTCCATCACCCTACTCTTTTAATTAAGCTTAAAAATTTCGGAGTTCACGGCAACTTGCTTTGGCTTATGGAAAGTTATTTAAAGGACAGGTCACAATATGTAGCTCTGAACGGTGTTCGATCAAATTATGCAGTTGTTACCTCTGGGGTGCCCCAGGGGTCACATCTGGGTCCTTTACTATTTAGTATTTTCTTAAACGATATTGGAGAGTGTTTTACTCACTCAAGTTACTGTTTGTACGCTGATGATCTTAAAATCTCTAAAACCGTTAATAACGATGTTGACCTTAGAAATCTGCAAACTGACTTAAATTGCTTTTCGAACTACTGCAAAAAGAATAGGCTTTTTATTAATCTAAATAAGTGTCAATGCATCATATTTACTAGGAAAATATTGAAGCCTTACAGTAATTACAGTCTGTACATAAATAATTCGAAACTGAATTATAGCGACACGGTCAAAGATCTGGGTATAAGTTTGGATTTCAGGCTCACGTTTGATAAACATATAGAACTAATTACACAAAAGGCGCTAAGAAATTTAGGTTTTTTACTGCGTATTACTACTGGATTTTTAAAAGTATCCTCATTAATCATTCTGTTTAATACACTACTTGAATACGCGACTACAGTTTGGAATCCTATGTATCAAACATATATAACTCGAATAGAATCCATACAGAAAAAATTCGTTAATGCTTTAAATTATCGTTTTAATAGAGAGAGACATTTTTTATGTATACCGATAATTTAAAATTTTATAATATGCAGTCATTGGAGAGTCGGCGAAAATGTTTTGATATATTTTTTGTCTATAAAATAATAAATAATTTAATCGAATCAGAATACTGCTTAAACAAAATTTCATTTAACACTAATTCATATATTCTTCGCAATAGGCTGCTTTTCTATATACCCAGATCAAGCTCTAACTACTTTTTAAACTCACCATTTATGCGATGTACGCGAACGTTTAATAATCTTGTCCAGAGCGACTGCGATTTGTTTAATTTACATATCCTAGCTTTTAAGAGACATGTCAAAAATAATTTGAGTTAGGATTATTGAGTTTTTTGTTTTACTAATACTTTTTGTTCTACAAATTGAGTTTACCTTAGTTCTAGGTTTTTCTTAGCAATAAGTTATTTTAAGTTTAGTTATAGTTAGTTTGCTCAACCGCATTGTATAAAAACTAATTGTAACTTTGTGCTATCCTGTCATAAGGCAGATCAAAATGCCTGTTGGATGGCCTTATAAATAAATAAATAAATAAATAAATAAATAAATGTTTGTATGTATGTATGTGGTACAAAAAAACGGTTCTGATAGAGTGACTGCAATAAAACTACCTGGGTCGTCTACAATATACAGTGAGTACCAAATTAACTGCGCACTATTGCTAACTTGTTTATTACGGGAGCTACAAAGTCGGTTAAATTAGCAAGCTAGTGGTATTTTTATTGTGATTAAAGTAGTAAAAAAAAGAAAAAGAATCGAACATCGCGTTTCCGATTAAATTTAAAAAATAGTATTTTTTGAGTGGGACACCGTGTATATTTTTTAGTGTTTCGATTGCTGAACAACAAAGTTTATATGCTACTGGCCTAAAGTTAAAGATAACCTAGTTATTCATGTATTTCGTTTTTATATAAAGAAGGCTATGTATTTTTAAAATAAAATTTTATTTTACGTTTTTACTTAGCCTTTTATTTAAGCTGGAAATAAAAACAATTTAAGTTTATAACAAGTGGGCAAATATACCTCCATTTTCCTCAATACAATTTTTCAGCATTTTTTTAACAGACCTTTTGTTGCCTTCAAAATTGTTCTGCCATCAATAGATGTTATAATGCGCCTAATATTAAATTGAAGTTCGTGTAATGTCAAATATATCTTTTTATACACCTCTTCTTTGACAAAACCCCAAAAGTAAAAGTCTAATTGAGTTATATCAGGGCATCTTGGTGGTCAACGAATCAGACCATTTATTGTTATATTTTAAAAAAGTCTGTCAAGCAATATTGTGTCTTCACGAACCATATGGGGGGGAGCTCCATCTTGGTTCGATTCGTTAGCCACCATGATCCCCTGACATAACCCTATTAGACTTTTACTTTTGAGGTTATGTCAAAGAAGAGGTATATAAAAAGAGATAGTTGACATTAGACGCACAATATAATATTAGGCGAATTGTAACATCTATCGATGGCAGAACACTTTTGATGGCAACAAAAGCAGTGTTAAAAAAATGCTGAAAAATGTATTGAAGAACATGGATATATATTGGTCCACTTGTCATAAACTTAAATTTTTCTTATTTTTAACTTAAAGAAAATGGTAAGTAAAAAAGAAACGTAGAATAAAGTTTTATTTTAAAAATACATAGCCTTCTTTATCTAAAAGTGAAATATATGCATAACTAGGTTAACTTTAACTTTAATGTAATATAAACTTTTTTGTTCAGCAGGAGATTTGCAATCGAAACAGTAAAATATATAATATAATACAGGCTGTCTGATTTAAAAAAATACTGTTGTTTAAATTGATTCAGAAACGCGATGTTCGATTGTTTTTCTATTTTTACTATTTTAGTCACAATAAAAAATGCTACTAGTTTGCTAATTTAACCGACTTTGTAGCCCCCGTAATAAACCATTTAGCTGTAGTACGCACTTAAATTGGTACACCCTATATATATATATATATATATATATATATATATATATATATATATATATATATATATATATATATATATACTTTGAAAATTAGTTTTCCATATTTTCAAAATCATATGTCCCTTCTCTTTGTGATTATTTGAGAAACTAATTTGTTTAGAATGTTGGTATATAACGAAACTCGAATAAATTGTTTAAAAGTAAAAGAAATTTTTGACAAGCAACAATTGGTTTTATATTTTTATACATATTTATATCACCGAGCAGCTCCATCATTTTAAATTCATAATCATTTGAATTCATTACGACTCTTTTATTAAATTTTTCTGGTTTGAGTATTTTAATTTGGCGATTATCTTTAACAAATTGTTTTGGTTTTGTAATTTGTTTTTGGATTTTAGTTTGAAATTTTGTCTGTTTAATATTTTTGTGACTAATTTTCATCACGTCTGCACGGATTTAGTCCTTAATTTCGCTTGGTTTACCGTGAATGGCACTGGCAATATAATCAGTAACAAGTAACTAAAAACTTAATGATACATAATGCTAAAATGTATGGTTTGCCTAAACTGCATAAAACAGGCATACCAATTGTTTCTTGTCTACACTCTCTATTTTACAAACTGTCACAATATTTATCGTATTGCTTGTCAAAAATTTGCGGAAAAGTGATTATTTTACAAAAGATTCTTTTAATTTTAAACAGTGTAATGATACAATTAATATTCCAAATAATTACAAGCTTGTATCGCTTGATGTAGTTTCGTCATATACATTCCAAATAAATTAGTTCCTCAAGTAATCACAGAAAGATGGGACATATTAAAAGAATATACAACACTCGAGTTAAAAGATTTTATAGAGGGTGTAAACATCACATTAAATAACAATTGTTTTCAATATGAAGAAAGTGTCTGTCAACAGATAAATGGTTGTGCAATGGGTTCTCCAATTTCATCTACAATAGTACAACCTGTAATGAAGTATCTGGAAGAAAGTGTTATGGAGAAATTGGATTTTAATATAATTTTTTTCAAAGAGTTCGTTTATGATTATTTAACTGCTATTCCAGAACATAAAATAAATAAACTACTAAATGCTTTTAATAATTTCCACCCTAAATTACAATTCGCGATGGAAATTGCGGAAAATAATGAACTTAATTTTTTAGATTTAACGATAATTAGAAATTTAGTACATAACAACTTAAAAACTAAATGGATTCCAACCATTCAAATATCCAAAAAATAGTGTGAAAATAGGATTAACTGACCGCGCAATCGCACTAACCTCTCCAGAACACCGACCAGAAACTCTGAAAAAAGTTAAACAAGCGTTAATAGATTACTATTAACCAGAAAAAAATATTCCAAGAATTATTAAACAAAGAACTTATCCGTATTATAAGAAAAAGAGGGAACGAATTAAAAACTAAAATCCTAACGTATATATATATATATATATATATATATATATATATATATATATATATATATATATATATATATATATATATATATATATATATATATATATATATATATATATATATATATATATATATATATATATATATATATATATATATATATATATATATATATATATATATATATATATATATATATATATATATATATATATATATATATATATTACCCTTCTTGCATAGTAAGGTAAAGAGGGATATACATTTCTACAATATTTTCTATCATCAATTTTCGATTACACTAAAACTAATATTTCCTAGAGGTAATTATTAAATAAATTTAAAAAATTTGATGTATAATAATTTTTAAACACTGTTAAAAAGATACTTACTAGGTAAGTAAAATACCCCCAAAAATATTTATTGTAAAAACCTTTTTGTTGGAAATGGGCTAAAATACATACATAGATAAAAGCGAAACATTTTCATTTTGACTTTTCCTAGAAACACCCCCTTTTTTGTTGTAATCAACACTATGACATTAAATTAAATGTCTTTCTCCCTGGGAGAAATAATCCGTATATAAGCATTTAATTTGCAATGCAAATAGATAAGGAAAACGTTAATTACGCCCTTTTAAGAGCACTCACTTTCTACAAAGAAAATATGGCAACCCCGTCAAAAACTCGGGGCCCTCTTTACCCATTTATTGACGGATAATGTCATGTCTCGAATACACGTGGGGCTTAGAAAAGCCTTACAGAAGATATATAAGGGGTTATGAAGGGGTATTTTATGAGCTTTAATTAAATTTTGGCCACCTTGTCCGCACGTCAAATGGCGCTTCGTTCGTGTAACGTATTTTAAATTAAGCGGAAAAAGGGGGAGAGGGCACAAAATCATTTTTCAATTTTTCATCGTCATTACTTGCAGTATATGTGTGCCATGAAACAAGATTTGGTCAAAACAAGTTTTAATTATTTATATTGTTGGGATATAAGAGATTGTCCTCATACTAAATAAATGATCAATCTAAATACAAAAAATGTTGACCTAAGTCCAGAAGTCCACCTTCCTAGAACGTAAACAACGATAAATTAGACACACTTTTTAAGTTGAATGGGTTTTATGTAAAATCGGTCAGTTAATGACAATTACGCAATTATTTAACTGTTGGTAGCTCTTTCGTATATTTAAATAGAGTATCCTATAAAAAATCCGTGGTAGTTAAGTCAGAACTCCCTGGTGGCCTGGCAAGATTTCCATTTTCCTCTGTCCATTACTGGTCATGTGTAAATAGACACATGCAATATGTATACAGTGTGTCCACGAACAACTCTTACAAAATGAAAGGTGTGATTCTACATAAAAAACTCGAAAACATTTTCATATTAACCTAGGTCCGGAAATGCTCTGTTACGGAGATACAGAGTGTTGAAATATAAATTTTATTTTATTTTTTTATTAAATATCTGTGGCAAACAATAAAATTTTCTAACGAAATTGGGCATTCGATATAAATTGCTCACTTAATATCGATGTTTAATCAAATTTGTATAAATATTAAATTTCGCTCGCATTCTAGGCATTCCTACTCTCATTTTTTAAATATTTACTAAAAATATATGATATGTATTTTTAAATACCCCCAGATTCCTATTTTCTTTCAGCCAAATCTACACGAATGTTAAAATTCCGCCGCCATGTTGGCAGTTTGAATTTTTAAAATGTTGACAAGAATTCATGATGTGCAGTCATAGCTACCCCTAAATCCCGAATTTTAATCAAATCGCCGCTATTTTGGATTTCTAAACGTGATTAAAAAAATTCGGATTTTTTATATCCGAAAATGTATGCATGTCAAATTTGAAAATAATCGGTAATGGAAGTGCTGAAAAATCCATTACCAGATTTGAAGCAGACATACAAACATACAATCAGACGAATAGGAAGCCAATAAAAGCGCGTTAAAAGCATCAATTTTAGTTTAAAACTGTTACACCCGTATTCACCAAAGAGGTTTAACTTTAGACAAGGTCTAACTTGACAGTTACAGGTTTAAGATGACATTTTCAACTACTAGTTAAATAATTTTTCTAAATGTCACAATTACAAAATGATAGTGACATAAGGCAAATATAACTAAAAACTAAAGTTTAATAATATATAAATAACTAATTTCCTTTTAAACTTACCTAACTTAATGGTTTGATTTTAGATAGTGAAGTAGAGAACGATTATTTCTTTGAAGTTTGTAAAAATACCTATTTGCCTCATTAAAGAATACGTAAGAATCCTTCTTTTTGTCAACGATAATGAAGCATGGCCCATTTCTTCATTTTCCTACATCAAATATTTTAACAGGTCGTCATTTTGTTTCGCCATATTGAATTCATACCAGTATTTTACCAGTTTTTCTTATATCAGGCGTAATTTTTGTGGAAAATTAAATAAAATTAAAGTTAATCGAGTAAGTGGATTTTTTAGCTATACCGGAACAGACAGTAATGGAAAAACATTCTGTAAAAACCCGGAACGATAATTTTTTCATAATTAATGATATTTCCTTACGCGGGAAGTGAAAACTCACACCGTCAATGGCATTCGTCAACAAATGGGCAAACATTGGTCGATAGAATGTGAAAAATAGGGGAACCATGCAGTGGCGGCTCGTCAGGGTAGGCCTCTGAGGCCGCGCCTCACCCCCAAAATAAAGGAAAAGAGAATTTTTTTATATAACGACTATTGCGGATGCACTACTTAATAAAATTGATAAAAAATGTGCATTATTAAATTATTTAATTGATGTTACTATTACTTGGGTAAACAGGACTTAGCATTTCGAGGTCATAATGAAACAACAGATTCTTTTAACCGTGGCAATTTTAAGGAAATATTTGCATGCTTAATAAAAATAAATGCCGAACTTACTGAACATTGTGCTAAATTTAGTAATATTTTTACGGGACAATCTAAGACTATACAAAATGAACTAATTGGTTGCATACATGACTATATTCAAGAATATATAAAAAAAGAAATCAATGACACCGATTGTTGTTTTTTTGGCGTAATTGCGGATGATAGTACTGATATAACAGAAAAAACACAGTGTTCGATAACAGTTAGGTATGTGACCAACGGATCTTTAAAAGAAAGATTTTTAGGATTTTTTGACGTTAGCGATAATAGAACAGCAGAGAGCCTTTTTCATTTAATACAAAACAGCTTAGAGCCTTATGACTTTAAAAATAAATTGGTCGCGCAGTGTTACGATGGGGCTAGTGTTATGGCAGGAGAAATAAATGGGCTTCAAACAAAAGTTAGATCTATTGCTCCTTTAGCTATGTTTACTCATTGTTGCGCCCACAGATTAAATCTAGTTTTACAACAGGGAACAAAACTGATTACCCAAAGTCGTATATTTTTTGCCACTTTATTAGGAATACCAAATTATTTCCACCAAATCACCAAAACGGTCTTTTGTGCTTAATCAGAGAGTAGGTAAAAGAATTCCGCGAGCTGTAGAAACGCGATGGTATACACGGTCTAAAATTTTAAACTTAGTGGCTAATGAATGGGACAATTTAATTATAGTATTTGAAACTATTATTAATGACTTAAGTTCTGGAACAGAATCTATTAATGGTGCAAAAGGATTTCTAAAGCATTTTAATGATTTCGAATTTTGCCTTTTAACGCATATTTATAAACAAATTTTTAGTTGCACTGATGTACTGTTTCAAATATTACAGTTAAAGCATTTAGATGTAAATTACTGCATTTCGCAAATAAACCTTGCCAAGCAACGAATTATTGAATTTAGAAACGAGGACCATTTCAAAGAATTTTTTCAATATTGCTAAAAAAGCCACTATTCTGCCAACTAACACACGTCGAGGGCAATGTTCTAGCGACTTTGATATTTTTACTAAATATAAAATATTATATTTCGAAGTAATAGATTGTATAATTCTTCAATTAGGGACGCGGTTTGAAAATTTAAATAATTTAAATTTCTATGCTTTAGTCGATTGCACAAAATATTCGGAATATGTTAAATGCTTTCCAGACGACTTATTAAACAATTTATTAAAAAATTATCCAAACATTTTTGACAGAGATAGATTAAAGAATGAGCTTTTTGTATTGTATAGGGATGAACAATTTTCAAATTTAGATGTCGAAAAAAGTCTAGCTTTGTTATTTAAAGATTTTAAAGCAATTTTTGGGGAAGCATATAAGCTTTTTAATTTAGTTTTAACTATTCCCGCAACAAGTGTATCGGCCGAACGAAATTTTTCATGTCTTAAACGGATCAAAACCTACCTAAGAAACACAATGACACAAGAACGGCTTTCGGGTTTAGCAATGATGTCAATAGAGCAGGAATTACTGTCAGAACTTAGTGAAGACCAAAACTTTTACGACCAAATTATAGATAAATTTGCTACCTTAAAAGACAGACGTATAGATTTAATGTACAAAAAGTAGTTTTTTTATCTTATTTCATACAACTATTTATTTTAAGTTTTAATAAACTAAATTATGTTTTTATTATCGCAATCACCGCTATATTTTAGTGATAGGTGTACATATTTTACTTGTTTTGTTTATTTTTTATTTACTTTTTTTAGAGTTTATTTTTTTAGTTTTTAATTAACTAATTTAAACGCGTCGCAGAATAATACCTCATGGGTGACGTGGAAATTTATTCACATTTAAACAAAATTAGGCTCATGTAGCCTCACCCTTCAATATACTCACGAGCCGCCACTGGAACCATGTTGGTTATAAATGACATGAGGATATTATCAAACCCCGCAGAATTCTTATTTGGAAATTTATTCACTGTATCAATTATTTCGTTACTAGTAATATGTTCAAAAAACATTGAATTTGGGACTTGCTTTTTAGTCGAAGTACAATTATGAGAAAAGTTTCCATCAAAATGATTGTTAAGATTTTCCTCTATCGCCAAGGAGAGATATAAATAAGACATCTGTATCAGCTTACAACAAAAATAAATAGATCCTGCGAAAATTTACCGAGGAATATAACTTTGGATTCGCAGTGTTGGATCCCCTCTCGAACCCAACAAACAAGTACATATTGTTGCTTAAAGGGTGATTAAAATTGAAACTAAATTTAATTTAATAAACGTGATTGATTTCTTAATCTTATATATTAAGGATATCTTCTAAAATAGTTCTGAATTCCGCTGTTATTGAATATTGTTATTAGTAGTGACATACATCATTGTAAAGAGTGTATGTAAAATACGAATGTTTTTAAAAATATTTAAATGATATTGACACTTGTTAATTTTAAATTGCTAATTGCCTGTATGTAATTTTGCTGCCTAAAAAGCAATAAAATATAAATTACAGGTCCTATTAATCCTTACATTAATTAACCGTACTTTCAAATGAATAAATATTAGGAAGAACCCAGTACTATATACGTCAATTAATATAGAAAAACAATAAAATATAGACTTACCCGAGAAAAGAAACGTTAAGAGTTAAATAGTCCAAATTTTTTCACAGTTCGAACTTACGCACCATAAAGCCTTAAAATTCGTACAAAAATTATCAAAAATCATCCAAAAACTCTCAAAAATCGCCAAAAAACAACGTATTTCCTCAAAGCAACACCGCTTTCTTCGGTTTACTATTTTTCTACAATTTTGTAAATTCGTACATATTGCAAATCAAAAGTACCAGGCGGTGTTGTCGTTTTTTAAGCAATGACATTATAAGGAAATAAAAAAATAGGCTATTTGAATAAATATTTACTAATAATAATATAAAATATTATCGACGTTATTGTTACAGCATTAAAACATTCTTAAAAATTAATTTTATTTTTACCAGCAAGATTTTCAATTTGTTCTATGCATAGGCATATATGTAAGATAGTTGACAACACTCTTTCGGATGAGCCAAATCGACCATACGACAATAGACCAAATAAGTAACAATTTTGATGATGTATGATTCTATTCAAGTCAAAACAATTCCGTCTCCCTGTAATTACGTCTATAGACGCTATCCCAAATTCTCAAAAATTGATTTTCAATTTATTTTTTTCAGTTATCATCTCAGAATTACATCAACCCGCAAAACAACTATATTTCTTAACATATCGACCATACACGTAGAATACTATAAATATTACTAAACGTTAATGTTAGTACATAATATTTTCCAGGGCCGTTCCTAGCCCCTCGGCCGCCTTTGTGCAGGAAATAAAACGGCCGCCCTTTTATAACAAAAAAAAACAATATTTATTGAACAAAAAAATATATTTAAGTTCCTACGTATACATTAACAAGTAACATTGTATCATAACATAAGGTAATAATCTATTAAACGAAACAATAAACAGCATAAAACAAAATACAAATGTTTAAACTATTAATTATTTAAATATCAAATAATATAAAAGCCAAACAAACAAAAATTGGTATCTTTTATATTGTATCTAAGTATAAAACTAAGTAAGTCCCAATAAAAAAACAACCTCTTCATTTCAAAAATATTTTTCTGGCTTTTGTACTTGCGAACTCGTCTATTATTTTATTATGGTCTAAATTTTCACAAATTTCATTTTCAATGGCAATTATACCTAAATTTGTAAGCCTTTCCTGTGACATAGAAGATCTTAAACCGTTACTGGTATTGTTAAAAAAATTCTCAAGCTTATACATAAATTAGGAAAAGATGAGACCAAATTATTACTAGAAATAAATTTTAGAATCTCAATAGGTTTGATTTGATCTGTTAGAGATTTAAATGTAACAATTTCTTCAAATAGTTCTACGCCACTTATATCCCTCGATTCGCCTTCGGTTAATGCGATTTCAAGTTCAACGCATTTTTGTTTTAAATCATCCGATGTCACATCATGAAACCGTGTTAAAAAGTTAAAAATATTACTGCAATACGAAAGAGAATTAAACCTTTCTTCTACTGATATTCTAGCTCGGTCAATAACAGTATAATAAAAATTTATTTTAAATTTCTCTCGTTCGTTAGTTAATACATTGTCTGTACTTTCAAAACTAAATTGGGATTTTTTCCGCCTTATACGAACTTCTGGAAAATCTGGTTCCACATCAATTTCATTTGCTAAATTGGATGAAATTTCTATGTAAGTGTTAAAACTTTGGTCCGATCGCATTTCGTTAATAAAGTTAAGTTCATGTTTTAATGATGTGACACACTGAGTCAGATCAATATTAATTTTTTGCAATAATTTACTGACTACGTCAATTTTAACTAATAACTTGTACCATATGACTAAGCTACAGATAAAAGTAAATGATTTTATTTTTTCTAATAATGAATTGGCACTTAGTTTTGTTTTTGAGTCTCTTGTAACATCTTCTGAAGGCTCAACCAAAGCTTTACAAATATTTCCTAGTTGATTCCGAAGTGGTCTAAGCGCTTTAACTCTGCTTTCCCATCGGGTGTCACTTACCGATGTAAGATTTAAATTACTAAAATTTTTTTTAAAACATCCCAACGAAAAGGAGAAGAAGAAAAGAATACATACAGTTCCTGCGCGATGTTAAAAAAATTTATTGTTTCGTGGGAGATTTTAGCGGAATCGTTTATTACTAGATTTAGTGTGTGAGCGGTGCAAGGAACAAATATAGCCCTGGAATTAACATTTTTTACCCTTTGTTGAAGTCCGATATGTTTTCCGGACATATTGGCCCCATTATCATAGCCCTGACCTCTTATATCCCTAATATCTAATTCAAACTTAGGCAAAATATCATTAACCAATAGGTTAAAAATCCCTTCCCCAGTTGTATATAAAATAGGAAAAAAATCCAAAAAACACTCTTTTATGACAACATTTTCTTCGTTACAGTCTACATATCTGACTACAAATGTAATTTGCTCTGTATGACTTGCATCTGGAGTAGAATCTAAAATTATGGAAAAATATTTGGATTTTTTTAAGAGTGTCGTAAAATGATGGCAAATATTTTTTGCTAGCAAAGTAATTATTTCGTTTTGAAAATGAATTCCCAAATAGTGAGTTATTTTACTTTTTGATTCTTGGGTCTTTGTAATTTTTTTTAGATGATCGGATAACACTGGGTCAAATTTTGCCACCATTTCAACAGCTTTTAAAAAATTGCCATTATTTTCTTCGTATAAGACGGAACTTTTTCCACGAAATGCCAATGATTGTCCAGCTAAAAATTGAATAATTGCAATAACTCTTTTTAAGATAGAGCGCCAGCGTTCCCTTTCAAGTTCAAAATAATTTTGCCGTTCTTTGTCAATAGTTAATTTTTTATTTAATGACATTTTTAACTCAACCCATTTTTGATTAGCAAGTGATGTACAGAAGATTCATGCTTGGATAAAATATGTGAAAGGTGTCGCCAATCAGAATACCCCATTTTGCTATTTAACTTAAACACTTCCTTACAAAATATTCTACAACAAAGACAAAAAATGCTATTTGCTCTACAAGAGTATACCAACCAAGCTCTTTTAATTTTTTCACCATTTGGCAAAATTCGAAAATATTGAGTTGAAGAAAATTTCCTTCCCGATTCATCAGAAGGAAATTTTTTTTCTATATGCTGAAAATCGTTTTGTACTATTTGCTCAATAACTTGATTTTGTAAAATATCCGGCCAGGTGAATGGGTCGCTGACATCAAAATCATCATTAGTTTCAGAGATAACTTCGTTTAAGTTAGGATTATCATCTGTTAAGAGCATCTTTTCTTCATTATCTATTTCTGTATTTGATTCAGGGTGTTTTTTTCTTCAGGGTCGCTTACTTTATGTGCATCCTTTACATTTTCATCCTCAATTGTATCTGTACCCTGTGACGATGTTGATGGAACTAAATATTTTTGCAAAGATCCACTTAATTTTTTTTTGTTTTCTTCCTTTTCTAATTTTCTTTTTTTATATTGAGCTCCAGATAAACGTTTTGTTTTTCTATCGGACATCTGGAAATAAAATTGAAAGGTAATTAAAGTTAGAAAATTTAGTTTATGTAATAGTTCTGAATCTGCGAAGATATAATTTTATAGTATCCCCAATTAAGTTCGCACCAAATGGAATTTTTTATAACTAATAAGTAAAATTGTAATCTAGCATCAGATTTTGTTTTTATAATGACCCAAAAAATAAATATAATTATTATATTTTTATTAGATAAGTAAATTAGTAAAACTACTTTATACATTTTTTAAAACTTGAAATATAGAAAATTAATCTAGACATAAAATTAACAATAAACCACTTTTTGATCTCAAGCTAAAAAAAGTTTTTTTTCACATGTTTAATATTAAATCCAAAACGTAAGATGCGGATTTGGATGGTAATATTAAGTAAAGTAATATCTATCCGAAGAACTTACCTTTTTAAATTACGAAAATTTGTTTCTTTTGAAATTTCACTTTTGCAAAATGTAGAAAAAAATAACTAAACAACAAACACTTTATATCACTATTAAACTCTCGCTAGTTAATCGAATACTAAAAAGAAAAACAAAACATTTAAAAACTGCCCCATTCTACAGTATATAGAGCTATATAAAACTATATACTGTACACATACCAATTATGAAGTATAAACAAACATTTTTGCATTGAAAGGCGGCCGCCCTTATCTATCATTTTTATTGCTTTTCCAAGGAACGCTGCTATAAATAGTTCTATTGTAATTTCGGCAACTCATGCACAGCAAAAAAAGAAATGACCGGTAATAAATTTCTTATGAATGTTTTATCTTAAAAGCCTAACAAAATGTAATTTAATTTTTCTTTATTTTGAAAACAAAAATATAGGTATATTTTTGTAATCAAATGGCTAATTTTGTGTTTTTGGCGGGCGGCCTGCGGCCGCCCCAATAATTTGGCCGCCTTTGTGCCGGCACACCCCTAAAAACGGCCCTGATATTTTCAGCCGTTACGTCAGGTAATCATGTGCTAAATCATCCCAAACATACCTGAGGATCCTTGAATCTCTAAATGTTTAACGTATCTTTTTTTATAGTGATCACCCCTTTTGAGATATACCCTATAATCTTAACTGGGAGGAGTTTCATACCTTCTGAAGGCGTTACACATAGGTATGTGTTTCGATTTGCATTTTTTTCTTAGCTGCATTTACGCATCTGTGTTGTTTAAAAAAAAGTTATGGGTAGTTAAAAGTTAGTTTATAAAACATTTTTTTCAAGGTAAATTTTGTAAATTGTGCAATGTACGGTCTGTTTCATATTCGACTTTTCTATAGCTTATCTCTATAACTACTGGAGTTGCTGTTTGTTCATTGCATAAGTCAAACTGCTAACAATTTTTTAAAATCACAGGGAAGATAAAAAATGTTGTTTGTAAATGTACGTTGTATCATTTTATTTCTTTAAACATCAAAGGACTTTTAAAGATAATTTTTAATTCTGAGTTTACTGATGATAACACATTTCTATTTACAAAATCTGACGAAAAAATTATTGAGTTTATCATTGCATTAAATGTTGAGTTCAATAAATCTTTTTAAGTAATATATGTTCTATAGTTGAGCTAAAGAATTGATATGTCTTCGGTAACTATTTACACTAAAAAAAAATAAAATATATAAATAAAAACAATAGAAAATATATTTTCAATATTTCACCAATAAATGCAAAACTGAACGGAACTAACAATAAATGATTTATTCTTAAATTTTAATTACATACCAAATATATTTCTTAGATAACCTTTACCTATGTTCAAGACCGTAATCTATCACAGGTTTAAAATGTGACGTAATACGCAACAGATGTATTAACGATATTATGATCATTAATTACCAACATGTGTACACTTTTTGTAACAATAATACTCTAAAAGCTCCATTTATATTTCTGTGAGCCTGTAACACCTGGTTGTAGCTTATCAAAGGCTATTTAAATCACGCATAAGTATTATTTTTATAAGAATGCTGTATATAGTAATTATGATCACAGTTGTTTTAATGATATTACAACTTTTTATATAATTCGCGTCTAAAACACCCCATAGAAAAAAATCTGCAAGGATCAGATCAAGAGATCATGGTGGCCACCTATATCCTATCGAATATTGTGTTGAAAAAAAATACTTAACCTTCTTAGTATGTCTGAACATCAATTATTTTAATTATTCTTAGAATGTAGTATACGAGTTTGGGTCCTTTTAATACTGAACTACTGATGAAATTAACCTTCCCTAAAACTGATTTAAATTAAATTTAAGGGAGTAAATCCAAAATCTTTTATGATATGCATGTTATTCATGCATACAATCTTCTGACAGTAGATATTATTTTAAGAAACTGTTTCTAGTACACAAACTTCAGTGTATTAAAATGTAATTGTATGAACAAATATACATTGAAAATACAAAATTATATACTGTAACGTTATGTTATAATATTACAGTATTATTATTCTTTCATTGGTTTTTGTGTTACTTGCCGCAGGTTTGCCTTATAACAGACTTCTTAACTTTTGAAATGGAAGGTGAATTTTTCAGTACAATTTTGACTATAGTAGAGAAGCTAATTTACAGACTATTTTCAGGATATTCTGTGGCAAAAAAATGTTTACTGTTAACTAAACATACTATACTTAAAGGAAGCGAATATAAAATTGTATATACAGGATGAACAACTAGCCCTTGTTTTATGAATATTATAACATTTTCAAATTTATGTATAATTATTTAGTTTATAGTAACAGTGAGGCAATTACTAAATTTGGCTAGTTATATAGTTACTGATTTTTACACAGTGTTCTAACACCATCCTGTCGTATAACTCTACGAGTTGGATTTTTCCAAATTTACATATCATACACTTTATAAAAGAAAGTTAATAAAATCTTTATTAATAGGGTGTTACTATTGAAAGTGACATAGTTTGAATCTATAATCAGTTTTAGTTCATAAGATACCGGCCTTCTTTATTAATGAAAATAACAATTTTTTCATTTACAATAAAATATTCTGTTTTTTTGGTTTCTTCTTTCAGTCCATTTCACTCACATGAATTATGATAAACATATTTACTCTCTTCTTTCTTGTAAATATCAATTTAAGACTTTGAGAACACTCGAACTATTAGAAAGTTTCAGTTGACATAACTTTTTGTTTTCATCTCTCCAAGCTGCCTTTCTTTATGTTTGCTTGGTATGGAATGTTAAACAGACATTTTGCTTATGGTTTTTCATTATTTTAAGCCCATTAGTAATCTGAAACAAAATTGAACATTATAACTTTGCAGTTAAATATAACCTTTAAAATATCAAGACTTTTATGTAAATTACATTTTACATACCTCAATATGTTTTATTCATAATTCATTGGATTACATTTTGTAAAGTATTTTCAACTTCTCTAAATTAAGACAAAAGAAATTTGTTTTTGCTTTGTTTATAAATATTCGGAATTTGCCTGCCTTTCTCTTCTGTCACTATGGTTTCATTAGTTTCTTATTTTTCGGCATCCAGCCAGCTTTGACAGTGTCTGATTTTTCATTTAAGTCATAATTTTGGTTCTGCTCAGGAGCAATTCGCCAGCTGTATTCGGGGACACCGAATGTTATCGGGTTCTTACTCCCTTCTACTAGTGGCGCCAGCAGTGAACTCCACTGTAAATATTATTTTATTTTATGGCATTAGGTTGGCATAAGTCTGAAGTGAGGAAGAATGATGGAGGGGAATGTCAAACTTCTTTGAATTTTCTGGAACTGATTTTCTCGTCCCTTTCTATTGGCTCTCCTTAGAGGTGCAACATGTGTCCGGCTTTATAAAAGTGCCTTAATGGACCAATTTTTTAAGTACTGAGAGTATGCCATAAATAATTATTTTAAAGTGCAGTGCTGTTGAAAGTCTAAGGCCTATTTATGGACATCATCTGGCCATAAATTTTGGTCCCATTTTGTTTGGTTCCACATTTGATCAACCACGTGGTAAGTCGATTTTCAAATTAGTTTCCTACTGTGAGCTAATTCGCAATTATCTTTTATAAACAGAATGGCGTCCTGAATTTTGTTTTTGTCTGTCGATCCTCGAAAAGCCTTTCTAGATGTCTGGAAATTCCCTTTATTGGTGACCGTTGACGTCGAAGGAGCCCTCTAGATGACTAGAGGTAAGGCAATGTCTTTGAATAGTTGTGTTGTAAATAACTTGTTTTTGCACATTCCATGTCGATTTTATTTTAAGACAAACAATTGTTTGTAGGGTTTCAGGTTAAGAATTCAAGTTTATGGTGTAATTTTTGGGGTACATAAACCAAGAGTTCTACAATGGTTTTGGAGTTCCTTCCTGTAAGAGTATAAGGAATTAATTCTTAGTTTTTATGTTTATGAATTTTATATAAGGTAGCAGAAAGGAAGTAAGTAACCTATTTTTTGTAAAACAGCCATGGCGAAACACTTTATATTTTTATAACTTTTTTCCTTGCGGCAGTGTAAGAGAAAATTCATGAATTTTTGATTCCCTGTGCGCTATTTAATTTAATTTTCATATTTACATATTTGCGACATGACATTTCGCCAGATGTTCATAGGTTGATGATATAATGGTAATAACGTTCTATCACATTTCATATATTTGATATATTTTATATATTTTACATTTTCTTGATTTATTTTTTTTATATCTTCATGTTAATTGAATTTTTGAATGTAAGCTTCACATGTCAAAAATTATTTTATAAAACAACTTTCTAAAAAAAAAACAAAAGATCAAGGTGATCATTAAAATTTGACAGTCTGCACTTTATATAGTGTTTTATTGAAAAGCCCTCCAAATCTTTATTTTGTCTGCATTTAAATATCAATATAGATTTCTTCCTAATTGAGTCACAGTCAATTAGGTGGCGCCCATTTTAATTTCGAAAGGTGTACCCAAGAACCTGCAACCTACAGCTCTCCGAAAAGATGACTGGCTGCCGTTCGCATGTATTGGTAAGTTCATAGGGACTTTACGCCATACAAAAGTGGCGCCCAACGTGGGGCTCGAGTACACATTTCTTTTCATGAAAATTGGAGTGGTGGCTCAATAAATTTTTGTTATTACCATATCAACCTTCTGAATTACTTACAGATATTTTGTTTATTATTTCATGTTTATTTAAACTGGTTTTTGACTCTAAAAATATTACCTGAACTATATTTAAGTGTGGTTTTGATCTAAATTATCTTGAATTTTTAAAGGGACAGATTCAGATTAGGGTTAATACAGTATAGCTTTTGGTCAGATAATGATATTTGTTTTATGCTATAGCTTGCATAATTAGGATTAATCTCTGACAAAATTTGGCACTTATTTTGATATCTGACTATATTTTAGAAAACTATTTTTGTTAAAGTGTAAGGGCAAAATTTTTATTACATTGTCAATGAGATTTCTTATATTGGTTGGATATACTTTGGATATCTTATTTTTGACAACATTTAAATTATCTATTGAAGACAATAAACTACTGGTTTCGTTTTTTTAATATTTATCAGGATAAAATAATTTAAGTATCAGTTAACGCATACTGGATAGTGAAGAGGTCTTATATTTTGAATAATTTTAGTGAATTTTGAGCTCACTTTTGGCTTTGTTTAATAACATACATTTTTTTGTATTATCAGTCAAACCTTTCAAATATCTTTTTAAGTTCCATTTAAGTTTCTTATAACCTATTTAGCCATGGAAGAATCATATAAACCTAATCATCTTCTAGATTTTGAATTAGATTATGAACTTAAAATTAGATTAGTTGTCACACAACGAAATGTAGCTGATAAAAGAAAAATGTTAACTACTTTACTTCATAAAGAAAGAGAATCAAAGAAAAGTCAAATATCAAATCTTATAGTTGAAACCTTAGATTTTGAGTTAGAAAAAAGTGAAATAGATAAATCTATTAAGTCAATTTCAGACATTATTTCAGATTTTGAAGGAAGTGCTCAAGATTCAGTATTTTTACGTATGACATCTCGCTTGATTCAAGTTTCAAATAGAGTGCGTAGGTTACATGTATCTGGTAGTGACCAAGATCTCTTTAAGCAAGAATCTTTTGCAACGTGTCTTGCTCTAGAAGCAGACCTATATGATAAAATTAGTAAAGACCCAGATCCAAGTCAACCTAGTACTTCTAGTTCGCCTCAACAACCAATTATTCATATTCCACCGCCTATTGTTAACTGTTCTGGTAATATTCCTGCCATTGGAGAGTGGCAAGTAAAATTTAATGGAGATGGTAAAAATCTATATAACTTTTTAGAGCGTATTACAGAATTAGCACAATCTCGTAAAGTTGAGGATAAAGACTTATTCAATTCTGCCGCTGAACTTTTTATAGGGGATGCCTTTATTTGGTATAAAAGTATTAAATGTTCTGTTGATAGTTGGCAGTCATTAGTTTCTCGTTTAAAGAAAGACTTTCTTCATTCAGATGTTGAGGATGACCTTTGGGAGCAAATTAAACATAGGAAACAGAAACCTACAGAGTCTGTAGCTGTTTATGTTGCACACATGCAAATTTTATTTTCTCGCTTGTCACACCCTCCAGCAGAAGTAACTCGAATTAAGCATATTAGAAAAAATCTTTTATCTGATTACATAACTCCTTTAGCTTTGGCTGAAATTAATAGTGTGAAAGATTTGTTGGCACTTTGTCGGAAATTAGAAGAGGCTAATTATTTAAAAAATAAAAATCATTCAGTAAATCAAATAAATAATTTTGAGATTGGAGAATCATCTAACAGTAGTACATATATACCCCATTCTAATTACCATAATAAAAATTCAAATTATAATCCTAATAGATTTAATAAACATTTTAATAACCAGAAGGGAAGCAATGTTTCAGACAATAAAAATAATCATTTTACTAAGTTTTCAAATAAAAATTTTAAAGGTAAAAAATATGGGAATAGTTCTAATTTCAATAAACCGGCAGATAGTAGTAGTAATGCCTCAGTCAGTAGTAATTGTGGCCCTAGTAAGTCTAGCGATACAAATATTTCCAAAAATCAAAATAAAATTACTTGCTGGAATTGTGACATGCCGAATCATTTTTATGATAGTTGTACTTTAAAACGTAAAATATTTTGTTTTAAGTGTGGTTTGAAAAATGTTAAAACTAATACTTGCCCAAATTGTTCAAAAAACTAAATCAAGTGCAACAGAGAGGCAGTTGCACCATGTCAGATAAAAAGTCCTCACTTTGTATACAATTTTCTCGTAATAGTACTCAGTGGAAGAAGTGGCTCAAATTTGTTTCAGATTTTTATAAAACTTATCCTAAAAATGAATTGTCTCCACTTTTTATAAAAAAAAACCTTTAGATAACCGCCCTTATATTTCTGTTAAGTTATTTGATCAAGATATTACCGTTTTACTTGATTCAGGTGCCACAGCCTCAGTTGTAGGTCTAAAAGGCTTAGACATGTTGGAAAATTTTAATTTAAATGTCTACCCCACAAATGTAAAAAATATTAGTACTGCTGTACAAGTTGTTAAGGGCTTAGTTGATCTACCAATTGTGGTTGGTAACATTTGTCAGGTCATTACAGCTCTTGTAGTTCCTTCACTACCCCATAATTTTATTTTTGGATGCGACTTTGCAAATCAGTTTAAAATTTCTGTTGATTTTAGAAATGATTCATGGCAAATTGAAAGTAATCTAGTTTCTGAGATTAAAACTACTGATCATTTTTCAAGTAGTAAATTTAACCCATTATGCACTTTAGATAGTCTCACTAGTTTAGAAAGGTCTCAAGCCGAAAAAGTGATTTCTTCTTTTGGTGAAATTGATAGCGAAGAACGTCTTGGTAGAACAAATAAACTAACTTTAACTATTGATACAGGTGATGCTAAACCATTTCATAAAAAACCTTATCCTATGTCACCATATATGTCACAAATTTTAAATAAAGAAATAGATGAGATGTTAAAGTTAGGTGTGATAGAACCTTCACACAGTCCTTGGTCATCTCCAGTTCTTCTAGTTAAAAAATCTAATGGTGAATATAGATTTTGTGTAGACCTACGTGGCGTCAATGAACTAACTCGTTTTGATAGTTATTGTCTTCCTAGTATAGATAGAATTTTAAATTCCCTGCGTAATGCCAAATACATTTCTTCAATAGATCTTCGCAAAGCTTTTTGGCAAATACCTCTAGATGATGAGTCAAAGGACAAAACTTCATTCAATGTCGTAGGACGTGGTTCTTTTAGATTTTGTGTTGTGCCCTTCGGACTGTGTAATGCTGCACAGATGCAACAACGCTTAGTTGATGCAATATTTGGTCCTCAATTTGAACCTTTTGTCTTTACCTATTTGGATGATATTTTGGTTTGTAGTCCTGATTTTGAACATCATACAAAGCTTTTAGCAGAGATTAGGGATAAATTAAAAGAAGCAAACCTTACTGTTAATTTGGAAAAGTGTGAGTTCTTCAAAACTTCTCTTAAATTTTTGGGTTATATAGTAGGATCTAACAGCTTGCGTACTGATCCCGAGAAGGTGTCAGCAATGGTAAATTATCCTCGTCCAAAGACTGCCACAGAAGTCAAGAGATTTATTGGCCTATGTTCCTGGTACAGGCGTTTCATAAAGGATTTTTCTACTTTAGTATCCCCAATTAATGATTTGTTAAAGGGACGTAGGAAATCCCAGCCTATTACTTGGACAGATGCTGCCGAAACTTCTTTTATAAAGATCAAAAAGTTATTGATTTCAGCTCCAATCTTGACCCAACCAGATTTTTCACAACCTTTTGTTATTCAGTCTGATGCTAGTAATACTGGTTTAGGAGGATGTCTTACTCAAGAAATTGATGGCGAAGAACATGTCATAGCTTATGCTAGTAGATCACTTTCCAGGGCAGAGAGAAATTATTCAGTTGTAGAAAGAGAATGTCTTGCTGTAATATTTTGTATAGAGAAATTTGGAATGTGGATTGAGGGAGCACCTAAATTTAAAGTCATTACTGACTGTTATTCTCTACTTTGGCTTAACAACCTCAAGAATCCCACAGGAAAGTTAGCCCGTTGGTCAGTTAGACTCAGACAACATAATTTTGATCTTGTCCATAGGAAAGGTGTGGATAATGTTATACCAGATGCCCTTTCTCGTATCCATTCTAATATGGAAGATAATGAAGTTAATAGTTTGCCATGTATTTCTGTTTTGAACCCTTTTAGTGTTGATACTGATCGTATTGATCCCTGGTATAATAACCTTCGAGAGAAAATTCTTCAGACACCTGAAAACTATCCACAGTGGAAGGTTGAAGATGATTTTATCTTTAAATTTGTACCAGATACTATGCCTATGAATTCTAATCTTCCAGAATGGAAACTGGTAGTTCCATCACCTCAAGTGAATGAAGTCATTGAGCATTGTCACTCTCCACCAACTTCAGGACATTTTGGCTTTTACAAAACCCTAAATCGGATTCAGGAATTTTATTTTTGGCCTCAAATGCGGCGTCATGTTTTAAAATTTGTAAAATCCTGTTTAGTTTGTGGATCACAAAAGGCTCCAAATACTGCTCGCATGGGTCTAATGGGTAGACAGAAAGAGGTTAATCTTCCTTTCGAATGCATAGCTATTGATCTTATGGGTCCCTTTCCTAGATCAAAGAAAGGACATAAATGGCTACTAGTAGTAGAAGATTGGTTTTCTAAATACACTCTTTTATATCCATTGCGAACCTCTAAATCTCATTAAATAGAAAACATTTTAGAAAATCAAATTTTATTAGTTTTTGGATGTCCACAAATTATTATATGTGACAATGGTTCTCAGTTTATTTCAAAAACTTTTAAAAGTCTCTGTAAGAAGTATGAAATTAAAATTTGGTATAATGCTCTTTATTCAGCTCAGTGTAATTTTGTTGAAAGGAATAATAGAACAGTAGGTACTGCCATTAGGAGTTATGTTACTGAACATAATCAGTGGGACATAGAGTTACCAAAAATTCAACAAGCTATTAACACTTCTAAGCATGAAGTTACTCAGTTTACACCAGCTTTTCTTGTTTTTGGTAGACACCCACCATTATCAGGCAAATTTTATTCAGATCATAACGAACAACGTAAAGATTTTGTAATAACTCCTGGTGACAGGGATACTTATGCTTCGAACCTTCAGAATCTCAGAGATATTTTTATCGATGTTAGGAAGAGAATTTATTTAGCTCATGAGCGTAACTCTAAAGCATACAATCTTAGAAAGAGGGATTTTTCTTTTAATGTTGGAGATTATGTGTGGCATAGAAACAAAATATTGTCAAGTGCAGCTGATCAGTTTAGTGCAAAGTTAGCTCCAAAATATATTCTTTGTGTAGTACATAAAAAGATTTCAAAGTTAGTTTATGAATTAAAAAATATAGATGGTTCAAAAGCCGGAAAATGGCATATTAAAGATCTTAAAGTTTATACTGGGGTAGACATAGATTCATCTAGTTCTGTTTCTGACAATTCTGATTAAGTATTTATTTTATTGAGATTAAGGACCTAAATTGTTCATTAGATTTGTAGAGCTTTTCCTTATGTCTCAATAATTTTGTTTTTGAATCTCTTAGTATTTTTTATTTAGAGCTGTGAAAGCATATTTTGGATTTGTCCATTTTTGAGTTTGTCGAGTATTGAAGTATATATGGTTGCTAATGGCCTACGCACCATATAATGTTTTGAGTTTTTTAGAGAGTTTGGCACAATGCATTTTCAACATTAGAGTTTGAGAAACATTGTATGTAAGTGTCTGATCAACACTTCCATATTTTCATGATATTGACTTATATTGTTTTGATAAAGGTATACCGGTATACAATATTATAGACTTGTATATATTACTGTACGATAATGTCAGTAACTGATTTATTCATTTTTCTTGTTTTGCTTTTGGGTTGTATTTTGATAAAAGCCCAAGTGAAATTTGGGAAGGTGCTAAGTTGCATAGATTGCGAGCTCCTTTCTTGTATCGATACAGTACCTCTGTATATTATTTTCAGTTATATTTTGCCTAAACTATCCTAATATAGGGAGGCTATTTTGTATTATTGAGTCGTAGCTCGAACCTTTTAGTGTCATTTGTTTAGAGGGCAATGGCATAAGATTTGGTTTAGGATAGTATAATAAGTTTGTTTTAGGATTGCCTGTCCCAAACAAATTTGTGTTTATGTTTTATATAAAACATATTGCAGTTCAGAATGACTCTTGGCTTGAATTACTTTTATTGGATTATGTAACTCGAGAGTCGAAACCTATTTTTGTCGATAACCTGACTATTAAGTGTCTAGGATATCCTCATTTGTCCCTATGAGACAATTGTGTCAGTCTGACATTAATTACATTTGAATGTAAACTGTGATTTTTGGCTTCTGAGTTGTTTGGTATCGATTTATACTTATAGTGACATTTACCTATTATGACTTTTACTGATTGTGTCCTTACTGATTTTGACTCCTTTTACTAAGGCGAGTGATACACGAAGCTATCAAACCAAAAATTATCTCAGAAGACCTTTTATCCAAAAATTACTGATATTTAGTATAATTTATGATCATTTGATTTTAATAGGATCATAAGAGTTATTTTTTATTTTTAGTGCACAGACTTTAAGCTCTGTTTAAATAGCCTATCAAGATAGTCTATTTTTTTTTCGGAGGGGGGTAGTATAACATTTTCAAATTTATGTATAATTATTTAGTTTATAGTAACAGTGAGGCAATTACTAAATTTGGCTAGTTATATAGTTACTGATTTTTACACAGTGTTCTAACACCATCCTGTCGTATAACTCTACGAGTTGGATTTTTCCAAATTTACATATCATACACTTTATAAAAGAAAGTTAATAAAATCTTTATTAATAGGGTGTTACTATTGAAAGTGACATAGTTTGAATCTATAATCAGTTTTAGTTCATAAGATACCGGCCTTCTTTATTAATGAAAATAACAATTTTTTCATTTACAATAAAATATTCTGTTTTTTTGGTTTCTTCTTTCAGTCCATTTCACTCACATGAATTATGATAAACATATTTACTCTCTTCTTTCTTGTAAATATCAATTTAAGACTTTGAGAACACTCGAACTATTAGAAAGTTTCAGTTGACATAACTTTTTGTTTTCATCTCTCCAAGCTGCCTTTCTTTATGTTTGCTTGGTATGGAATGTTAAACAGACATTTTGCTTATGGTTTTTCATTATTTTAAGCCCATTAGTAATCTGAAACAAAATTGAACATTATAACTTTGCAGTTAAATATAACCTTTAAAATATCAAGACTTTTATGTAAATTACATTTTACATACCTCAATATGTTTTATTCATAATTCATTGGATTACATTTTGTAAAGTATTTTCAACTTCTCTAAATTAAGACAAAAGAAATTTGTTTTTGCTTTGTTTATAAATATTCGGAATTTGCCTGCCTTTCTCTTCTGTCACTATGGTTTCATTAGTTTCTTATTTTTCGGCATCCAGCCAGCTTTGACAGTGTCTGATTTTTCATTTAAGTCATAATTTTGGTTCTGCTCAGGAGCAATTCGCCAGCTGTATTCGGGGACACCGAATGTTATCGGGTTCTTACTCCCTTCTAGTAGTGGCGCCAGCAGTGAACTCCACTGTAAATATTATTTTATTTTATGGCATTAGGTTGGCATAAGTCTGAAGTGAGGAAGAATGATGGAGGGGAATGTCAAACTTCTTTGAATTTTCTGGAACTGATTTTCTCGTCCCTTTCTATTGGCTCTCCTTAGAGGTGCAACATGTGTCCGGCTTTATAAAAGTGCCTTAATGGACCAATTTTTTAAGTACTGAGAGTATGCCATAAATAATTATTTTAAAGTGCAGTGCTGTTGAAAGTCTAAGGCCTATTTATGGACATCATCTGGCCATAAATTTTGGTCCCATTTTGTTTGGTTCCACATTTGATCAACCACGTGGTAAGTCGATTTTCAAATTAGTTTCCTACTGTGAGCTAATTCGCAATTATCTTTTATAAACAGAATGGCGTCCTGAATTTTGTTTTTGGCTGTCGATCCTCGAAAAGCCTTTCTAGATGTCTGGAAATTCCCTTTATTGGTGACCGTTGACGTCGAAGGAGCCCTCTAGATGACTAGAGGTAAGGCAATGTCTTTGAATAGTTGTGTTGTAAATAACTTGTTTTTGCACATTCCATGTCGATTTTATTTTAAGACAAACAATTGTTTGTAGGGTTTCAGGTTAAGAATTCAAGTTTATGATGTAATTTTTGGGGTACATAAACCAAGAGTTCTACAATGGTTTTGGAGTTCCTTCCTGTAAGAGTATAAGGAATTAATTCTTAGTTTTTATGTTTATGAATTTTATATAAGGTAGCAGAAAGGAAGTAAGTAACCTATTTTTTGTAAAACAGCCATGGCGAAACACTTTATATTTTTATAACTTTTTTCCTTGCGGCAGTGTAAGAGAAAATTCATGAATTTTTGATTCCCTGTGCGCTATTTAATTTAATTTTCATATTTACATATTTGCGACATGACATTTCGCCAGATGTTCATAGGTTGATGATATAATGGTAATAACGTTCTATCACATTTCATATATTTGATATATTTTATATATTTTACATTTTCTTGATTTATTTTTTTTATATCTTCATGTTAATTGAATTTTTGAATGTAAGCTTCACATGTCAAAAATTATTTTATAAAACAACTTTCTAAAAAAAAAACAAAAGATCAAGGTGATCATTAAAATTTGACAGTCTGCACTTTATATAGTGTTTTATTGAAAAGCCCTCCAAATCTTTATTTTGTCTGCATTTAAATATCAATATAGATTTCTTCCTAATTGAGTCACAGTCAATTAGGTGGCGCCCATTTTAATTTCGAAAGGTGTACCCAAGAACCTGCAACCTACAGCTCTCCGAAAAGATGACTGGCTGCCGTTCGCATGTATTGGTAAGTTCATAGGGACTTTACGCCATAATATTTTATTGAATTTTTTGGAATATACCATTATTTTTTTAAATGTATAGTCTATTTACACATATGAGTGACGTATCAGTGCCGACGCACTATGAAGCGATACTGAAAGTAAAATCACTGTACCGGAAGTGTGTAAAAGTATTCATTTAAAATATAGGTACCGATATTTTTTCTAATGGCACTAATACATCGTCAATGAATTGAACAGATACGTTACTGGTATGTATAAACAGACACTAACGTTCTGTGTTTACAGCCCAGAATGTAATTTTATGCAAAAAAATGCAAAAAATTAACGTTATTCATATTGTATTTTTACAGGAAAAACAAATGAAAATGATTTGATGTTTAAATTTTCTTATATGTAGATTAAAAAAACGCAAATTAAGCCAAACGTACATGTAGAATTTGAAGTATTTTTGTAACTTTAACAATAATAGCATTAAAAGGGAAAACAGCATAATAAGAAAAATAAATATTAAAAAAATATTAACCAATCTAAAGCTTTAGTAGAGGATTGTTGTCAGTGTCGTATCAAGGGCCTGCCAATTGTACACAGGGGTGACCACCAGGATCGCAATCCACGCGTAAGATATTATATTACTCTTCTCTTACATAGAGTCCTCAATTTTAAAACAGTAGAAAGAACAGCAAAGCATATTGTTGGCTTGTTTAGAAAATTGTCTAATAGAGTCTAGAAAAAAAGAAAAAAAAGGTAAAAACAATGTTAGATAAAAAGCGGAAGATGAGGGGACGTCCTTGACAAACTTAGATAAAGACAAAATTCAGTTATATGATGTTCTCGATTCTATGATTTCAAATAATGAATAGAGGTTTGAAAGCCTCTGTCAAGTGTAGCATCCGATTTTAGGTTTTTAACAGATTATCTCTCTAGAAAATGTGTTCAACATTTGAAAAAAACAGCAGCCGATTTAGCAATAAAATATAAAGATAACTTGGATGTCAATGAATTATATCTAGAAGTTGAAAGTTTCAAGTATCCGGCTTGTTCCTTGATAAAAAAATGTAGAAAGCGCAGATTGACTAACTGTGTTGAATGTTATTCACGAATATAGATTGGCATCCATCTATCCCAATATAGAAGTCAGTCTTCGCCTAGCATTAACTCTTCCAGTTACGTCCGCTTCCTGCGAGAGGTCTTTCAGTAAGCTCAAACTTGTCAAGACCTACCTGAGATCTCAAATTGGCCAGGAACATTTGACAAATTTAGCTATTATCTCAATTGAATATGTTATAACCGAAAAAATGTACTTGTTTTATAAATAAGTTTTAATTCTACATGTAGGCAAGTAGTGTAAAGTACAGGTTAACAAAAAAGATGTTTTCGGAAATCGGAATCTTGCCAGGGGTGCCAGCTTCCTCAGATACGACTTTCATTGTTGTTCTAGTTTTTATTACTATTTTATACCTATACAGCACTATATCGATTCTACCAAATCAATTTAGGCAAATCGTCCAGATTTTTTGAGGTGCCGCTACTTTAGGAATACCTACTTTCAGAAAAATCAAATATATAATTCAAAACAAAATAGAAATGAAACATGAAAAGAACATACAGTCATCCCTTTTTAAAACAAATTTGAAGCAAAATATATTACAATTGAGATTCTATATTGAAAATAAACTAACTCGTTTCAACTCAATTCCATAGAACATATACGAGATTATTTAGAAAGGCAAATGCACAATGTACGCATTTAGGAATAAAATGGCATCAGGAATACGATTCCAAAACCAGTCATGCTAACAAGGCACGCTATTAACTATTAGATATGTAACAATTTGTTTTCGCTTAAATGATTTATAACCTGTTCTCGCTTTAATTGCACTTAATTGTTTATTATATTTATTTTATTATATATTGTTATTAATATTTGAAAATAAAACCTAATTACAGTATTTTCTTACAATTTCTGCAATATTGTTTTCATTCATTTATCCATAGGTCGGAAAAATTAAAATTTCAAGTGTTTATAACTTTTTACCTATCGACACACAATTGATTGCAAAAGTGATCGTAACTCTAGTGATTTTTATAACTGAACAAAAACAAAAAACAGGAAAGAGTTCATATTCAATCGAATCAAAAATCTACAATCCGGGTCATTCTAAACTAAAGCTACTCTCAAAATATTTTTGTAAATTAGTTGGAAAAATAATTCTTTTTCAATATTTCAATTATAACTGAATGCCTGTATATTCAGTCCACGAAAAGAGGTTATGGGTATTTTATGAATAAATATTATTCTTGCACTTTTTCAAGGCAATATGTACTTGCTCACCAACGCTAGAGGAACCGTATTCGGGAAATTAGCAAATGTATGCGTCAAAATGCATAAACAATAAATTTTTACTAATAATAAACCAAGAAACTAAGATGTTTTATTTCAACCCATTTCAAAAGGAAAGTTAGTATTGGGTTCTAAACTATAATAAATGGTCCAAGTAATGACCGTTGCACAGACGGGCAAAATTGAAAAAACCTGGCCAAAACTTAAACGATGATATGTAGTAATAAAATTTCCTTAATGTGTTTATGAGAAATAATATTGTAAAAACTAATTAACATATTTGTCAATTGGCTACTAATCTGGTGGAAAATTTAATAATATAATAAATAAATACTTGACAAAAACATAATTATGTGTATAAAACCGAATTTAAATTGTTTTAAAAAATACTGCCTACATTTTACTGTTTTTATATTATTTAAAGTCACCAACGGCGTAAAATTAATAATTAATAAACTAATAACAGCATCATTTATTCTCAGAAATAATGTCGCATAACTAATTATTGTTTTTAATCCCCGGACCCGGAGTCTGAGTCACTTGAGCTATTAATTTCTGAGTCTTCATTAGTAGTATTAGTGGCAGATCCCTCTGGACGGGGGCTAATAATAAATCTAAGACTTCTTTTTCGAATGACTTGGACTTTCGCCTTGGAAGTTTTCGCATGCTTAATATGACTGGATCAGACGATATAAGCAGTCTCCAAGTTTTGTTGCCTTGAACACTTTCGGGAAAACCCTTCTCTATACTTCTTAATGTCTTTATTTAATGCCTCCTGGGCCTCGTCAGATAATTGTCCTATAGGCAATAAAAAAGATTCAATAATATCTGACGAGTTAATTAAAATTTTGTGGACCGTATTAGGCATGTTGTATCAAGGATATTTTTGTACAAGTATCCTAGCTGTTGTTAAAGCATAATCTTTTTTTGTATATTTATACGGTATCCACTAGATATAGTTTGCAAAAATATTATTATTATCAGTGGTATGATAGCTCAATTGGTTAGGGCGATGCGCTAGACACGCAGAGGTGCGGGTTCGATTCCCGCTCGTACCATAACTTTTGCTACTGATCATATTTTTCTAAAAAAAATCACTATTTTCACAGTTTAACAAACTGATTAAAATACTTCTACTTAACATCTATGTTGTTGAAAGACTTGGAAGAAGCCCCACATATATAACACTTTTTCGTGGATGTCGTAGATGAAGCAGTCCTTGTGCCTACACTAATGGAAGTAGGTGTAAGGTTTTCTATTTCATTCTGCATGGTATTTATTTCTTGAAGTGTTAAATCAGTGGTCTCATGTATAAATTGAATTCTGATTGGACGAAAAGCGGGGTGAGCCGGGACGTGGATTTTGCCAAACTATTTTGTTTGTAGATTTATTTGGATCGTCGCATGTTAATAGAAGTGGCACAAAGGATGTTAAAAATATACTGGCATCCGAACGTTCATCGCTGTCAAAATTTTGCTTGTATTGGCTATACCTAAGTGTCAAACAAGCAAGTTGAGGTTCTGTTAATGTTTCCAATACATCTTTTTGCACCTCCACTATACGATGGGCAGTATGGTTTAGTAAGGCTTGTAATTTTACTTCAGCTTTTTGCCCCGTGATTGTAACTGCATCCCGATTTGGGTAACAGCGCCCCTTGGCCTCCTGAATCTTCTTATACGATGGAAAACGTTTTTTATCTTCACTCCTTATGATCTGATATTGGTGTCTATTTGCTTTAACAAATACTGACAATGCTTTATCACCAGATAGCTGATCAACTTTTTCAGCTCTCTCTTTATATGCCTTTCTATAGTTCTGGGCCCTTTTTGGGGTTGAAAATTGTACATCTTTTATAACAGCTGCAGCATCTATACTTCCTTCAGCGCGCAGACTCATTTGAGCAGCATACACAGGCTCTGAGGAACTCATTGTTGATCCAACATATTGGGTTTGTCTTCGTTTTGTTCGTTCGCTACTAGTCTGGAAATTAACAGCAGGGCGACCACCTAAACTCGCTGTAGGTGATTGCACAAAAAAATGAAATTTTAAATTTGTTTCCAACCAAGTTTTGTTTTGGGCAAAATATCTTTCTTGTATTGGGCAGTCTTATATTTTAATTTAAAATCAGAAAGAAAATGTGAAAGCTTTTGTTTAATTACATTAGATAATACTTCAGGGCAATTAGTTAGATCTTTTACATACGAATGCAAATATTCGCAATTAGCTTCAATTTTTGTTGAATTGCATGTCAGTATTACTTCAGAAAGCGTTCTCATACTTAAAACAACATTTTCATCCGGATCTACGTCCCTTGATCCTGAAATAAATAAAAATAATTAGCCCTAAACGATTTGAAAGAGATAAATTGGGGAAAATTCCAAGTGACACAAAACAAAGTTGATTAAGTTATCTCAAAAAGGCAGACAAAAGCGGAAATTTTTTTTTCTCTATTTACTATTTAAAGTATTCAGCTACACAACTTTCCAGAAAGTTAAGCCCGGAAGATCCCGGAAGTTTACTAAAATATTAACAATAAAATTAAAACTATAATTTTGCACTACTCCAGAAAATTATTTCTGTATAAAATACACATAATTAAAAAATATTATTATTTTATATAAATAGTATAGCTAAAGGTACTACTTACCACCAGGAGTACAATCCATTTTACTTTGAGCACTAGAATGTCTACAATATGTACACAAAAACAGCCAATATTTTTTTGCAAAAACACTTACGCGAACAACATTTAACATTCAACTATTGTCACCGTATTCAACGAAGAGCGCCATCTACGGAATTTCTAATTTTAAAAAGCCCAACGATCTATTAAAGCCCCTAGACGCGTAAAAGTGTGAAATGGCAATCTTCCCGAATTGGGGTTCTGGCCAGCTTTTTGAAATTTTGCCCGTCTGTGCGTTGGTTCCAAGTCATAATTATTTATTTATTTATTTATTCATTTATTGCTTTAGTGTTACAGAGTAGCATATAATAATTACAATGATATTATATTAAAATATAAAATGTTACCACTATCTATAACAAAGGTAGAGTTCGCACTCACCGCTTTCACAGAGAGCAGCGCTCTTCCACTCAACCCAAATCTACGATGTAAAGATCCGTTCGATGTCCTGTTGCTCTCAAAGGCTAATCACGAAGACTACTTTACAAATGTGGAAAGTAAATGGAATATGATGGACTGCGCAAAGATCTTTACTCGTGATAAGATAAAGACTGAAATGTACAAAACACCCTAGAAGCTCTATACCTACATATAGCATATAAAACTACGTGCGCAAAGATCTTTACTCGTGATAAGATAAAGACTGAAATGTACAAAACACCCTAGAAGCTCTATACCTACATATAGCATATAAGACTACGTGTAAACCTAATGTAAATATAATAATGCACAATTTATACAGTAAAAAGCAATGAATGTAAAGGAGAGCAGGAGAAACATTACAATAGCAGATACCAGCAAATAGCGAGAAAAGCATAATAAAAATCTACAAACGATTATTTAACCAGTCCTTGAGACGTTTCTTAAAAACAATTAGCGAAAGGTTTTTGATATTTGCGGGAATTTCGTTATATACTTTAGCAATATCATAGCTAAATGATCCACAGAATTGAGCGGTTCTATGTGTTGGAATAGTTAGTTGGTCTTTATGCCGAATATTTATCGTATGGACTGAACTGCGAAATTTTAATTTGTCGTAAAGATATGTAGGCTTTTTCTTTGAAATAATTTTATAATAAAAGACTGAACAGTGTTATGTTCTGCGATCCACCATATTAAGCCATCCCAAGCTCCTGAGGGACAATGATACGTGATCTCTCCTTTTAAGACCACAAATAAGCCGAATACAAGCGTTCTGAACAAGTTGCAGTCGCCGAGCGTCTGCCTGAATTATGTTAGGTCCATAAACAACATCGCCATAGTTTAAGTGGGAGAGAACCATAGCTTCGCAGAGAATTAGGCGACATTTCTTATTTAGTAAGTGCCTGTTAAGGTAGATCATTCTAAGGTTCATAAACGCTCTTCTGATAACAGCAGAGACGTGTTCCGAAAATCTCATTGAACTCTCCTTCAAAGAAAGATGCACTCCATTCATCGAAACGTCGATGCTGGGTAGTCATCTTAAGCGGGCTGCAGACCGTCCAAACAGCAACATGCACGACTTAGAGGCATTCAAAGTCAAGCAGTATTTTCGAGAGATGTTACAAAGAGATGACAGATCCTGATTGATTTTGTTGCATGCTTCAGTCAAGGTGTCCTCAGAAAAAGAAAAATAGACCTGCGTATCATCAGCATACATATGATATCTACAAAATCGCAGAACTTTAGGGAACTGAGAAGTGTACAGAGAGAAGAGCAAAGGGCCGAGTGTCGAACCCTGAGGTACCCCACAAGTTATGTAGGAGGGTTCAGATATTTTTCCACACAGCTTAACCGATTGAGATCTGTTGTGCAAGAATGAACGTAAAAGATCTAATGAACCCCTCGAGAAACCCAAATAGTTTAAAAGAGCCAGCATCAAGCTATGATTTATGCGATCAAACGCTTTCGAGTAATCAAGCAGGACTAATAATGTCAGTCTGCCACTATCTGATTCAATCTGGATGTCATCTGTGACCTTAGTTAATGCCGAAACACAGCTGTGATTATTGCGAAATCCTGATTGAAACTCAGGGAATATGGAGTTTTCCTCCACGAATGTCCTGATTTGACGGTCCCAAATTTTTTCTAATACTTTAGAGAGCACGCATAATAAACTAATTGGTCTCAGGTCTTGAAAGTCCTTAGGATCAGCTTTTTTAGCTAGAAGAAAAACGTGTGTTGACTTCCAAAGCGCCGGAAATGTGCTATGAGCTGTGCAAAAATTAAATATGTGTTCAATCACTGGAAGGATACGAGGGCAACAGTAAAGGAGGATATTCGTGCTTATACCATCTGGTCCAACGGAGTTGGACTTTATTGAGAGGAGAGTGCGATAAATTTCTAGTTCACTTGTCGGTTCAAATGAAAATTGATTTCCTATTAACTTGTTATTTGCCAGATAATCCATTGTCTCTGCATCCGGATTTAGGTTGGAAATGGCACTCAAAAAATAATTATTTATCTTCTGTGGATCAGAAAGATGCTCAGGCAGTTCATTATTGGGTCTTGTAGTAATTATGTCCAGCTTCTTTACCTCCCTCCAGAACACCTTGCCATCCCCAGAAGAGATCTTATATTCAAAATAGGCCCTTTTTTCTCTCTTAACTGCGTGGTTGATTTCATTTCTCAAAGCTTTATAGAAATTCAAGGCATTGGTTAGCCAAGGTGCCGAATTCTTTGAAATACGAACGGTTTTTATAGGAGCATAATAATCAAAAAGACTCGTTATAATTGAGTTGAATCGAAAAATCTTTAAATCAATATCATCGGCGTAAAAACGGGCAAAAAGTTCATCAAATTCAAATCCTGGGTAAACTCGTTAATGTCAATATTATTAAGATTTCGGGAAGTATGTAAAAATTGGATCATTTTTAATGGAATTAAACTGGATACAAGATGATGATCAGATATTTCATTAGAAGCGGATACTTGGGAAATAATTTTAGGTATGTTATTTGAGCAGAACAAAACATCCAGGAGTTTGGCACTATGTGAAGTATATCGAGTTGGTTCCTTCATTAACTGACCTAGATCGAATGACTCCAGCATCGAATAAAAATCTTTTGTGGACTTGTTTTCGAAATCTAGCATATCAATGTTTAAATCCCCTGCGCCAATGTTTAATCAAAAATGCCAAGGACAGTCTCCAGTTCTCCGAGAAAGTCACCATAGAAGAGCCCGGGGGTCGATACAACGAGTCCACAGCATACCGGCGTTTTAAATGTTTTATTGATATCCATATGTGTTCAGTATGGTCAATGGCACCAAGAATAACAACGTTCGACTCTATGCAGTTGCTGACATAGATCGCAACGCCACCTCCTCTGCCCGTAGATCTATCTTTACGATGCAGCCGATATCCCTGCATTGGCACCAGATCATCTGTTACACCTGCAGGTAGCCAGGTCTCAGAGATCGTGACAATATCATACTTGTTACAGACAACGTCTCTAAATGTGTTAAAATTTGCTGGTAGCGAACGAGCATTAACGTGACATACCTTAAGAGCCATCGTCCTATACACAAAATAAGGTATTTATGTTTGATAAGAAGATAATAATTCCTGTTCAGTATTTATGCCAACAAAAAATATTTAAACATTGCGTTGTAATAAAAAATACAAATGCCTAGTGTTCAATAGTGAATGATGTACAATCAATACACACATATAAACGTATTTAATAAATTAGTCTTAAAAAAGGCGACGAACGCGTGGACGATAGAAAATACCATTCAATGATGGAGCAGTACCATGCAACTTTATAGACTTTACAATAATATTATTATTGGCAAATTAAAAGCAAAATAGGATCAATCTTTTTACACATTAAAATTATACAAAAAAAAACGTAAAAAAAAATAAAAATATTCACAATAAAAAATGTAAAAAATGACAATACCTACAATTTACATAATATTATACTAATACAAAAAAAGAAAGAGAGAAAAAAAAGTTCATTAATTGAATATACATTTTTAACCGTGGTCCTTGAACGAGTAGTTCTCTTTGATGGATTTGTGTTTGCTGATATATTATCCTTAAATTTGCGCTTTGTACCGTTTAATTCGGAACTAGTTGATCTAACTTCTTTTCCCTGGTTCTGAATCACAGGCTGCAGAACCACAGATTGTATAACCGCTGCGTCGATGTCCTGATTGTTAGTAGCCTCTGCTGATAATGCGGGCGTTATATGATTTATTGCCAGATGGTTTTCGGATTTTTCGAGCTGTATCAAATCCTTGTATGTAAATTCATCACCATTCACAACCAAGATATTGTTTTTTATATTCGCGTCAAAATTATTTGATCGAGCTTTTTTTAGATGGGAGTATAGTACTTTAATCTGTTCGTAGTCCTCAGGTATTAAATCTTTTTTGACGTAAATGTTTGTACCTTTGAGCTCCTTAGATTTGCTAAGGATGTCAACTTTAAGGTTATAGTTTATGACTTCAACTAATAGGGATCTAACTTGCTCACGTGACTTTCCAATACGATAACTGTCTCTCAGATCAGCGAAACGACAATCAATATGCAATTTGTTGTGTGTACTCCATAGAATATTAAGTTGTATTTTTTGAGTTTCCTCTCGCAGGTTAGGAGTCGCTGTTTTAGTTGGTTATTTTCCTCCTTCAATTTCAGATTGTCTTCTTTGATGGAGTCAATATCAGTTATTATAGTTGATTTTAGAGTGTGCAATTCATTCTTGATATCATTGTAATTCTTTCTGTTCTTTTCATTAGCTTCCTCTGTCTTTGCAAGACTAATTTTTAGAAGATCAAGTATTTCTTGGTTTGTGGGTTCACCCATGCCAGAAAGCAGCAACTCGCAGTACGACTCTGTACAGGTCGTATAATTGTACTGCGTGCAATAAGATGTACTAAATGATTTTTTGCTATTGTCTGTTTACCTAAATGTCGTGCTGATTTGATTCAAATTATTAATTATTTATTTTTTTTTTAAATCTCTGATTCGTCTATAAATATTTTGATCTCATTGCAGGCATTTTGAACTCCAAACCAAAGCTGCTCACGCGTTTGTATTGAAACGGTGTATTCACGACATTTGAGAAAATCCCATTTACAGAAATCACAGTGATTTAAGTTCGGCGACCTAACTGGCCATTGAACTGATCTGCGTCTGCCAGTCCACTGGCTTCCATAAATCTGGTCCAGATGTTAACGCACATTTCTACTAAAATGAGCTCGACACCCATCGTACATAAACCACATGGCTTGCCGAATATTTAAAAGAACTTCATCTATGTGGGTAAAGTCTGTTAATCGGCCGGGCAACTCTACATATCCAGTTAGGTCGTTCTGAACAACACCAATCCACACATTACTACTAAGCCTATGTTGATATTTATTTTTTTCACAACACGTGGATTATCCCCAACGTATGCACAATGATTTGAATTGTGTAAGTACCAATTCCGCCTTTGATAAATCCAGGTTTATCCGAGAATAAAATCCGAAAAAAAAAGGTTGAATCTTGAATTGTCTTATTCCTCAACCAATCTAAAATGAAAAGGATATGTCTATAATATTACTAACAGACTATTTGGAAATTCCTAGTTGCACCGCTTCCATCGAAATAACTTCTTTGAATTTATGCACTACAACGGGTGCTGCCTACCCGCTTCATTTTTTTTTTTTTTGGAAACACCGATCCGGTTTCCCGCAATCATTGTGAAGGGCCGTAAAGGTTGTATGAGTGAGATGCGTTCTGTCAGGAAACTTTTCAGCATGTCTACATTGTTCCGCTAGAACGTTACACTGAACTTCCCCATAAATTAAATGCATCTCTGCATATGCTTTATTAGTAAACGAAAGCATTTTGTAAACAAATGTAAACTAAAATCTCACTTTAAATTGAATCAAATTATTTTCACGACAATAACAATTATGTCAAAAATGACAATGGTGTTTGTTATTATTAAAAATGTGTTGTTCATGTATCGACGAATAAATTTGCAAATTTCTCGAAAACGGATACTTGCGTTGTTGATCAAGTACACCTTTTTTGCTTAAAAAAATATGAAAATAACATTTATTCATGAAAAATCCAATTTCGAGCGAAAGTTTTATTTTGTGCAATAATTTCTGTTTCAATACCTGTATCTCAGTAAATAAGCATTTCCAGACCTATGTTTATATCTTTCACGTTTTTTTATGTAGAATCACCCGTTTTATTTTTTAGTGGCTTCGTAGACATCCTGTATGTTACAAAATCAATGTTATCCTTTCCCTTTACTGTTCAATGACAATATCTCTGAGGCCGCGCCTCACCCCCAAAATAAAGGAAAAGAGAATTTTTTTATATAACTTTTTATCTATTACCAATTAGAAATATACTTTTTAACAGTTTTACAACATAATAACATTAAAAAAAAAACAAAATATAATCCCATAATAAATATTTTAGAAAATAAATTCTGACCACATCAAAAAACCGACCGTGCAATCCGTGCAAACCCATTCCTAAAGAAAGTGCTCTCGAATGAGGCGAAATAATTTTAGCTTGGAAAGTTTCGACTTCTGACCTATTTATCAATGGCCGGTGCCGATGCCGGCGAGTCACCTGATTACGACAGAGCGGGATGGCGATTGCCGATGCACGCGTTTTCTATTGCATTCTTGAGGCGATAAATCTGTAGCTTGGATATGCTTTTATTGGTTATTTAAATCACATGACTAGCGAAATATTCCAACGGCTTCGTTTTACGTGGTGCGTGCGGCTGAAAAAGAAATTGGAAATAGATTGCGATAATCGCTGATTGAGGGCGTTCTGTCTTTTAAGGTGAATAAATACGCGTGAGTAAGTTTTTGTTTTGTTTTGATTTGGTAAGTTGGACCGTTCCATTTTTTGTATTTGCTTTTTGCTTTTGAAATGAATCCTATTCACGACATTATTGCTTCATTAACTGAAACGCCTTTTTTAAGAAGAAGCGAAACTGAAAAGAATTCGGTAGCACTTACAAGACTGGAGCAAAATAGGGCGACTATTGCGGATGCACTACAAGAAAATGCAAGTCTTAATAAAATTGTTTATAATGAAAATGTTCGAAAAAACCGTTTATTATTAAATTATTTAATTGATGTTACTATTACTTTGGGTAAACAGGACTTAGCATTTCGAGGTCATAATGAAACAACAGATTCTTTTAACCGTGGCAATTTTAAGGAAATATATGCATGCTTAATAAAAAGAAATGCCGAACTTACTGAACATTGTGCTAAATTTAGTAATATTTTTACGGGACAATCTAAGACTATACAAAATGAACTAATTGGTTGCATACATGACTATATTCAAGAATATATAAAAAAAGAAATCAATGACACCGATTGTTGTTTTTTTTTTGGTGTAATTGCGGATGATAGTACTGATATAACAGAAAAATCACAGTGTTCGATAACAGTTAGGTATGGGACCAACGGATCTTTAAAAGAAAGATTTTTAGGATTTTTTGACGTTAGCGATAATAGAACAGCAGAGAGCCTTTTTCATTTAATACAAAACAGCTTAGAGCCTTATGACTTTAAAAATAAATTGGTCGCGCACTGTTACGATGGGGCTAGTGTTATGGCAGGTGAAATAAATGGGCTTCAAACAAAAGTTAGATCTATTGCTCCTTTAGCTATGTTTACTCCTTGTTGCTCCCACAGATTAAATCTAGTTTTACAACAGGGAACAAAACTGATTACCCAAAGTCGTATATTTTTTGCCACTTTATTAGGAATACCAAATTATTTCCACCAATCACCAAAACGGTCTTTTGTGCTTAATCAGATAGTAGGTAAAAGAATTCCGCGAGCTGTAGAAACGCGAGGGTATACACGGTCTAAAATTTTAAACTTAGTGGCTAATGAATGGGACAATTTAATTATAGTATTTGAAACTATTATTAATGACTTAAGTTCTGGAACAGAATCTATTAATGGTGCAAAAGGATTTCTAAAGCATTTTAATGATTTCGAATTTTGCCTTTTAACGCATATTTATAAACAAATTTTTAGTTGCACTGATGTACTGTTTCAAATATTACAGTTAAAGCATTTATTGAATTTAGAAACGAGGACCATTTCAAAGAACTTTTCAATATTGCTAAAAAAGCCACTATTCTGCCAACTAACACACGTCGAGGGCAATGTTCTAGCGACTTTGATATTTTTACTAAATATAAAATATTATATTTCGAAATAATAGATTGTATAATTCTTCAATTAGTGACGCGGTTTGAAAATTTAAATAATTTAAATTTCTTTGCTTTAGTCGATTGCACAAAATATTCGGAATATGTTAAATGCTTTCCAGACGACTTATTAAATAATTTATTAAAATATTATCCAAACATTTTTGACAGAGATAGCTTTCTGTATTGTATAGAGATGAACAATTTTCAAATTTAGATGTCGAAAAAAGTCTAGCTTTGTTATTTAAAGATTTTAAAGCAATTTTTGCGGAAGCATATAAGCTTTTTAATTTAGTTTTAACTATTCCCGCAACAAGTGTATCAGCCGAACGAAATTTTTCAGGTCTTAAACGGATCAAAACCTACCTAAGAAACACAATGACACAAGAACGGCTTTCGGGTTTAGCAATGATGTCAATAGAGCAGGAATTACTGTCAGAACTTAGTGAAGACCAAAACTTTTACGACCAAATTATAGATAAATTTGCAACCTTAAAAGACAGACGTATAGATTTAATGTACAAAAAGTAGTTTTTTTATCTTATTTCATACAACTATTTATTTTAAGTTTTAATAAACTAAATTATGTTTTTATTATCGCAATCACCGCTATATTTTAGTGATAGGTGTACATATTTTATTTGTTTTGTTTTCTTTTTATTTACTTTTTTTAGAGTTTATTTTTTTAGTTTTTAATGGTTTAGTAAAGCTATTGGCGATGACCTCCATTAAAAAAAAAAGGTCAACGCGTCGCAGAATAATACCTCATGGGTGACGTCGAAATTTATTCACATTTAAACAAAATTAACCTCATGTAGCCTCACCCTTCAATATACTCACGAGCCGCCACTGATACCATTCTGACATAATAGAGATCAAGTGTGAACAATGATATTTTTTCTTTAACTTTTAACCCCTGCATGCCTTTATGTTCTTGCCAGTAAGTCTCGACGTCTTAATTTCAGAAGGGTTAGCTAAGTGCCAATGGACACAGGTCAAGGTTAAAGTTCAGATGACCAGTGGTCAGCATGATCGTTTAACAATCACATTAGATTGTAGAGATCAATTCATGAGGGGCGCCAGATATTATTTGAATCACACTGTTAAATTATTTTAAATGCGGAATCTTTGAAGACGGTGTTTTCTGCTCCATACAAGGGTATATATAGGATTCAATTTGAAATCCTTGGCGATTTAATGAGAAGTCGTAGGTAAACCATTTTCGAACAAGAAATCTTATTGTAATTTAAGCAATTTAACAAATATTTTATTCATTTTATTATCCAATACCGTTAGCTATAGTGTTGGTTTTAAATGTCCCAAATTTTAAGAAATACTCAAGAAACTTGATAAAATCGATTTGGATTAACTCTAGGGCTTAAACTTGCTTAAAAGTAGTTTTATGATAGTGTTTATGAAATCCTATCGTTTTATCAATATCCCAGAAATGGAAAATTAACTACATAAACACTGCCTTAAACCTTTCTTTTCCTTGAAAATTCTATTAAATCTGATTTTTTAAGATTTTTAATACTGAGACATTTAGGATTTATCTTGTATTTATCCGCACACTAGAGAGAATTCATAAATATCATCATAAGTATATCTATATATAGTCTTATGATATAAATGCCTTGTACCCAAACTTCATATATTCAAAAAAAAGATAATCACGAAACATGTGATGAACAAACAGTCATCCGATTTAACAACAACTTTAAAGCAAGAAGTACCACAATTGAGGTTCTATATAGAAATGAAGCTAGCTCATCTTACTTCAAATCTACCTACAACTTCTGCGTGCTGCCTTTATCAACATTGCTTCCATGAATTTATTTTGAGGTCAGAAAAATTAAAATTTCAATTGTCTATAACTTTTACCTACCGACGTACAATTTATCACAATCACAACTGTTGTAACTCTAAACAAGAGAAAAAGAAAGAGAAAAGAACAAAAACAAACCACAGGAAAGAGTTCACATTCAATTAAATAAAAAGGGGAGAATTGTATTTAACATATTGTATTTCTAAAAATATAACATCCTAAATTCTGAACTCAAATTTCTTTGGATATTTTTCTAAATTAATTGCAAAGGCAATTTTATTTTTTCAACATTTCAATAATTGTAATTGACTAAGTTATAACAAAATCAATGATATCCTTTCCCTCAACTGTTCAGTGACAATATACCATCCGAATAGTAAACTGACATAATAGGAACCAAAGTAATATATCAAGTTTCCATAATGCTATTTTTCCTTTAACTTCCAACCCCTGCATTTGTATGCTCTTGCTAGAAGTATCGCCGTTTTAATTTCAGAAGGGTTAACTAAGTACCAATGGACACACGTCAAGGTTAAAGTTCAGATGACCAGTGGCCAGCATGATCGTCTAACAATCACATTGGATTGTAGAAATCAATTCAATGAGGGACGCCAGTTATTTTTTTATTATTTTAAATTTTAATTAAAGAGAAAAATGAATGAATGATGGGTGGAGGCTGCGAGAGTCGAACCCGGGACCCCTCGCACCGTGGCTCGAGCTGCTGTCCTTTGAACTACCAGGGAGTTATGTCAATTTGTTTTAACAAGATAATAATATTTTAATTCTCTTAGTGGAATTGATCGCCCTTAAAAACATTGTAAATATTGCAATCAAGGTCAACGATTTTTGGTCCTGGACGACGGAATAATCACTCTGCAGTAGACATTTAAACCTATATGTTAATTTCTGTTTCGTGTGTCCAAACCATGTAACTTCGTCTTTTTATATAGTCTTGTATATGTGTTTTAATATTTGATGAAAATGAGTTCTGTCTTAGGTAAGTCACAACAAATTTTATATATATTTTTTTAAATTTTTTATTAGATTACTATTTCTTTCAAAGATCAGCATTAATGTCATTTTACATTTTTTTAGCTATAAGTACCATACTGTCATTGAAAAAGGCTAAAAATTAGCCGAAACGTATGATTTTGGAATAAAATAAAACAAAAATGCACAGGAAATAAAATACGTTATATATATATATATATATATATATATATATATATATATATATATATATATATATATATATATATATATATATATATATATATATATATATATATATATATATATATATATATATATATATATATATATATATATATATATATATATTCATACACCTAATTTCCTAATTATTATATTGTACACCACAGAGTCATCTGAAAAAATTGAAGACACGAAACAATAAAATGCCCTTATCCCTTTGCAATCACATATACAGTCACATAAATCGTACATATTGTTTCTAAAATAACAATTTACTTTTTTATTTTGTCTTTACTTGTCTGCCGAATTTTAAGTTCCGACAAATGTCGACGTCTGGCCTTAAATTCGAGACATTTCTAAAAGTTCAGCTCAGTGGCGGCTTTTGAAGTCTTAAGATTCTCTTGGCTCTGTGGCTACCTACGATTATTTAAAATATAAATTTTTTCAATTAATTTAAATCACAAAATCAACAAACAAGTCTTGAAAATTAAATAAATTCTATATAAATACGCAATCGTAACCACACCTATCACACGATTTACATTAAACGCATCAACTGACAAAAATGTTTGTTTCCTCGGCGCGGCTGTTGACCCAAAATTTGCAACATAAGCCGTATATTACCTATGCGCCCCTATACGAATTCAGTCGGGAACACTCGGGAAAAACTCGCCTCCGTTTATAACCACGAGGACATCGCTGGCCGCCATGCCAGCCTCGTGGTCCAACGAAACGAAACCTTCGGAGATCGCTGTGCGAGGCATCGATAGTTCGACTGCCGCTGAATCAACATGAACATTCAACGTGTTTACACGTTTAGAATAATAGAAGGAATTACCAAATTTTAAAGAAATTAAAAAAATATAAATTATTTATTATTTTCTGATTGGAAATATTTATTGGAGGGTCATTGACCATATAACCTAATGGAGAAGCCGCCACTGTTTGCGTATATGTACTTTTGGGCTGCTTTGGAGGGAAAATGAAGCGGTAATTGCAAAATGACTTTCTTCAAACACGAGATGAATATCTAGGGCAACTTTACTGAAAAATTAGTGCATAATTTCTTATTTTCTTAAACAAATCGAGGCGGAACGAAAAGCTGTGCTAGTAGTAAGTGGTAGTAATTCGAAAGAAAAGCAAAACTGATTTTTGTCCAGTAAGGTTTTTACAGAAACGTTTGTCTAAGCAGAGTGTTAATATAAAAACTTGTAGATTTTTCTTGACTTTTTAAAAACACGGCTTTAGGTATAAATTCTCTCGCAGAACTAGACCAAAACTTCAGCAGAGAGGTCTTGATACAAAAAATAAAAAGATCACTAACCCCTCCCACCGCCACGCTGTTCTGCAGTATCAATTCTTGCGAAACATTGTTTTAACGTGCAAGAGGTAAAAACTGACTGGGCATGCTAGTAGTCGATCTATTATTTTATCTGCACGTGGATCCAGCAGCATTTCAACTTGATGGAAAACATGAGGAACAAAGATACAACACAAACCTCTACCTCAATTCTTAGAAACTCCTCCTGTGGCAGCCTACCAAAGCAACGAAAATCTTACCAAAAATCCGTACATGTCAAAATTGTACGTTTAGTATTGTTAACAATTATAAATAGTTTGCTTTAAATTAATTGCCTGTTTATGTTCAGATTAAAGTTTATTCTGATTTGTTTGAATTAAATAAAAGTACTTATTCCTGCTCTTCTAGATTGTTGTCGTACCACAATTTTGGAGGGGAAATTTTTGTCTTGTTTTACTCAAGTTTGTTGCAAGCTCATGACATTTTTATCAAAACCACTCGAATAACGGCTTGTGGTTTGTTGAAAAATATCATTTGCGGAATTGCCCAGAAACAAACTTTCATAACAATCGAGAAGTTTTCGACATATTTGATGTTATGCAGCCTGTAACAAAAGTAAGGAAATGACGACATATCTCAGGTACCGTTTACTTAAATTTAATGAAAATATGTGCACTTAGCTATGAAATTATGGCGGATCCAATGGCAAGTTTCGTATTGCTGCCAAGTTCGCCGGTTTTCTGTTATAGTATATTACTTTTTTAAAATCTGCGTTAAATTCTCAACACTTTTTATTAAGAACACTTTTTATGGAAGCAACAGTTTTTGCGAAAACAAAGGTCTAATATCCATAATTGAATGAATTACCTTTCAGTAAAATACCTGCACACAAAAGGTTACCTGATATGTTCTGACAATGTCAGTTTTGTTGATTTACAAAAATGTATCATTTAACTGAAGCCCAAAGAATTGAGATTTTAATTATACTGGGTTATGGGTATAGATTGCGAAACTTTCAAGATGTTTGTAATATTTTTAATGGCAAATATCTTAACAGAAATCCAATAACTAAACCTACTTGATTTTTTTAGGTAATGGTGCACCAAATGATGAAGTATGGTCTCAGCAGGATGGTGCTTCACAGCATTTTGCTCAGAATGTTCGGGAATATTTACACTATGTTTTTTTGCAAGATGGATTGGAAATAGGGGTACAATAGAGTGGCCACCTCGGTCTCCGGACTTGACGCCCCTCGACTACTTTTTATGGAGACACCTTTAAAATGTGGTGTTTAAAACTAAGCCCATCTAAGCATCTAAGCATAATCTCAAGAATTTGAAGAAGCGAATAGAAATCGATTGTAGACGAATCGAGGGGTCTGGCATTCTTTTTAATGTATTAAATGTTACCACAGTATTTGACCTACTGTCAGGAAGTAAATGGACAACATTTTAAATACCTTACTTAATTTCATTAATATATTATTTGTTTTTCCGGTCTGCCAGAACATACAGCATCTTTTACTTTCCAGTTTCACGAAATGTTATGATAACTTTACGCATGGCAGATTTAGTTATTGGATTTCTGTTAGGATAATTGTCATTTAAAATGTTACAAACACCTTGCAGATTTCGCATTCCATCCCCATAACTCAATATAATTATATTATATTAATTTCGATTCTTTGGGTTTCAGTTAATCGATCCATTTTTGTAAGACAACAAAACTGACATTGCAAAACATATCAGGTATCTTTTTGTGTGGATGTATTTTAACAAAAGGTAATACATTAAATTATAGATATTGGACTCTTATTTTTGCACAAACTGTTGACTTTTATAAAAAGTGCTCTTAATAAAAAGTATTGAGGATTCTATGCAGATTTTAAAAAAGTAATGTAATATGAGGTCTTCCATTAAAAAAATCTTTTTGTAACAGAAAAACGATAAACTTGGCAGCAATGCGGAACTCGCCACTGGATTCGACATAATTTCATAGCAGGGACGTGCAGTCAATGGAAGCAAGGGAAGCACTGCTTCCCCAAAAAAAATTACAAAACATCTTCTAAAATGTAATTTTTGAAATTCGACACCATTAATTTAGTTTATATTAAAAATGCTAAAATATTATCTTAATTATCAAGCCCATAATAAATGCGGCCTTGACTCCACAATAGAAAATCCAATAGAACGTATGCGGGCCGCTAGCTTCTCTGCAACCAAGTCCTGTATGCTTGATTCCTTTTGATTTGTGAGTCGAACCAGAGGTTATTGAACTTTCCACCAGATGTTTGCAATTTTCCATTTCAGTCGCGTGCTGGTGGCGTGTGGGGGCGGAAGCTATCGTTGGAGTAGGTTCTTTGTTTGAACGGCTATCCGTGTTGTGTGATACGTACGTCGCGTCGTGCATGGTGCGATATGGAAGACAATACGGACGTAGATATGCCAATACCGGCAACTTCGGCCGTCGGTAATAACGTTGAAAATGTTGGAGAATTTAGTAAGAAGAGTGTGTGTGAATGTATGGTGTGTGTCTTAATAATAAAGGGATTTTCAAAATTAAACTTCGCTGATAAGCTTAAAATAATTTCAAAAGGAAGGGCAAAACCGCCTATAAAAAATTTAACCACAAAAATGAAAAATTGTATTAGACATTTTTATCCGGAAAAACAATACGAACAATTTAAATGGATAACAGGGTGCGAAAATAGAAGTAAATTATTTTGTTGGCCATGTTTACTTTTTGAAAATGAAAAAGGTATCTGGAATAAAACTGGATTTTCCGATTTAAACAATTTCCATAAAGCTATAAAGAGACACATTATGTCAAAGCGCATTTGCAGGCCACCGCCAACACAATGAACTAGTCGATAAAAATAGGCAAATATTAGGAAGACTTATCGATGTTGTTTGTTTTCTCGGACAGCACGAATTGTGATTTAGAGGTCATGACGAAACAAGGGTTTCTTCAAATAGAGGAAATTTTCAAGATTTACTTAGTTTAATGGCTAAATATGATGATTGCTTAAAAAATCATTTAGAGCAGTCTAGCGGTTTTCGCGGAACGTCGAATCGAATCCAGAATGATTTAATTTCCGCTGATGCAATCATTATTCTAAAAAGAATTAAGCAGGAGATTGGCGAGGCGCGGTTCATTGCTATTGTTCTAGCCCAAACAACTGATAGCACTAATTTTAACCAATTATCTATAGTAATACGGTATGTTAAAACAGACGGAAGTATTCAAGAGTGATTTTTAGGTTTTAAGAATGTGTCCGAAAATCGTACAGCAGATGCATGACAATTATGAGGTCTGCAAGCTAAAGTTCGAGAAACTTTCCCAAGAGCTATGTTTGTCCATTGTTTTGCTCATATTGCCCAGTCCATCAATCACATTAAAGAGTGTAAAGTATTTTTCGTTACTTTAAGTGACATGGCTGCTTTTTTTTTCCAAATCAACAAAAAGTACACAAGCTTTGGACTCGTGAATCACTGATTGAACTATTTGAGAATATAATAGAAAACAATGAGACGTGGGACTCAGAAGCAATAATTAGTTCGAGGGGGTTTTTGGACTGTTTGAAACGAGATTTTAATTTTAATTATTTGTTGAACATATTTTCAGAAATATTTCCATTCTCGGACAATATTTTTAATATATTACAAACTAAAACAAATGATATTGCTTTTTGCCTAAAAAAAGCGGATAATTTTAAGTCCATGTTAAGCTAAAAAAGAGATGACTTTAACTTATTTTGGAAGAAAACGATGACGTTAAATGTAGAGCCACCAGCCAAGCGTCTTCGAACAGACAACGTGGGAGATGTTTAAACATCATACAGACGCCAATTTTTCAACACGTAAACGTATACAAAATTTCGTGAGTAATTCAACGGGGCAGGAAAGACCTTCGCATACATCGCTATTGTCCATTGAAAATAAACTTCTCCAAAATATGTCGGAGCATCCACGTTTTTATGATGACGTCATTGACGAATTTGCAAAAAATGATCGAAGAATCGTATTACATTACAAATAGATAAGTTTCTAAAAATTGCTTCCCTTTCTTAAAATTTCACCGCACGCCCCTGTTTCATAGCTAAGTGAAAATATTTTCATTAAATTCAGGTAAGCAGTACCTGATATATTTCGCCGTTTTCTTACTCGTTTTACACACTGTATACATAGTCCTTTACTCATTAAGTTTGTTCATTCGAGATGTATCGTCCGAAGAATCTACTAGCGAAACATGTTTAATCAAATATAGTGGAATTTTTTGTAAAAAATAGTCTTGTTTTTACAATTTTGCATAATGTAATTTGTAAAGTAAAATATGTTATATATTATATATTAAAAATAAGAAGTTCTATTTGCCGGTAATTGAACCCAACAGAAAAGCACGATGGCTTAACGTTCAAAGCAATGAAAACAAAACATAGTTGTTGTATTTAAGTGCCTTCCTCTTTTCTCATAAGGTAACTAAATCCGAGCTAATTGCCCATATCTACGAATGGGGTGCTTATTCTATGCACCTCACACTGCAGATAGACAGACTAGCACAGAAGATACGAAATCATCTCCGTATTCACCAACGAACGTTATTGCTAGGACAATAGAAACATAAAGGGCCCTTTTCAAGGGACAAGGATTCGGTTATTGGCTTCTCAATTCTGGGCTGTGCGCTTACATAGGTAAAGAAAATATTGTCTTACAGTTTGCCCAACGGAATATAATATGCCTAAGTATTAAATGCTGGTGGCCTGCCTCATGAAACTGAGAAGAACCGCGACTAATAAAACGAGGAATTAATGCATTTTAATGCACAATTCTTTGAAAAGAACAACTTTATTATTAAATAAATGAAATTTTTACTTTCTTACAATAATATCCAACTTGTATTTTTTTATTTGTATATATACACTCCTGGGCAAAGTTAACGCAACAATATGAAATGAGCATTTTATCTCCTTCTTATGTAAGTTTTGAAGCTTATCGGGTCTTTGAATAGTAGGCTATGCATATTTTGTTTCGTTGTTGATAACAGCAATCAAAACAATTCGTTTAGTTTTACAGTTTAAAAAAGAATTTTTTAGAAGACAAACAATTTTGTATAATAAGTGCGATACAATTTCTTTAAAGAAACCTTGTAAATTGTTCCTTTTTTAAAAGTAATATGTTATTGTAGTAGACTGTTTTATTTTTGACCCCGAAGAATTAGAAAAAATAAATCGACAAAGAAATTTAAATTTATTGGTCAAGGGACATTTGTCAGACTTATGTTGCCAATTTGATAAGTCGTTTGAATGAAGTAGAAACTTATTCTAGGTGGCCAGGGCAAGGCCGAATACGATAGACTAGCGACCGAGATTATTGTTTTATAACATAATGTACTTTAAGAAACAAGACTGTTACTAGTTCTATGATAAGAAACGAACTCGAAGCTGTGTCACAGTTTGGTTCAAAACAGGTAGAAGGCGGTTGAATGAAGCTCGATTAAACAGTAGAAGACCAGCCACTGCGCCCTTGCTTACTAGAGAGAACAGAGTTGCCAGGTTACGTTTTGCTCGAAATCATCAAAATTGGTCTGTGGATGATTGGAAGCAAGTTTTCTTCACAGATGAAACTAGGGTTAGTCTAAAACATCCAGATGGTCATGAGCGAGTATGGCGAAAACCAGGAAAGAGGTTTGTTCCTTGCAATTTATTTGCAAGGATTCCATTCGGCGGCGGTGGCTCTGTTATGTTCTGGGGTGGCATGTCCTTTGTCGCTCGCACAGAGTTTGTTCCTATTCTTACGAGAACATCACAGAACAAATTCCTCAAGATTTCTTTCAAAATTTAATTAGAAGCATGCCTAGGCGCATACATACTGTCATTGGAAGTAGAAGAGGCAACACATGTTACTAATGTCTCATTTCTTCTCATATTTTTTTTTCATCGTTACAATTTAAACTATCTTGTTATTAAGTTTTAAGAGTAATTTTAATTGAAATCTTATAGACATTTTGTAGACAATTTACTTTTAAAGTCTATTTTAGATATCTTAGATAAAGAAAACTGTATTGTTCCAAAATCAGAATAAAATTTTAGGTATTGTTGGAAAAACCAATAAGGTTTTTCCTTGTCTATACACAACTTTAGTGTGGATTCGGATATCACATGGACAACTTTGCTCATCTGAAAAATAAGAATCATCTAAAAAAGAATGTCATTTTATAGGCAGGGTACGAAATAAATATCAAAATATAAGTTTGTAAAATCAAAAAAATTTTAAATTCTACTTTCTGATACAGTTAAATTAAAAATCCTGCAAATACAAGTTAAAAAGCTTTGTAAAAAATGCGTAATTTTTACAAATTTATTAATAAATTTCTCGAAATCTAAGTCTATTATCAAAAAACTTCTAGAAGCTTTTTAACTTGTATTTCCAGGATTTTTAATTCAACTGTATCAGAAAGTAGAATTCAATTTTTTTTGTTTTGCAAAGTTTTATAGTTGTATCTCTTTCGTACCTTGTATATAAAATTACATTTTTTTATATCAGTTTTATTTTTCAGATAAGCGAACATTTTTTTGAAGAAAACTTTTTCGCCTAAAATCATAAATAAAAAAGTTGTCAGTATGCTGGCCATTTTCGACTTATTGACCATTAAATTACCGTAAAACTATAACTCGTTCGTAAAAAAAATAACTATCATCTCATATTTTTATGCTCTCCAACTTGACTGTCTTAAAAATTTTAATTTCCCAATATTTTGTTTTACCTACCTTCTATTGCTATTTTGGAAAATCAACAAAAGGAGATGCATAAGGTTTTTATACTTAAAGGTTCTGTCGAAGTGTGTGTAAATAACATGCCTTAAGCAAGCCATAAAACTGATCAAAAAGAGGTTTTACATAGTCTGTTATTAAAGAAATATTCTAGACCTTTCAAAAAGTAACTCGGATCGGATCCAGAATCTTTTGTTAAGTCCAATTTAATAGTTTTAAATAATTCATAAATAATGTAAAAGTGCTACATGTTACCTATCTTTTTTATATAAAAAAAGTTAGAAAAACATGTAGGAAAATCACATGTGTAGACTTCCTACCCATGGAGAGGTGCGCAAATGCCAAAGTGGATTTTCAGGAAAGCAACAGTAAATAACCCTTAGGTCAGCCTGAGAGATCGATTACCGAGGCATGTCCACTCTCCACTTTTGTCCCCATATTTATTACTGGAATAACTGACCAGCAGATGACCTGACTGTTGAATAAATCCAGTAGGGTCAAAAATAAAGAAAACAGGAAACAGCTACTTAGTACCTCAGTGTAGTTATTCAAATTTGATTTTCATACATCATTTGTCAGTAAGATTTCTACTTGAAAAGTTGTACGGTTTTTTACCTGTAATTTATATATACGGTTTTTGAAATTAATTCGTTTTTCTAGAGGCGAAAGAGGGTCGGGCATGAATTTCTTAAAACCACTTGTCGTCTCGGTATTAAAATGTCGTTAGCTTGACTTATGGAAACGTTTTTATAATTGAGTTCGTTACACGTTTTTGAAATGTTATACTTTTAGGTCTGGAAAAATATATTCTGGTTTCTCTAGTATGGGTTCGTGTTTTTGAGGGGCAGTCATGGTTAAAATATGCTGGGTAATACCAGAGAAGAGTAAAGGAATAAGGCATCCAGATTGTCTAATGTAGCCGTAAATATGTATTATGCCAATATTACTACAAAATAACTACAAAAGGAATCTTTTTTTTGAAATATAAGTAAAATCAAGTTTTAACTATCAGGGTCCTAATATGCTGCTCTAAAGATTTTCACTTCGCCTCATAAAAGCAACATTTGTTCAACTTACTTTAATTGTAATATATTTCAGATCCGTCTGATATAAACATTTTTGTTTCCGATGACGCTATTAGGTTAAATTGTTTATCAATATATTCCTGAAATACAACTAGACTGACAAGTTTTTGTTTATATACGTATATTAACACTTTTTATACAACTAAAATCATTTACAAGCGAATCAAATATTTTGACTCAATAAATCTTTTTCGTCATTACATGAATAATCATCAAACCACTAATTTAGTTTCTCTGTGTAATAATAAAAAAAGTTTTTCATTTGTTGCATATTTCTTAGCATAAACAAATAATGTGTTTGTTTCAAAAGTACTGGTCACCGAGCATATTATCTATAGAACATACTATAGCTACGTTAAGAAACGCAAAAGCAACACGTTTGTCTCGTTATATTTTTATTTTCTCTTGTATAGAAAAAAGGCCCTACTGACCAGTGTCCACTCGCTGGACCTTTGCCCTCTCCCTGGCACGAGACAGAGCCCTTTCAGAACGGGATTAGGTCACTACTTTGTTCGTCATCTTTGGGCGCCTGTCCTAATGACGTCTATAAGAGACTTTGTTACTTCTTTTTCTCGGTTTATTACATAAATTCGTTTCTTATTTTCGCTTATATATTTTATTATTTACAAGGGATCCTTTTGAAATAATTTGGTTTTGAGTATTTTAACAAAGCTGTTCGTCTATTTGTGTTATAATATCATTATGCCTGACTATTAAACATTTTTTATATGGCAGTCAAATTTTACTTTCTTTCTGCTGGATGTTTCTCGCAATGAACAAGTTCCCAGTGACAAAATATATGCCGAACTATGTCCTGTCTTTTTTTGCAGAAAACAGGTGCTGCCACATTGGAACAGTCTCATGTGTTACACAAGGATTTCCGGGATGTCTATAATAGGTGAAGATGGCTCATTACATCAATTCTATGAAGGGAATTATTACTTGACTTTATACTGTGAAGGTGTTCATCGATCTTTTGAAAGCTTTTGATAACATCATATAAGTATCGCCATTTGGGAATATTTGCGCCAAAAACGAGTACCAAAAAAATACTCCCTCTCACCTAAGAATTTAACAGGAAGGTTACAAGGACCCCGACACAAGGCGGATGAATATACCAACTCCAGGAGTCAGACAGGGTCACTTTCATTCAGCATAATTCTGGACAAAATGTTCGAAATCTGTAAAGGCCTTCACTGAACTCTAAGTCTCACCCCCGATTGCACAAAACTTAATGTTTAGAATATTTAATCGAGCTGTGAAATTCGACAATTTGCTTACAGAAATCTAGGAACTCGATGTCAAATTTGATATTCCGTTAAACATTCTAAACTTTAATCGAGCTTTCTGCAACCGGCCTATATCGGCAACATGTAAAACATGGTTGAAACACTAGACTAAACACGGAAAAATTGACCTTAATAATATTATGAATTTGCACTGTATAACCAATGACTTATTCTCCATTCTACCAACAAGGGATAGTGCCCGTGTCTATTAGGCCGACGATACGGTTATACTCATTTCTGGTGAATCTTGGCAGGAAATATTTCGTAAGGTCATTCTAAAGTGAGCCTTTGGATGGATCAACATCTTGAATATTAATAAAACTTTTTATTTGACGTTTTTTATGAATGCCCCAGATAATAGTGTTCCTGGGGGCCTAAAGGTTCATAATTTCTCATGTCTTGGAAG